>WUAM01000399.1:1100786-1121882 GCA_024336885.1 Actenoides hombroni
CTTTCTCTTTCTCTTTCTCTTTCTCTTTCTCTTTCTCTTTCTCTTTCTCTTTCTCTTTCTCTTTCTCTTTCTCTTTCCCTTTCCCTTTCCCTTTCCCTTCCCATTCCTCTCCGCTGGAGCTTTTCAGGACGGTCCCACCGAGCCCAAGAGGCAGGATCAACCACTAATGATCCAGGTTGTGCTGCAAATCCCCCCCCTCCCCATCCCTTCATTCGCAGCAGCTAGGTCTGTATTTTAACGATCAAATCAAAGTAAACCACAATAAGGGACTTTGGCAGAGATGGATTTTGGGGCCTAGCTTTAATCACTTTGACTACCGCAGAAGATAATTACTTCCTTTGCTCCAATAGACTCTCCAAGTTTGGAGAGGTTTTGTTTAGCAAAGAGTACTTACTGCAGGCGATTTAAAAAAAAAAAAAAAGAAACAAAATAGATAGGGCTTGATATTATCTGGGCAGTGTCTTAGGTAGGCATGATAAAGTTGGAGGCGTGCTGATATGGTAATAATCTTTGGATTGGTGAAATACGTTGCACATCAGAGCTTGTATTAAAATGGCACAGACTCTGCTGGAGCACTTAAGATTCCTGTTTTCTACATTGGGTTGTGCAGAAAGCTTTAGCTATGTATATATGTCCATCTGCAAATGTGTACTGTGTTTTGGGGATGCGCATTTATAATGTTACTGTAACTTTTTCCAGAGCCTATATGTAATTGCATAAACATAAATATATTTATATTACGTGCATGTGTGCATTGCATGTAAAAATCAATGTATACATCTGTATAAAGACACATATATGCATATTTGTGTTCAATATGGGTGTATTTATGTATACAAAGGGTGTGTACACGTGTATACATATATACATACTTGTGACTCTTTTTTTTAAGTGAACCAATTGACTGTAACTTGTAGCATTAATACAAGACACTACAGGTCATGAGAGTGCTGCAAATTATGAAATACGGGCTTGGTTTATTGAAGATTGTAAATATCCCCCCAGCTCTCCTCTCTCCCTCTCTGCCTTATATTGCTGACTGCCATTGTGGGGTAGGCCCCAGCTGCGTGTTTACTTCAACATTCTTTTTATTTAAGTGGACTGTTCTCACTAGAGTGTGATTACTCAGCAATAAACTTTATGGCCGGATTTAACTTTACTCTTTGAATTTCCAGGACTTGAATGAAAGGGTTCTCTTGGTAGCATTAAGGCCTGATCCTTACCATTAGAGCTGTTACTTAGGCGAGTGATCTCGGGAAGTACAGATCAACTAGTCAGGGGCTAGGGAAGAGATTTGAGAATTGCCTCCAAAATATATCTATATATCTATATCTATATGTTTCCAAATAAGCTGCACTTCTTTCTCTTCTCAGGTTCAGAGTAGCAGGGATTCATCAAATCAAATTGTTTTCTTTCATGTGTCATAAAATCAGGTTTGCAGAAGAACAGAGTGGTTTGATGGAACTGGGAGATGGGCTTTGTTTAATTTTGCTAGTTTTGTCCTGTTTGAATATCGCAGTTTAGGCTGTATCTTTTACTGAGAGTAAAAATGAGAGAAAGTCACAGAGATACAGGAGAGTAAGGTTGTTGTGTACCTCTGCAAGGTCCATGCATTGCTGTCTGATTCCTATTTTTAATTTAATTGCCCTTAATATTAAAGAAATGAGAGTGTAAAATGTTGGGTCAAAGATTTCACAGTTTTACAAATATTTAATATTTAGTGTCAAGTCCCTGTGTAAGATAAATGGAGTCTGAAGTTCTTGTATCTGTGTATCCTTCCTATGGACACTAAACAAACACATATGTATATATTTTGTATTTAAAAAATAGGAAAGGTTTTAAAAGTGAATTTGCAAATGCACATTTGAAAATAATTATAGTGATAAAGAGCTGGAGATTTTATAGTACACTAGCTGACACATTTTAATCAATAGGAATACCAGAAAGTTATATACAATCGGCCTATATTATATCATATGCCATAAAATTTTACATTTGAGGCAAAGGCATGAAAACTCTTTAAAAAAGTTTTGAGCTTCATTTATATACAGGTCCTTTTCCAAGGTAAATCCTTCAGTTGTAAATGGGAATGATACGAGACACAAACCATTCATGATTACTCAATATTCAACAACATTGTATTATTTGAATTATCTGGTTAATATACAAACACACAAGCACACCCTTTCTACTAATATTTTAGGAATCTGGATATCATGGCAGATTGTATTGTTTCATTGCTTAGAGTGAAAAGATTTGCTATTACATATTTTTGCATTTTTGAATGTGGTGTCTGGAACATATTCCACATAAAACAGTGTACAGAGATTCAAGAACTCCGGGGAAACAAACAAACAAACAAGCAAACACAAAACTCAAACAATTTCCCAACCATATAAACCCACCAGTACTACAAGAAATACTCTAACAACAAAAGAAAGTTAGCTAGAAATGACAACTTCTCCTTATTCCTGGTCCTGCCCTGTCCTAAACAGGACAGTTGAAGCCATTCAAATCCAGAAGTGCATTAAGATTTTCTAATCCGCTTTAAAATTTGAAATTCAAACAACCCCAGGCTGCCGCGCTCAACCAAAATATTCCTAGGTCCTAATTGTTTTCCGAGGAAAAATGTCATGGAGAATAATCGCTGGGAATCAGGAGAGAGTTCTTATCTGCACACATTATTTTTCTGCTCTGTTTGGGGGATTAATGCATGCGAGTTTGTTTTACTTTAGGCATGGCAAGTAGTGTTCTGTGATTTGAAATATAGTTTACCTAATCCTTTGAAAGAAATATTTGAATGTAGTGTGTCATGTCTAAGCGTAAGGCCGATTAAAGACTAGGCAACTCTTTAAACGTGTGTAACTAGTGACTTTGCAAGTCATAACTTTCTCTAAACTAGTAGTGTAACAATCTGATGGAAAGTCATCCGTAAATTACAGCTCTGCAGCCTTGTCTAAAACCTGCAAAAGCTCTAATTGCACAGCATTACGGGGAAATTATTATTCTGCCATTTCCTTACATTTAATAAGTGTGTATCCATGGAAGGGTGACAATAGAGGGGTTTGCAGTCTGCTCCATGGGAAATTGAATGGAACAGATCAGGAGGGGCGGATCAGGCGGTTTCGATTTCAAACCCTGGATACTGGAGCAGTGCCTTATTCCTCCTCACAAATACAGATTTAACGCATTAAATGCAGACATAAGTAAATCCCTTGACCAAGCTGAGACATCGCTTTGCTTTCTTAGCTCTTTCTTTTGCCTGCACTTAAAATCTCCCCGATTTTTTTTATTTGTATTTTTTTTGCTAAAGTTGCCAGCCAGAACACAAAAACACAGCTCCCACAGCCGCCTGGTCATCTTTGAAAATATTATCCTTTTCAAATTAAAGCATCCTCACTAATGTCTCTCTGGAAGGCAAATACTCATGGACCGTCGCAGTCACATGTTTCTGTAGCTACATGCACAAACAATATAAAATCTGACATAGAAAGCATGTAAAATTCGCAAGAATTGTGCCTTATAGCATGCATAAGGAATCTTTTCTATACCCCCTCCCCCCAAAAAATGTCTTTTCAATAATAATATTTGCTATGAAGGTTATTGGGTAATTATTGCAATTTTGTGGAACAGTCCTTGCTTGAGGTGAAGTCTGTCTCTGGATAACAAATGGCAGCCCGTGCAGTTCACTGCCAGGTTAAGTAAATGCAGAAAAGATAAATCTGCACACCCTAGGAATCACCAGCAGAGCTCGCTTTAGACCAAGTTCACAGTCAACTCGTTTGCCTAGACAAGGCTTCGCAAACAATTAGAGTTGTTTCTTTATGTTTAAATCAAGGAGAAAAACTAAGACCCTTGCAACAGAGAGCTGCAGCTTTTCCCCCAACGCTCGTCGCTACATTCCTTCCAACCTCACGCCCAGAACTTACCCAACATTTCACCTGCAATTGTAACCATATAGCGCCTTTGAGTAACAGGCTTCCTTCCAACGGTGCTGAAAGGCTGTGCGAACTGATCTAACAGCACTTTACAAAGCTGAGAGATTAAAGAAAAGGAGGGGAGGAAAGAAGGCAATAATTAAAAATGCAAAAGTATCCGATTCCTGAACAGCAAGAAGGAAAAAAAAAAAAAAAGAAAAAAAAAAAAAAAAGAAAAAAAAAAAAAGAAAAAAAAAAAGAAGAAAAAAAGAAAAAAGGGAAAAAAAAAGAAAAAAGAAAAAAAAAGAAAAAAAGGAAAAAAAAAAGGAAGGTTCTTTAATCTTTCAGAATGTGAGTCAGTGGAGAAATCCAAGCGTCCTCAACACAAATATTTACTGCAGCTGTGATTTTGCTAGAACTGGACATCTTCATGAAAGGTAGCAGCACTGGTGTAACAGTGACACAAGCTACCAGATCTTGTGATTTAGGTCACAAATTCACTACTATTTATTTTCCCTTTGCTGAAATGCCGAGTGTTGCTCAATGTCAGCGACTTAATACCTGACTGGAAAACATGTAATACATTAGAACACTATTATGGTAACCACATTATGTACACAATCTGAAAAGTGGACCACAGCAGACTTGAGGAAAACCTTTGGAAATGCTGAGGACTTTTGCACAGGGAGTTGTCCAGACCTGCAGCAGTTCGCAGCACCATATTAACTAGTAACGCTCTGAGCAGGAGAAATTGATGGCACAGATGAACAAGGCTGCTGAAATTGTTGACCACAGAAGTCCCCAGATTTCTCCTATTGCAAATGATTATTTCCTTACCACATTGTCCGGATGGCAAAGTCATGCATTGTTGTTCTTGAAAAGCCACTAAGGAGGCTCTGCAAAAATCTTGCAAAGTATAGTGTTAGAAAGTGCTAACACCGATAAAGAAACACTCAGAGGACCAGAAGGCCATTTTTCTTCACATTCACATGTTTTAATAAATGATTCAATAAAACAGATGAGTTTTTCTTTAGTTCTCTTCTTTTGACTTAGACATTTTGATCCCATTTTGAAATTATGCTAAACTGTAGCAAGAATCAAGACAGTGAAAATAATAATCTCTTTTTCCATCCACAAAAACAGTGATTTTGGATTCTAATCATAAAATTGAAACTGCAGACATCTATCTTTTCAGTCTTGATTATGAGTTCAGGCAATTATGTGTCCTGCTCACAAAAGTATCTCCTAATTTTACTTTCTTCTGGTCATACAATATGATAAAGAAAGGTTAAAGAAGCTATTTAACTCATGTAAGTACTTGTTGCATAACCCACCTCCAGAAAACTAGACAGTGGTGAAAGAGTCCCTTAGTTTGGAACAGGAGAGGAGCAGAAGTATCTCTCTACTAATGTTAATCTTCCCCATCACTAAAGGGATGGACAAAAAAACCATGTAGCAGAAATCTACTGAACAGAATACAAATAATTAACCCAGTTTTTTTTTCCAGCTGCCATCAACAATATCAAAAAAACATGATTTGCCTTTGTGTAAATGACATTGAACAAATACAGCCTCTCAGTACAAAAACTTTTTAACAGTATACTGTAAAAATAATTAGTTGAAGTGCCAGTTGCCATGAAATACATAATGGCTTCCAGTCTTCCTTCTACTGTTTGCATCCTTGTTGTCTCTGGGTATTTTACAAACTCTGATATTTTACAAACTGAAGAACTACACTTCCTGGGGTTCTAGTTTCATTTTATTCCATATGATGAATTTTAGAATGGATGTTCTGAAACAAGACTGAGCAATATGTTAAACAGGACATTTGTACTATTTCCAAGGAACATTTTCAGGTGAGTTACCACCTTTTTTTTTTTTTTATTTAAGTTGAGATTTGGAAATATGTATCTGTAAGTATTCTTCTCTGGTTTGTTGTCCCTCTCCCACTTGGATGCACTGGGATCATACTTGAATTTTTCAGACTACAAGGATTACAACGTTTTTATATTTGTATATGTCACTGAAGCTTTTAGGGAAGTGCTAAACACATTCCTTTGCAATGAACTAAAATTACACATGGCAGAGATAAACACATTTCAGCACAGAAATACTGTGACGTGCTAAAATCATGTGCATGTGATTAAATCCTAACTCTAACACTGCCCTGTGGTAAGGCTGTCTTACCTTCAGTGGAACAGAGTCTTCTAGGGTTGGACTGGGAATGGAAAGAGATGAATCTGTCCTAAGCAGACCCTTTCTATTCCAATCTGTATTCAGCCCACAGAGAGACAGTTTCTCTGTCCTCTTTATCTGCACTAGGTTTCCCTTTCCCTATTTTTGGAACAGCAACTTTGTGTTTGTGGATTTATAACAACCCAACAACTCAAGGAAGAGCAGTAACTTCCTTCTAGTGGGAAGCAAACTTCAGCACGATCTAGTAACGGGTCTATCTGCACAGGCAGTCTGTGAAAAAAATTGGATTTGAAGCCATCTGAGCATCCCAAACCACCAACCTGACCACTGTTGGCCTCCTTCACAGGGCCCCTTTCACTTCAAAGCAAGATCTTCTAAAAAACTCATACTAGTAGGTGGTATCAATGCCAAAGCAATGCACCAAAACTGCCAGGGCAAAATATTTTACCATAGTATTTGTTGTATAATAGTAATTGAATAACATCTGTTGATTAGCAAAGCAGACTCCTCTTAGGCACCATTCAAGCTCAAGTCAGGAAGTCAGCATTGGTTTACTGGTATTGACAGCAGTCAGGTTTCGCTAATAAAGCCCATTTGTTTTCTCCCCATTCGAAATACATCTCAGAAGCTTTATTCTGACTTTCTTTTTGTTTTCACAAAACTCCTAACACTGGAGGTGTTTAGTGGAAACTCCCAGCTTGCTCTCAAGAGAGCTGGTCAGTCTTCCTCTAATAGCACATTTCATTTACATCCATTCTGGCATATTTTAAAACTACAGACAGAAAAAAAAAAAACAACCAGCATTTTGTTTTAAAGTGGAGCTATGGGAAGAAATTATTGCACATTATTTTACCTATAATATCTCTAGCTGGGATTTTTTTTCTTTTTTTTTTTTTTAATGAGCGAAAATAAACAAAAGATATTGCAACATATTTCAAACTCTAAGCTTTCAAAAAGCATCATTATCTTTTTTTTTTCTCTCTAGTCACAGGAGCAGAACAGCCCATAGGTGCTGTGTAGGGTATTTTGCAGCCTCATTTATTTAGAAATTAATCTCACCTAGCAAAGTAAAAACCATTTGCTATTCCCAGCAGTGATGACCTAAAAAGTCAGCATTAAAGAGTATTTGTTAGACATTTTATAATGTAATCAGGCCTCTTTATTGATGTTTGCTGCTGAGAAAGGCAGAAGGCTTCTCCCAGAGAAAGTAGTGGAAACTGTTTCAGCAGATCACTTAAGCAGGTGCTTATTTAAGTATGTGTTTCAAGTTAAGCAGGTGCTTACATTCCATCAAAGTAAACTGGTCCCAAAAATGTACCTCAGTGTTGTGATAAAGCTGGCCTAGCACCCCAGTTAAAGCCGAAAATTAGAAACATACTGTTTGCTTTTCTTTCAAGATCTTTGAGAATTTCAGAGTCTCTGCTTATGTGTTAACACATCTGCAATGGATGCGAATATTTGCTTCTTCCAGACGAAATCTCATTGCCTGACTGAGAAAACACAGTATAATATTAGAAAAGCTACATCAGAAGTAAAGTCTTATCTCTTCCATATATTAAAAAAATGGCAACTCCAAATGAGCTTTCACTCCTCCAGCAAGGGAAATAATCATGTGTGGAATGAAGACCAGTTGTGCAGAAATGTAACTTTCACACAGGCACTCTTGTTCTTACCGCTGAGTCACAGCTGAGCCTCAAAATAGATGTTCTCCCTTCCTGGGACCAGTTAAAGCCCCTCAAGCTTTTTGTAAGACTGTGTGTCTGAGTCACAGCACCCTGCCCAGATGCCACTATTAGTAACCACATTCAGCCTGACAAAATAGCCCATTTCTCCTCAGCCATTTCCATCTAGAGAAGTATCTTATTTATGTATTTTCCTAAGCTCTGTGCTGGCTTAGAGATACCACATTTCTCTGACAAATGAAGAACTTCTGTTTATCAAATTCCCAGTTCTAAATGTCTCAGATAAAGGGATGGCAGTCATCCCTGAGTGGCAATGGTACAATTAACCGTGGTAAAAGGGATAACAAACATGCATAGTAAGCCATGCCTCTGCTACAAGGAGTTTTGTATATTTACATGGGAGCAACTGGGTAAAGAAAAATGACATTTACGAGAGAACTGCAAAGGAAAAAGAAATGCCATTTACAAAGTACAATGTTTTGAACATTTTTTTTGTCAGTAAATACATACTTGGGGTTTCGGAGATGTGGTTTGCACCCTTGGTTTTATTCCTGATGTCCCAATGATTTTTTTTCTGTTTGAGTAGTTTAACCTCTAGAAATCGATGTGGACTTCCAGATAATAACGACAGGATCAGCAGACATACAGGTGATAGAAAAGTTATAGTCCTTCTGTTTCCTTCATCAAAGGTTTACATACACCCAGAAAGATCAGATTTCTGATTTGTAGAGTATTTGGGCATTTTTGGAGATGAAATGCATCATTCAAATATTAGCTACTCCCATTGCAGAAGGCAATCTTTACTATCACAGTACAGGTAAGTGCTATAATTAGTGCCAGGTAGCTTTGCTACTGTTATTCATTTATATTACTGACAGTTCTGAAATTATCTCGTGGGGGGGAAAAGCAGAAATTATTTGAGAACCTACTCCTGCTTCTGAACCCTAATTAATTGAATGCATAATCCCTTAGAGATGTAGACTCTTTTACCTGAAATATTACAGTAGTTACTGTTAGCAAGATTGCCAGAATATTGCTCTTTATGTGCAGTGGGACACTGAGCATGACATTGTAGAATTCTATGCTTCTGCTTTCCTTTGAACCTCCAGGTTCAAGCTGCTACTACCTGATTCACAATCGTGTCTCTGATCTGCTGAGCAAGGTCTGTTTATTTATGTACCAGGCATAATTGTTGCAACATAATTGAGAGGCTTGAAAACATTTACGAACGCTCCACAAAGGCAGTTGACATTTTAATCTCTTTTTTTGGAAGCTCTGGCTTTTGTACTTGAATATTAAACTTGCCATTGCAATGTTTATTCGCCTGCAAGCTATTTACAATATACAATTTATTTTCATACCAGAAATACTCACCCTCTATGAGGAAAATTTCACTTGCCCAGCACTAAAGAACTGAAAAAACTTGATATTACATAGATGACCTGTAACAGAACTGCATTCAAGTCAGCTGAACTGGCAGCTTACTGAATTAAAATGTTTGTTGAGAACATTCAACACATTTTGCCCAACATGACAAGGGTGCCTAATTCAGCAAATAAATTACTTTCTGTGTTAATTATTTTGGATAACATGTAAGAACAAAACTCAGCGGGTGCCTTCCTTTCTCTTGGCTCTTGTTCCAGAGAAGTTTAAAGAAAACCCCCATACTTCATCATTAATAAGTTTACCATACCAGATATTGATAGATACTTGGTATCGATGGGTATAATTATTGATACTATCTATGAAAGCCGGGGAAGTTGTGTAAGTCCATCTTAATCGACTGAGCTATCTTTACAACTTGAAGGATTGTTGCTTTCAAAATCTTAATTATTTTGTCAAGTTTGGTTTTTACTGTGCCAGATGACTTTCCTGTTTCCTCCTGAGAGATCTTTTCCTATATAAAGAAATCTCTACTGTCAAAGCCTTAGACCATATACCCATACAGAACACCAGAACCACCACTTTTAATACTTCTGTGACTGGAAAAGAGACTTGTCCTTTGTCATTTAGAAATGTTCCAGAAATTTGCCTATAATTTTCAGACTTCTGTCACAGACAAGACTTTCCTGGCTCTGTGAATTTCTTTCTCACTTGTTTTTGTGTTTCTGCATATTTCCAAGAACAATTTACTTAACATATAACTCTGTGTTCCAGTTATGACTGACTTAATATTTAAGAATCGTATCCCTTTTTCCAAATCATTTATTTCAGCATGACTCTGATGGTATGCCCACAGAGACAGATACATTCCTGCCATGTTATATGGTACATGTGTACGTGCAGCCCAACATACATCAGAAATCTATCCATATTGCTTTGTAAAATGATTTTCAACAGGCTCTTCACTCACACTCTACAGTTTAAAGCTTGTGCTTCTCAGGATTTTATCTCCAATTTTAGCCGCATTTTGAATGCCTTTCATATACATGTTTATATTTACGTATGTCTCAGGAATTCCTAAACTTCACTTGGTTATGGAGTGAAGATAGCAAAGCTGTAGCACTTGCATTTTCCCTGATTGATTCCAAATTGACTTTCTGTTCCTATTCTTAGTCTTTTCAGGTGCCTTAATATCATTCAATAGTATTTGCGACTTCACAAAGTCAGCAGCAGCAGCAAATTTCATTAATAAGAGCATTAACCCTCTGGTTCAGGTTATTAATGAGGATGGTGAATAAGAACAGGCACAAGATCCTGCACTACCCCATTATTGATAACATCAATATATTTATTTCATACTTGGAAACTACTCTGCTTTTTTTATGACGTACTCTATCTTCTCTATTAGACTGCTGTTCTTCTGTTGTGCGGCAAGCAATCCAGTTTGGTACTGCGTATTTTGATTTGTGCTACCAGTCCTGTACACTAATCTCACTAATATCCCCTACATTTATTTATGTCATAAATCAAGACACCCTGCATTCTTGCGTCCTGGCTTTTCGGCAGCATATATTCATGTTGCGTTGTTTCCATATCATGAGTGGAGGTGGTTAACTTTGGGTTGATTTTATTCATGCTGCGTTGTTTCTCCCTCACAAGGGGAGATTAATTTGGGGTTGATTTTACTGCTGGTTCGGCAAAATTGTGTTTTCTGCCACGTACCACCAACATTTTCTTTCATGACGTATCCATTATGACAAATGTTAAAGACACTTTGCTATGAAGTGTATCTCATTTTTTTCAATGATACTTTAGTTCAATTTTATTACTTGCAGCATGCTCTGTAACACTGAACCACTTCAAAGTATCTAGTGAGTTGTCTAACAGCCAGTCTAATATACATAGAGACAGCCAAAGATGCTTCCCTTTGCATCTAATGTTGCACCTTCTGCTTATGTCAGATCTCCATGTGATTCTTGAAAGTTAAATATGCTTCATTTTCATCATTAGCATGGGATTAAACTGAAGGTCAAAGATATTAGTGGGTGTGCCAAGAATCCTGTAGTGGGATAGTAGTAAATCTGGTAAAATAACTCAGAAATCCTCCCAGATACATGCTCTGCCTGCTGAGCATGAAATCTCTCATGTGCTCTGTCTGTTCTGATGTTACTCCAGATATTGATATTCATCCAACTAAACCTCTTGTCTGTATTTGACACATTTAAGCATGTCGTACTAATATAGTCTAATTACTCATTGAGATTAGATGGTTTTCATTATACAAGTATTTCTTTTGTGCTTTTATTATACAGACTTGCTCAGTAACAGAAAGTTCTTCGTATGTACTGATGGAGGCTGTGGTTTACAAACAGGTATAGCAATAGCCATGTGGTTTATACTGTAGCACTGATGTCAGCAAAAGGGAAGAAAGGCCAAAGAAGTCCATTTGCTTTTGTCATTCTGCATGGCTGGTTTCAGCCATTGTCCGAAAGAAGTTTATTGTCCTTCTCTGTATTAATAATACTTTTGAGTTGCTGGGCTCAGCTCATCAAAAAAAGGCTCAGAAATGGGTAAAAATAGTGCTGCTGGACAGTAGAGATGTTAAGGAAATGCCTCCAGGAGTGGCTAGCAAGCCATGACTGAGCATGATGTGCAATGGCCTCTTCCCACAGCTCTACCAAGAGCTGTGCCTGTCGCAGGAGGCTCTGCCAGGTACCCAGTGGGTGTTTTGGTGTCAACATGTGTCTGCTCTTGGGGTCTGATTTGCAATTCTCTGCCAGGTATCAGCAACAGAATTCTGTCTTACTGGAACAAAAGGCTCCGATTAGCTATTCCCTTGAAAGGTGACATGCTGCTAGCTATTTACTTGAAGAGTGCTGGAACATTTGGAGCTGACTGTGAGGAAATATTGCCCTTTTAAAGCACTGAAGAGTCTAACTGTCACCCCTTGCAAAATCTGAATGCCCCGTGAAGGCTGAGAGGCCACCTTGGCATGAGCACAGGACAGGTTTAACTGTCCATGATAGAAAACGGAGTTAAATATTTTGCTGCAACTCTTCATGTGAAAAAAATTTAATGGTAACCAACTGAAAATGTGTTTAAGTAACATCATTAGACTCATAACTACTACACCTGGCTTAAAATCTACCAATAACAATGTACATTTCAAATTATAAGGTTTTATCCTATTTACAGTGTTAAATGTTTACAGACTCCAGTATTGGTTTTAGTAAGGAACCAGATGGCATTTTTCATAATGAGTCTGAAACATCTGAAATATCTCTGCTTATCAGAGATTTAAAAAATCATAGCCCTTTATATCAGGCTCTCTAAAAATCAATACCCTACGTTTAAGAAAACTTAAGCTCACATGCCACCAAAACTCCACGGAAGTATTATGTCTAACATTGACTGAATATTCCCTTGCCTCATTAGAGCGTATTCATGTTAAAAGTGATCAGTTTAGCTTCCACATACTGAATATTCATTAATTGGTTCTAATCCACGTGGGAAATACAGAAATCAGTATGACAACTGAGTGATCTAATGGAAATTTCATCTTCTAACATGTATAAAATCAGAATAGCTAATAAGAGTTGTATAAAAGAATATGACACTGTGCTTGCAGGTGAAGAGGACTCAGACATCTCTAACATTGTATGGCCCAATAGGAGAGATTTTCTCCCCTGTTACTCCTCTGCAACCAATACCATACTCAGTTAATTGCCCATCATTTCCATGTCACAAAAAAAAAGGAAATTAACCGGTATCTTTTCTTCATAATCTTGAATCCTGACCTTTTGGAAACAAAACCAAGATATAACTTTCCAAACCCAAAACCTGGCTGATTTCAAAACATCCTTGTTTCTGAAGCAGCTCAGAGGAAAAGATCAAAAAATGCCATGTACCACTTTAAAGGTTGGTTGGAAGGGCAGCCATTCCTCCCTCTGCAGGGGAACCACTGACACTAAGCTTTTTGTTCCTTTCAGGATCCAGGCTTCGTTTTCCTGAGTTGTGCAAATATTTTGTGAAGCGATTACCCAGTGAGCTTCTCTCCCAGTTTCTTTTTCTAGTGTTGTTATCTTGATACAATGTGGGCTGTAGGTTCAGTTTCGTGGCTGAGCGGGATCAGTGAACATCAGCCTTCTGAGCAGGGCTTTAGGAACATCCCACAAACTGAGTGACAGATGGGAAAACAGTTCTTGGCAGCACTGGCTTTCTAATTAGTGCAAGAAGAACCCAGCATCATGCCTCCATCCCAAGCAGCTGTACTTTAATTTACAATGGAAAAAATCCAATCAGATCTCTCTATTCCCTCTCTTCACTTAATCCTTTCTTGTTTTATTTTTTTATGTGAACATATTATGTATTTGGTTTAATATTTTAAAGTAAGTTTCTTAAGTAAGAATTTTCCTGCGATGGGATTACTTAGAAATAAAGCACTACTAAGAACTTTCTTTAAATGTGATGGGATTATTTAGGGAACAAACTGTTGTCACGTTCCATCATCAAGATTCGTGATTCCAGGGGCAGGCCAAACTGCTCCAGCTGTGAAGTCACAAGTGTTCCAGGGAAGGCTCAAATTGAGGGCAACAAGCAAGAAATCGATGTCTCAGGGTACTCAGAATGTAAAAGTATCTACTCTCTAGGCAGAAAGCATCAAGCTTCCCAATTTCCCAGTTCAGATATAAACTACTAATGTACATATAAAGGGAATCAGAAGGCTTAGGTCTGTGGTAAGTAGATGTGCTGAAGATTCCTTTCCCCACTTCTGGCAACCCCCAGAAGTCCCATTATCTTATTTTGATTTCTTTCAGACATACTGTACAGCCAGGTAAGGCAGTTACGCTCACAGTGTCACCAAGCATCCCAGAAGGAGGAGATAAAGCCCCAGAGAAATGGGCCTTACCATTTTCAGATGTTAACCTTGTATACTGCTGTGTTCTTCAAGATGGAAGACTGTTTTATGGGCTCCCCATGGCGACCAGCCAATACTATATATATTTGTGCTTTTGGAAAAGAACCATGAGAGCTGCCTTTAGTTCCTGCGGCAAAATGTTGAGGTGTTATGTATAAAGTGCCAACCAGAACACCATTGTTCTTAGGTTATTACATTGCAGAATAAGGACTTGTGTAGACACGGTGTCTTTATCAGTTACTACATTACAAGTGGATTTGCAAAAGGCCAGATTCGAAATAAGTGCACATTAGAAAAAGCAACAATTTTACATCTCAGCAGTCTCAGGAAGCTTTATTAGTTCCATTCCTAAATCTTTATCTGTTCTTCTCTATGTCAGATAAATTGCTAACAGGAATGGCCAAGAAGCAGATCTGTATTTTTTCCCCAGAGAAATGTGTTTCCTAACAGGGAACATCATAAAAACTGCAGGGAAACATGTTCTAAGTAGGTGGAAGTTAAGACAACTCATATTCTGACATAAACAGAATTTTGCTGTATCAGAACCCATTAGGAAATTCTTTTGTCTAACATTAATACCATTTCATAAAGCGAAGGTTCGTGTCAACAACATTGCCTTTGTTGTTAAAACATAACTAAAAGTAATGTATTTGCAAAGCACATTCTGACTATACAGTACAAAACCCATGTTGTTATTTAGTGCACCATAAAACTCTTCCAGCTATGAGAAATAAGGACTAATACTGCATTATAATTTTTTTTCAGACACTTGATGAACTTTCAAACAGTGTCAGTGGGCTTTTTATCTTAAAGTTGGTTTAAGAAATAAGCATCCTGTGGCAATGATCTACCTGCAAGAGGGAGTGATTTTTCCTTTGTTTCCTGCTGAAACTTCCTTTGTTTCCTGCTGAAACTTAGTATTTTGCATTATTTGAAACTTCTCAACAGAAGTCAGTGGGAACATCCCACCAGTTCTGTAAACGTTTGGGGTGTGTGATGACTCTTTAGCTTCACAGAGAGAGAAACAAAGTTAAATAATAAAGAAAATAAACATCATGGCAGTCTGTTTTAGCTCAGTCTCTTATATGGTCTAGACATAAAAATGTACAGAGCATGAATCTAAGATGATTCATGAATGATGGGAGAGTATTTTCCTGAGAGCTTCTGAACACAGCACATTATCCCATTATCATGACGCTGACCGCTCATCACTGGTGGGGAAAACAGACAAGTGTATCTGTTATATCTGTTTTATCTGGGAGAATAAAATACACAGCTTATGGCAGTTCTGACCAATCTTTTATGAGATACCACTGCACCACTCGTTCAGCACGGCATGGTAGTTGCAGCACATACTGTAGGTAAGATGCTATAACTGTCTGTCAGGTGAAAAGGGCATTGACAGAGACACTGTCATCTCATGAGTCTGACTCAGACAAGCATTTTGTATTGCCCTCCAAAGAAGCTAAAAGTAACCAGCATTATACAGGATGGGGTATGGCAATGCCCTCAGGAACATACAACATAATAAAGGGCAGCAGCTGAGTACAAATACGTGAAATTCATATTTGACAAGCAGTAGATTTACATAGAACTGTGAATCCCGCTGGCTTCTGGCTGACAATTACTAACTGTTATCTCTGGCCCTCTGTGCCAGAGATATCTGTCACAAAGCCTGATAAGGCAGTAGGAAGGCTAAGGGAAATAGTGGTGCTGAATCCACAAATGATACTATGGACCGCAGATAACTACACTCAAAAGCTCAGAACAGAGGAATAATCTAAACCAGGCATTACCCACGGTATAGTAATTCTAATTTTGCACAGCAGTAACCGTGCTTTAAACTCCATGGGAAGCTTCACTGACCTCTAAAACAAGCAGCATGTTTTCATGGGCTGTATTGGACCTGCTTCAAGACCAATGTGTGGTCTTTCTAAAAAGTCACCCAGCCGAAGTGCAATTGAAACTGTCAAACAGCAAGACAGTCTATATATGCGCCATATGTACCAAATGCTACGTTGGAATTTCAAAACCGCAAGTGAGCTGACATCTTAAAGATTAAAAAAAAAAAAAAGTAAACCCCTGAGCACTGGTCAAAATGATTAATCATACCCACATCACTGGCAAGACATTTTCAGATAAGCAGAAGAATGTTAATTTCTTGAAGGCAGTAAGCAAATGAACAAGACCACAATGCAATAAAAGATCCTAAGTTCAGAAAGAAGTATCTGAAACAAGTCTTGAAGCTTCATCTGCAGCAAATATCAATGAAAGTATCCATCCTTCCCCTTTCCCCCCTTGACTGGTACATTGTCACGTGCACATTCTGACAGAGCTGACAGTACTGACACACGCAGAAGGCCATTTGTAGAAGCAGAAAGTCCATGCAGCAGAGTATGGGATCTTCAGTTGAGAGAAGCCTCAAAAAGTACTGAAGAAGAGGAATTATTGAATAAGATTCTTGGAAGAGACTGAGGGCAAATAACTAATGGTATTGTTTGGAGCAGGCTGAGGGAGGTGATTCTGCCACTCTGCTTCACTCTGGTGAGATCACATCTGGAGTACTGTGTCAGCACAAGAAGGACATGAACCTGTTGGAGTCAGTCCAGAGGAAGGCCACAGAAATGATCAGAGGGCTGGAACACCTCTCCTGTGAAGAAAGGCTGAGAGTTGGGGTTGTTCAGCCTGGAGAAAAGAAGGCTCCAGTGAGACTTTGTTGAGGTCTTTCAATAGTTAAAGGGGGCCTGTAAGAAAGATTGAGACAGTGTTTTTAGTAGGGCCTATAGCGACAGGACAAGGGGTAATGGTTTTAAACTAGAAGAGAGTAGATTTAGACGAGACATAAGGAAGAAATTTTTTACCATGAGGACGATGAAACACTGGAACAGGTTGTCCAGAGAGATGGTAAATGCCCCATCCCTGGAAACATATCAGGTCAGGTTGGGTGGGGCTCTGAACAACCTGACCTAGTTGAGCTTACTCGTTGCTTGTGTTACCAACTAGAACATAATTCATTGCTTTATTATAGTTACACCTTTTTCGTTAAACAAGTCCTTCATTATGACTGATCTCAGGTAAATCAGAGAGGTATAAGGTGTAGATTTTTGCAAGTATCGATGAAAAAGCAAAAGTTACAAGGAATAGGGGAAATTTCTTAATCCCACATAAAAATATCACATAAGAAGCCGTTCATGAGGGATGCTTGCAAAAGCATGAAACCATTATTTTTTCAGCAATAGTTTCCTGGTGATTTTAAGGTTTCTATCAGCCTCTTCATAGGCCATATATTAAGTCTTAGATGGCAAGAGCTACAGGAATAGAGTCTTTCCTTAGGCTTTCTTACATAATTAATCTATCTGAGAAGTTATGTATATAACCAGTAGTTCAGTAGCCCGTGAAGAAGAATACATGGTTGTTTCTCTAGGCATTTTTCCATCTTTCATTACCCTGTTCCTTTTTAATTTTATAGCAGGTGTTCACTTGTGAATAAATGCTTCGGAATCAATTTCTCAATTCTTTGTAATGTTATTCTAGTTAGGAAACATTTGTGGCAAGGAAAGAGAAGGAGTAGCAGAGAATAACTTTAGATTAAATATCAGACAATGACATAAAAAGAAATCATGCTGAAGTCAAACTGGAGTAAATCTCTAGGAAATCTAATAACTACTCTGAAGTTATTACTTGTTAGAAGAGGAAAGTATGTAAGGCAGTAAATGTGTATTTACAAGCATCTATCATTCTAAAGAACTTGAGGGTACACTATATATTAAAAGTCAGAACAAGAAAAAAAGAAAAACAAAAGTCTAAAGTCAGCCTTACAGAAATATTATTTACTAAGCACAACACCCAGAACTTCAGAAATAACTCAGATAAGCTTTCCAGTATAATCTTAAACTCAACATTGTAAATACATGTTATATTTCTCAAATCTCTATAAACTTAAATGGGAGTTTGATCCATACCCTGAGCCATCCTCAATGAATAAGACCCATGGTGAATTCTCCCTTCTCTCTCTTTTGTTAAGTGTGTGGCATCACTGTTTTTCTTAGAAGCTGGGCAGTAATTAAGGATTGCATATAAATCCAAACCAACATCACTGCCATCTTTACAAAATCATCTCTGCCAACCAATACCATGGAACTCATAATTAGTAGATCCTTTATATACATGTTGGTGCAAAGCCTATCTCAAAAAATAACTATAGGTATTGATAAGCATAAGCATAAAATAACATATATGATAGTTTTATCTTATTAGACAACTTAAAAAAATACGATTAATTTTTAAAACAATAATACAGGTGCCTCTGGCTTCAAGGTTATTGACAAATTATCTTTATTTCAGCTGGTATCCGGAAAATACAGGGGCTTTAGTTTGCAAATCCCTCAGTAGTTGTCAAAAAGCAGTTGTTGTTGAAGCAGACTGTCATACCTCATGATTAAGATAAGAAAAAAACCAAACAGCAGTTTACCAGAAGAACTTCCACCATCTGATGCTAGCAGAATGTACTACTGATGCATATTTTGTTTTCCTGCCCAATCCCCATGAATGTCATTATTCAGCATTTTCATGATGCTGTAATTGATACATTTGCTAAAGTAAAGGGGGAGCACTCTTGAGAAGCAACTGGCCAACATTTGCTGAGGCAATGCAGCTTTGCTTTGCAAAGGTCCTTGGTGAATATGGCAAACAGGAATAGAAGAATCTCTGGAAGAAGGGATCCTTTATTACTTCACAGAATTTGTAAATGGCACCTTATAGCAACATCCTAGTGAGTGCTCTGATGGAGTTTCCCCAGAGGCTGATGTTGCATAAGGTTGCTTAATGAATGTAAAACTTTTCCTCTCTATCAAGAGGGAAAATCACTTCAATTCATCCACCTGTAAACAGCAGCACATCTGTGCTACAGCTGTTTATTGCATTACAATATACGTTGAAATGTAGTGTCAAACATGATGAGAGAAGTAGTTTCAAGTGAAATGAGAAAGAAGAGGAAATACTACTTAGAATTAATTTTCCTGTTTTCCCAAGACATAGGTCTGGTTTGTACTATTGATGAAAATGCAGCCAAAGCATTTCTCTGATCATAGGGGTTGGGCCTCTGCTGATTAGGTGATATTGTCACTGACCACACCTTGTTCATCTAGTGAAATGCTCCCTGAGAAAAAACATTTACCTCCTCTGGATTTTTCTGTCAGCTGTTGAAAACACTCTGCTCTGCTCTTCAGGTCTATAACTACTTTTTCTACTTGGAATATAGTCAGATAATCCCATGTAAAACTCTAAGCAGGCTGAAGATTGATTAAGACCTTACACTCTTTGAAAATAACTTCACTTACAATGAAGCAGCCTGTGCAATTTAAAAGGCAAGAATTGCCACATGTGGTTATACTTCTTTTTGGGTAAGCAATAGAAACTTTATCAAGATCTCTGTTGTGCTCTCCTCTTGCTCTTTTGTCTCTGCTGAATTCCTACTCGCTTACCTGCTCACTCCTCTGATGTTTACTTTTAGGGATAACTAAAATTTTCTATTGTGTAGCTTTTTGAAGTCTTTTGTAAATATATCAAACTTAAGAGGGGAAAGTAATACAGAGTTTTGGCACTAGTTAGTTAGGCCACAAAGACTGTCCCTCAAAGCCCATGCATTGCAATATTTTATTCTGGCACGTGAGCACTGATGGATGGCACTGCCAGGAGGGGATATGATTCATATCCCCACATTAACTGCTAGTTGACATCATTCTACAGTTAAGATCTTCATTTGCAAAGGCCAAGATTTATCCCTCAAATGTGTCCCAAGTTCTCCAACCAAAACTGTTTGAACTCTGTCTCCGTTTGCCCAGCACCATCTGCAGGACTTTACAGTTGTTACCACATCAGATGCAGAGGACTGCACCAGAAGTGGGAAAGCACCAGAAGTGGGAAAAGGGAGAGGTATTGCTTCTGCTAATGTTGGATAATAAATTGCAGAGCAGAAAACAACCTTCACAGGTCCTCTAATTCATTCACTGAAGGAATAATCAGTGTGCCTGTATCATTCTTCTTAAGTGCTTTTCTAATCTGTTCTTGATAGCATCTGATAAGGAAGACTCCATGATCTCTCCAGACCATTTATTGCAGGTCTTGCTTTCCTTGGAGTCAGAAAAAATTGTATCTACCTTGAAACACTTGCTGCCGTTTAAGCTCATTACTTGGTGTGGCAAGCAGATTATTCTTTTCCTTTGCAGCGATGCTTGACAGTAATATCTTCACTTGTTCTTTTCTCTTCTAGACTGTCTCAGGACTTGCACTTTACATGAGGTCTGATTTTCTAGATCTTTGATCATTCTTATCACTGTCTCCTTGACAGGAATACAGGTGTACCTGTCTGTATTCATTAACTTCCTCTTTCTCACAATCCCTAATTTATGCAAATCATTTGCACTGTACTCCCTTTCCCAATTTACCTGTAGTTCTTCCCAGGATTTGGTGTCACGTTCATTAAGCAACCTATGATAGCATCATTTATGAAATAATTAAAGACTAGCAAATCCGGGAAAGGCCTCCAAAGAATTCCACTCAATGTGCTCTTTTAAAATAAAAGTACGCACTCATAACTACTGTCTTACTGTGGTATAAACTTAATACAAATGCATTTTTTTCCAAGCAAGTCAACATTTAGAGGATGTAATTAGACTACAAATACGACTAAAAGATAATTGTTCTAGAAACTGAAGGTTAGGAGGTAAGGAAGGTAAACAAGATAGTAGAAAAAAGGCAGACTAACACAGAATGTACACAGGAAAATGAAATTCTGTGATAATAAACTTGGAACTAGTTCTGTAACAGTGCTTGACAAGTGCCCTCACTTTCATGTAAAACTTTTTAAAAAATCAACTTGAGCAAACCCCCAGATTTGTTCCATCAATGTTACCCCATTACAATTAGATGATGAGGCTTCCAGATTCCAGCTTTGCTGTTAATTTTTGCGTGGCCCTGAGTTGATAGAAATAGATATAAA
>WUAM01000399.1:1131766-1151466 GCA_024336885.1 Actenoides hombroni
CAGTTCAAGAAGGACAGGGAACTGCTTGAAAGAGTCCAGCACAGAGCCACAAAGATGATTAAGGGAGTGGAGCATCTTCTTTCTGAGGAAGGGCTGAGCGGGCTGGGTCTCTTTAGCTTGAAGGAGACTGAGGGGTGGCCTCATTAATGTTTAGAAATATGTAAAGGGCAAGTGTCAGGAGGATGAAGCCAGGCTCTTCCCTGTTATGTCCAATGATAGGACATGGGGCAAGGGGTGCAAGCTGGAGCATGAGAGGTTCCATAGAAACATAAGGAAAAACTTTTTCATTTTGAGGGTGATAGAGCTCTGGAACAGGCTGCCCAGGGGGGTTGTGGAGTCTCCTTCTCTGGTGACATTTAAAACCTGCCTAAACACATTCCTATGTGACCTGCTGTGAGTGGTCCTGCTCTGGCAGGAGGGTTGGACTAGATGATCTTTCGAGGTCCCTTCCAACCCTTAAAATTCTGTGATTCTGTAATGAGGAAAAAACAAGTAAAAAGATAAATGCCTTTTAAAAAGTTCTCCAGCTCAGTATTTGTTTGTGAGTCATCAAAATGTTGACTGTTTCTCCTGGCAATTCTCACTGGAAATGCAGTCATTAGGTCAGCTGGATTAAAAAATTAAATTCAGTCAGTTTAATTTTTAAGCAGTCAGTATGGATATATGAAGGGGAAATCATGCTTAACCAGCATGATAGCCCTCTGCAGTAAGGTGACCAGGGTGGGGGATGAGGGGAGAGTAGTGGATGTTGTTTATCTTGACAGATATTTTGCACATAAAGCATCAAATTTCAAGGAATTTTCTCTGTTCATTAAGCATCTTATTGTGCCTCAGCAGCAAATAAGGTTGCCCATTCATGTGTATTGTTCTCTGCAAGCTCCAGCCATGGGAGTATTTTTAAGGAAATATGCAAAAAATGTTAGATTGAACTGATATGATAGCACTGTTTGGTAGGAAGGAAGAACAAAATCTGACAAAGATGGTATGGGAAAAGGGGATTTTTTTGCTTGAAATAGGAAAATATTGGGAGTAAAATATAAATACTCAGCCCCAATCAGGTAAAACACAGTAAGAGAATGGGGGAAAGACATGTTCTACATCACATTACTTTCTAAAGACACAAAATCTCTTCAGTTTGATCAAGCCAAATAACCTGTGTGTTAAAGTCACAGTGTTTCTAATTCATATCGGCAACCCTTTGCCAGTGTCTACAGCAGTGTAGAAAGTTAATGTTCCACAGACGGTTGAAGTATCTCAAGTATGTCCATTGAGCTTTTACTTTTAAAAAGAAAACCTGTATTACAGCTTCTCAAAACTTCAGTTGCACAAAAAGCATAACATTCTGTGTTACACTCAATTGTTCTATCGGATCTTAGTGGCAGAGCTCAAATTTTGTATCAATATGATTGGAAAACCAGTGGCAAATGTGCAGAGCAGTAATTTCAGGTAGAGCAGAAGCTGCAGTTTCAATTATTTTGCTTTCTTGATTTAAAAAATAATTATTTTATCAATACAAGATCAGACGTGTTAAAAAAAGTGTTGGTATTAAAATATTTCCTGAAACAAATGTCGTTTTAAAAAGCTGATTCCTATTTTCTTGTTTATATCATGCCAGGATGAGCAAAGCAGTGAGATGAAAGTGGTCAAACACTCTGCCTACACTCTGTTTCACTTTCAGACAAGTTTTTAAGACAACTGAAATCTCATTCAAACTGGAGCAGGAAGTTTAAACACACTAAAGATCTCCCTACTTTAAATTTATTCCCAGTTCAAGTAAAATGGGAAGCATTTCAATTTATAATGGATTTTGTGAGCAATGGCCCACATCTTCATTTATTTTTTAACATTAGTCAGATTTTCGGTGGTTACATTTCTTGACAGAGTTCTTTTAAAGATTCATGTATTTTAGTGCACTGAGAATTCTGCAGCTAAATCAGTGCCCTGCCTTGAATACTCAAAAATTAGTAAATGGGTTATCTGTTACAAGAATGTATTGCTAATTTTTAGAGAGGAACTGGTACAGTAGTCTGTATTTCTGTGCTATGTGATGTCCTTCCAGGTAACATGACTCCACCTCTGCTAACATATTCAAATCCATACAAGTAGGCTATGCTGCTGCTGCCAGAGATCTTTTCAGTAGTTTACATGAAAGAAACCAGTTCCTAAGGCATTCTCATAAAAATTGCTACCAAAACTGACATCCTTATGAATGTTCACCACTAATACTTAGAGTAGATTCCTGGAGGCAGAAAGTTGAGATACACGGTGATGCAGTTCAAATGAAGTCGTCAGTAATTCCACCTGTTCTGTGCTGTGCAGTGAAGCAGAGCTTGGAGCTCAGAGTCTTTAAGGTAGTCACTTTGGCACCTCTAAGGCAGAAGCAAAAAGAGTCATCCCATAAATGAAAAAGTCACAACTGTAATGTCCTGTAGGTACAGTAAATGTCCTCAGTACCCTTCAGAGTTTTAAGATCTTTCTAAAATAGATCTTAAATATTTGTCTGGCATTATTTCATGTCAGAAGGAGATCAATATCACATGTACATAAAGTTATTTGATAGCATCTCAGTGTCTTTGAGATATATTGGGTGCCCAAGAACACATGCAGACACGATCTACTACCATCACCTGATGCTTTTTAATATCGTCTTACTGAAAGCACCATCTTAGTCTAGGGTGTAATACCTGCAGAATTACGTTTGGTTCCTATCTGGCAGAAATTATCTAAGCATCTCCATTTCTCACTAAAGTATAAAAGAAAGACTGTGTGTGCATGTACATGAGGGAGTAAACCAGGAATAAAGCTACAGTAAATTGTCTCTGCAGTTTCAATTTTATGAAGGTTTCTCTCTTTGTCTGAACTTTCAATATTGCTGTGCTTTTAAGCTACTAAATAATGGTCATGTTACATGCTAGCAATGGCTAAATTGCCATGAGAATTAGCATCAGTTACTCACACCTTGTGGTTTCCTAAAGTTATCTTCTGAGGTTTTAGCAGATGCTACACCTACTTTGTATACGTACATGCATATTTGTATACATTCACATATACTTTGTATACATACAAGGATTAGTAGCAACCTAGTCTGGTAATAATGTTACAAGGAAAGCCTCAGGATTGTTTATGAACAGTTTCTTTCAAAACTTTTTTCGTCCCTTGATAAACACTTATTCACAGAAACACTACAGTAGTATTACTCATGTAAATAAATGACCATAAAAGGTGTGTAGTATGTGTCTAGAATTGCAACTCAGGCTGTTGGATTTCTGATCATCAGTTTAAAAAGCTTCAGAGAAAATAGGATTTTTTATTTATTTATTTCATTCTAGAGGCAGATTAAATCAGGATGAAGTTATAGTCTCTCTAAATTATTTCCCAAACTGGAAATTTTAGTGCATCCCATAATCCTAAAAAGTATTTTAGAAGTATTAAAACATCACAAAAAAAAAAAAAAAAAAAAAGCACCTCTAAGTCTATTGCCAAGCATCAGTCTGCTCTGTAATTGCCCTCTGCCATCTTTGCAGTTGCTGCAGACCAAATTAAAAGTAGCTGGCCAGAAAGGGCAAACCACAGGGGGACCCAGTGCCCTTTGTAATCGGAGGTGACAATTAGTGAGAATGGCAGAGGAGACATTAAACTGTGCAAAGTCATTAAGGAGAGACACGCATACACTGAAACGTGGGCAACATTGGCAAGAAAAAAACAAGCAAAGGCCAAGTGCCACTAAAAAATAATTTCAGCTATAGCATACATACAGTATGTGAAGACCACTTAGTGAGTACAAACCTGGCAGGTTAAGTAATCAGTATATTGGAGTTTTTCTCATCATTTCAAGTGCTTTCTTCTTCCATCCCCATTGTTTTCCAAAATGTTTTCTTTCTACCTGCTTCATTTACTTCCTTCCTTTCTTTTGACTTGTGAAATAGCATAAGATTTGCTGGTTCGGTGACTGAAGTCCAGAGTTGCCTTTCCAACAGGCACAGCATGGGCAGCAACTGAAGAAAATCCCCCCTTGTGTCTGCCTGCCAGTCAGTTCCACCTGTGTTGCAGACAAGCCAAGTCTCTTTGAAAGAGGGAAAGTTTCACCCCACTGGTCTAGCTGATCCTTTCAACCACAGCTAAGGATACCAGAGTATTTATTGTAAACATGGTAATAATGAGTGTTTTCTGGATTCAGTTAGAATAAAAGCTGTATATCAAAAGAAACATCAAGGGGGCAGATGAGGTCCATGTAGAATGAGACTAAATGTAGGCAGGCAAGAGTCATCCCTCTAAATTAAAAAGTAATCTTCAGCCTTGCCATGAATGTAGAGCTGAATCCAATGTGTGCCTTTGGAACATGGCATGATACTCTGTGATCAGGAATCCTTATTGATATTGGTAGACTGTTCCTCCTGTAGCATTTTGGTGGAGGTTGGTTAATGTTAACTATATGCAAACTAAGATCCCTTTGGGTTTTGATTTTTTTTTTAATCTTACAGAATACCCCTTCTTAGTGGCTATTACCTGAATGCAATAAAAGACAGTACAACCACAGCAGCATATGGGATTACATCAAACTCTAGCTGTCATCTGTGATATACACAAACTATAATAGCATGAATGCTTCCAGAGAATCTCTTCAAGCTTTTCTGGGAAAAGAGTTGCTTCTCTGAAGCAGAATACCCAGATTTATAGATTTATCAATAAACAATAACACTATAAAATCATTCATGGTATAAGCACAGTGCTCATCTACATTACAGATAGCAGGGAAGACTTTGTGAGTCACAAAATCGACACATTCTCAACACAGAATAGATCTCTTCTCGCTGCCTTCTTTGACCTTAAAGACTGTGAAATGGACAATTCTGGGGGGAAGATATCCATAGCTGATTCTTTTAAAGTCATGAAGATAAACATCAAGAAGATAAAATATATAGGAAGATTGAGAGAAATACATTTTTCTACGGCTAGGCATTAGAAGATACAAAACCAAGAAAGGAATCCTGATATGTGAGGCATCAAGGATGAACTCTGTATTGGAAGTTTCCTAGGAGAAACTGCTTCGTCCTCTAGAATCCTGATTTCAAACCCCTGTCCCCTCAGTGGGTGGCCAGAGATACTCTGTTCTGGCTTGGTTTACGCATTATCTTCTCTCCTCTCTGCTTTGCTTCGATTTACATCTTTTAGCTTCTCTTCTCTCCATTTGCTTTGATTCTTTTCACTGCCCTAACAAAAAGTATTTTTTTTCCTTCGACCTGATATTGAGCTCTCTGTCATCTACGCACCAACCTTTGCAATAAGCAATGTAGACACACAGAAATATGTCCAAACAAGCCTTCTCCCAAGTGACATAGACAGCTTGAAACACCACCTGCCATTCTAGGTAAGATTATTAGATGAAAGCTATATGCATTATTTAAAATCATTAGCATAAAATCAATAGCTTTAGGAAATAATTAGAGTTTTCATCATGACCTTGTCCTTCATTGCACTTCATTCTCAAGGGGTATTTAATTAAGGCATAAGAAGGATAGTTTTGCTTAGTAATTCTGCATGAAATTTGACTGACATACAGATTCTGAAAGACTCTCTCTTCTGTGCTGAAAAGCCCTTTACTTTCTTATCCTTGATTCCACCTAAAGAAACTTGACAGTGTGACTGTGATTACAAATAACTTCAACTTCTGATAAGTAATATTTAGGAAACCTTTCTAATTCTAACAGTAGTGAAGCACTAGAATGAAGAACTTACCAGAAGGATTAGAAAGGATGTGAAATTTCCTTTGCTTTGACTGTTTTTCATATTGCACCCTGGAGGTTTGTCTACTCGGTGTTATTCGAGATGGGTGAACGGAATGACATCCTGAAGTCCTTTCCAGCCTTATCTTGGAGCAATTTCTCTTTAATAAATAAATAGCTTTCTGTGATCACCTAATCCAACTCTGCCTTATTTCTCTCGCTATGATCCCAGTGTGCATCCAAAACGTGTGCAAATCAAAAGCTGGTTTTTTTTGAAGGCCAGATTTATAAACTTCCCTAATGATACAAAATGCAGGCATTCTCCTTTATTCCTGGACACCAACACTGGCAGTAAAACCTCTGAATTCGGATCTCAGCTGAGACCCTATCATTTACTTCGTGTTTGAATTCATAAGTTCTCACTGACAGGGCTTTCTAAGGCCTTAGAACACATGGACTATAACTACCATTTAATACATAGGACTAAGATCTGCATGTCTGTTTCAAGTCCTAAAACTAGGACAGACTCATCTTGTATCCTTGTGAAAGTCACTTAAGCTTTCTCAGTCCCTCAGTTTCCCCAGAAACCATAACTGATTGTTTCTATTTCATGGATGTAATAGAGCACACTGTTGACAGAACAGATTTTTTTCAGGACTATCTGAGCTCTCACAGAGGATTGGTTCTTACCAGATTTCTAGTAGAAGTTTGTCAATCTAAGACAGTTGAAAAGTTTAAGGAAGTCTAGAGTTTTCCCAAAGTCTGGTTACTATGAGACAGATAGAACTTTACAACAAAATGGACGAGATTGATATGTGTTTCAAGAGGAAATGCTCAAATGCTATCAGAAATCTAAAATCATAAAAATTTTATTAAACTTTGAATGGGTAAATGTAGACAATATTGGACTCAAAAGAAGGAATCTTTAAAGATCATGGCTGTCCCTCTACATCTGCAATTGTGAATCATTTGAGGTGAGATGAAGCGGCTTGAGCTGGGAGAAGTCAGGGACATAATAACTATTCCATTACTGCCACATCATAGCATTTTTAGAGAAGCATCATCTAAAAGTTAGCCACTGATGGATAAAACTGACCAAGACTTGCTCAAGGGAGTATTCTTAGAAAGGAGGAAGAGAAAAACCCTTCAGTGCTAGCGTATAGAGGGGGGGGGGGAAATAAATTAAAACCATTTCACATAGATCAATTTTGGTTCTTATAGTTCTCCTGAGATGAAAGCCCTGGAGGCAGAGCACTGCTGTGTTCCCCAGAGCATAAGTCTGTGACTGCAGACTGGAGAAATGTGTTCCAGATATTTTCCTCATTCTTTTGGTAATTGACCTTCGGGTCTTTCTATCAGCATGGTCCGATTTCACAAGCTCTCGGAGAAGAGAGGTAGAAGTTTGGCTGGAAACTCAGAAGTTCAAATTAGGGCAACATTATAAAAAAGATGCAATTGTGTACCGGATTTCAATTCCCAGCAGCACTGACGGCACTGTTTTAGAGATCATCCAAAATTGTTCAGCAGCATTGAAATTAAAAACTAGTCCTAAATGACAGATAGAGTCTCATGCTGGCTACTAGCTCTTTTTATTTAATGCAGACTGTCACCAGTGCGGCTGATTTCCCTGCCCTGCCCTGTCTTTGCAACGAGGCTTAATAAATACTGACAGCAATTACGCAGAAGTAAGATTTTAAACAGCCCCAATTCAATCGCCAGAATGGATAAGATGCTTAATAAGTATACTACAACCATTACAGAGAAGGCTGACTCTGAAATATGGCCTGTCTCAGGTGAAAGCTCCAACACTCTAGCTCCTTTCAGTACTGTGACAGGAGAGGTTGTCCTCTGCACTTTTCTCCCTTGCCTCTACCCAAAATGCAGCCTTTAAATTCTGGTTCCCGAGAGCTACAACGTGAGTGGATACGTCCTCTGCTGGGAGCTCCAGTCTCTGTATGCTCCCTGTGGGTTCCTCCATTGCCAGGAAAGTCACGGTCGGCCAATTACCTTTCTAGAAGCTTTGAACCACCAGAGGCACTGATCTTCTACGGGATCTAGGGACATCCTCCTGGGTAAGAGGGAAGGTAATTCCAAAAGGCTGACTTGAACTCTCAGATGTCACAGTTATTTTGTTACTAGTCTTTTAAACTGGATGCTTTGTCACAGAGGGGATACTTCTAATGATCATGAAGAACTACTTCTATCATTCACCAGAAGCAGTGTTTCCAGGCATTTTTTGCATAGTTGAATATATAAATAAGACTGCACACCTTTTCTGAAAAACAGCTACAGTTCTACACACCAGTGAGGTCCCTGTGGATGTATAACACACAATTACCCATGTGATGGGCAATTTTCACATACAGGTCTATTGAATTCCTCTTATCTACATCTTAGAGCATTTCAACCAGACACAGAATTGTACACTCATTCTCTGAATTATCATCTCTTTCTTTTATATAAAATATTACCAGTAGTACAGCAACCGGATTTAATTGCTAATCCTTAAGTACATTTGATGGCTAGCAGGAAACACTGGAAGTGGGATCTACTGAAGCCTGGAGCACTGTTGGAGGCTGAGGTATCATTAAGCAGGACACACTATAATACAAATATTAAGTAATAAACCCAGCTGACCTTCAATTTACTGATAATTCAGTCTGACAGGACTTTCCTGGTATGGCTGGCAAGATGACAGTGATTTATTTTAGGGACAAAACCCGAACTCCTGATTTAGGGCTGTATTGAATTTAGGTTTTATGTTATCAAACAAAGGGAGTAGGCAGGAGTAAGAACTCACTTTTATAGTCCACTGAGACACGGCTGACATTGCTTAAAAACATGAATTATAGAAGTCATTAAAAAGAAACAGTGGGAGGCTTATTACTTGAATGCTCAAGCAACTCAAGTAACAAAAATTGATAGCGAAGATAAAATCGCAACTAAACAAAGAAACTGAAAGTAATGAGGAATGTCAGAAATAAGAGAAATTTTCCACCAGAAAGAGGCTGAAATCAAGAAATGCTCATTTAGGAAAGCAGAAGAGTAAGAAACACTAGCACTAAATCTGAACAAATATGCACAAAAGTTGTCAGCAGACTTTTTGAAGTCCTGTGTGAGTGTATAAATTGTTTTCCCCGTAATTTCAACGTTTGAGTGACTAATTTTCCTGAGTGTTTATCAAATGAATTAGACTTCATAGCAGGTAGGCAAATTTCACTAGAGAAAAAAAGCTATTCCTCATGCAATGTACATCCAAGCAAGAAAGAACATCCACCCAAAACTGTTCAGTGGATACATCTGCAAGGAAAAATGACCTGTTTGAAGATAATGTTTAGAAAAAGGTTAAGAGTTTTTTTAAACTATATTTTCTGAAAACTACTTAGAGTTTTTAAAGTAGAATTCTTAGAATACCTTCCACTTGTAATAAGGTGCTTCTTATAACAGAATTTTTAAATATAGTGAATAAGAGAGAGAAGTTCTGATGTATGCCTGCATCTATTTTTCAGGGTCTGAGTTTCATATTCTTCTTTTCATTAAATCCCTCTGCAACATCTGACTGCAGTAGTGTTTTTCCTTTCTTACAGCAGCTAACTGGGAGGAAAGCAGAGTTCTGCAGAGGACTGAAATTTCATAAAATTTCAGCAATATCCACACAGATACATGTACATATATATATATATATATATATACACCTCTCTCATATAGTTTCACATTACTTATCTGTACATTCCACTGTCCATGATGTCCCTTCACTGCACAAACAAGAGTTAGACATGTGCATACACCAGCATATTCCCAGTGTTCCTTGCCCAGATCCCTGTCCAGAACCAAACGAAGCACCTTTGTACGTATACTTTTTTATGGCACCAGTAGACATCTCTCTAGCATGTACTTTAGGACTGTCCCTCCATGCAGCCTAACATAATGATGTAAAAGTCTAAAATCAAGCAGCCAAGAGGATTTCTGTACTATGTTAAACCTTTAATACAAGCCAAATGCTGTGTCAGCACCACTTCTAGTTACTCTCTTTGGTGCTATTAGATACACATGGTGAGACTCCATTCCCATCACGTTTATCGTTTCAACATTGCCTAAGGGGGTTATAAAAACTAGTCGTGTCTGTGTGATTCCAGTGGCATGGCTAAAAGAATAGCCCTGAACTCTGAAAATGATCTCTGGGTGTAAAGCAATATTGGTCTATCAGTCACTCCTTTTTTTTTTTTTCTGGCTATATTAAATAATACTTTGGTATTTAGACATAATTCCCAGTATGTAGATGCTGAGTGAGAGAGAAAGAGAGAGAGAAAGGAAGAGCAGTGGATGTTGTCTGCCTTGACTTCAGCAAGGCTTTTGACACTATCACCCATAACATACTCATGGGTAAGCTCAGGAAGTGTGGGTTAGAAGAGGGGACAGTTAGATGGGTTGAGAACTGGCTGAACAACAGAGCTCAGAGGGTTGTGATCAGTGGTGCAGAGTCCAGTTGGTGACCTGTGAGTAGCGGTATTCCCCAGAGGTCAGTACTGGGTCCAGTCTTATTCAACATGTTCATCAGTGACCTGGATGAAGGGATAGAGTGCACCCTCAGCTAGTGTGCTGATGATACGAAACTGGGAGGAGTGGCTGACACACCAGAAAGTTGTGCTTTTAAGTCTTCTGACTTTGAAGACATCTACTTCAGGTTTTACAAAAGGCTTTGTAAATTTGTAAAAAAAGACTTGGGAGTCCCTTGCACATTCGTGTTTCCTTCCAGGGGAAACCCACAGCTCCCGTGACAGCGGGTAGATTCAAGTGGCGGGTAGTAAACATTGAACTGGACCAAGGACACTGAAACATTCCCAAATCCAGTCACTTCGGCTTTAGTTCAGCCGTGCAAAACTCTATCTCAAAGGTAACAACAACAATTCTGTTCTCCTTCATGCTGGAGTGGAAGGATGCATTTGTTAAGATTGATAAAATAAGGAGCAGTGAGCCCTTCTTTACCCAAACCGGAATAAACGAATGATGGTGTATTAGGTAAGTACAGCCCAAAAGACAGTCTCCAAGTCTCTTCTTGTATAATTCCTATGGCCAGAGACTTTCTTAGGAATGACTTTTCTTTGTTTAGCTCTGACTGACTCCTCTTTACTGTCTTGATTCAGGAAACACCATAAACACATCTTGAATTACATATTCAAACACACACTTTGAACCAGATGATCTTTAAGATCCCTTCCAACCCAAACCATTCTATGATTCTATAAAGCACACACGCAAGCCTATCCATTTTTTAGCTGATTTATCAATGTTTAGCAAAGCACAGAAACATCATCTATAGCACAAAGCTAACGAATAAAAAACAACTGGCTTTTGGTGTCAGGACATGGCAAAGGCCAGTTGCTCCCTGAGGGACAGTGAGCCAGGGACAACAGAGGAGGACCTTTTGGGCTAGCAGGGCAAGGGCCTCACTAGCCAGTGCACAGTGGCTGTGCACGGTGAGCAGGGCAGACCCAAAGACTGTCACCAGGTTCATCCAGGCATCCAGATCATCAGGTGAGGCCACAGTGATGAGGACAGGACAAAGACAGACCAGGACAGCAGCCCACAGGCCAAGCCCATCTAAGCAGGGCCCATGACCAGGCAGGGCAGGGCTGTGGTGGAGCTTCAGATCTGCATTCCTACAGCGCTGCTGGGGCAGTGACTGATGGTCCTGAGATAAGCCGACATGGGACTCCTTGATCAGGGGTTGGGGAGGCTCCAGAGGAGGCTACTCAGGGCCAGTATGGGCTGTTATTGCCCTCAAGGCCATGACATTGGGTTACACAACATGAGAAGGCCCTATCCTGTCACTGCGCTGTGAAAACTAAAGAAAACCATACAATTGAGACAGGATTTTTTAAAAACATAAGGTAACAGCCTCTTTGGTTTTTTTAAATGAAAGCTTAGTAAATGTTTTGATATCTCTTTCTCATTTTCTTTATTTGGAAAACAGTTATTACAGAGATATTTTTGAATTTGTGCAATATGACGTGGAAATTTTGAGGGGACCTTTTTTATGATTATGTTTTTTGAGTGAGAGAAATCAGAAATTAGTTGCAATGACGTTTTATTAGTAGATAACTTTACTATGTGGGCCAAATACATACTTAACACCTAGTGATTTACAGCCTTAATCATTATATTGATGATTAAAAGGCTGCCAAGGGACAAACTTTATGATGTATTTATTTCACCCCAATGTACAGTTAAACTTGAGCACTTTTCACACACAGGACATAAAAAGTAAATTATTTTTTTTACTTCAGTTTAAAATTTCTGATGTAAAAAAAATATTTATACTGAAACATAACTGACACAACTGTCAGCAAATCTTAAAAATTATGGTATTCTCCTTTTAAAAAATCCTTTTTTCTATTTCTTGACATTGTACATGAAAAACCTGTGTCTAGATATAGCAACTTTTAAGAGAGAAAAGGACCATTTTAACTCGCTGTCCTCTTGCCTGTTTTGCATTCTAACACATCTGTTACTACCCAGGATTTCACAGCTGTCACTGCTCAGCACTTCATAGTCACCTGGAACTTCATTAACAGGAATAGGAACCAGACCCTTGTGCTCTAAAATTACAAATACTTGTCACTGACTATAAAGAAACAACATTATTACCGCTATGAGTATAAGAGCAAAAAACCAATGGTAAATCCAAGGAGTTCTGTTGGCATCTAATCACGACTAGTGAGAACCTGCACTAGCTAGACTCATTACTGCTTGAAATAGAATTGTCTAAACTGTATATACTAAGGATAATATTGTAACAGACAGAGTTTGAGATCTTAAGATGTCATTTAAGAGGAGGATTTGTCTTGCTTTTAAGTAATCCTGAGACCTACAAAAAGGATTTGAATGGATTTTTATGAAACACATTTACATCTTTCAGGCCAAATCTATACTACTGCAGAGTCAAGGCATGCAAATTCAATCCTCTGACAGGGAAACAACCATGGCAAAGAATCTTGATTTGCTGCCTTGTGGATGGGCAGGACACCCCCAGAAAATGACTGACAGTCAAAAAACTTCACATTATCAAATACAAATTTATTTTGCAAATCAATTCTCAAACGCTTAGTTAGACCTGTGGTAAGCGTTTATTGATTTAAATTAAAGCAGGAAAGTTTCCATGCAAAGCAAAACTAAATTAGTTGGCTGTTTATAGATGACTTTCTTCTTTACTCATAAAAATGATGATCAGAAAGTGAGAAGGAAAAAAGAATGAGAAAATGATACGTTATGCTTGCTTTCAAAGTAGCAAACACCTTGGAAGAGATGGGAAGTCCTGCTTTTTTTATCATGTGTTATGTATTTTCTGTACTAGTCACGTTTATGCCCACTTCTATGGAACTTACCAAACCCCTTGGAATGGAGGACTAGTGCCCACTCTGAATGACAGTGTATGTAAAACGGGCACAAAAAGGCAAAATTGATTCCGAAGAATAGAGGAGGTGGCAGATTTTGGATGGATGGATGGATGGATGGATGGATGGATGGATGGATGGATGGATGGATGAAAAAATGCCCCAGATAGCTTCTTTGTGCATACACATGAATTGGTATTTCATATATGTAGGAGAAAGAGAACAGACCAGGAAGCCTTTTGACTTTTCAGAACTATTCTTTCATTTCTACTCCATTTATTTAGGGAAGAATAAGACCCATTAATTTCTTTTTCTTGAACAGTCTCATCTGTTCTGATCCTCAACAGTCCTCTGTGTTGCACAACTTGACCTAGTGACAGCATATCTAACACCAGAGTCTGAACCATGTTCGCTAACCCACCTCAGAGATGAGGAACAGATTCTAAATCTTTTTCTTTAAACTGTTTTCTGAGAGTGTCACTGTCCCAAAAGGGAGCATTTCCACTTTTGCCTACAGCTCAAAATTGTACGTGCTAACTGGGATTTCCTGTGCTCTTGCACTGCCAGTCCTGGGCAGCGCATCCTCTCTACAAATCCCAGAACCATTACAAGTGTTTTGCCAAAGTAGCTACTGATGAAGTGCCATGGTCCAAAACCACCACCTCTGCAGGGAGTAGAATGAATTGATTTGATAAGCTATTTCCATGCTCAGTCTTTTGCCCGACAATGCTAAAGCAAGTAACAATTGCAATTGGTTTTACTCACCCTGGTGTGGTCTGAAAGTCAAACATTACTTTCTTAGAAACTGGTTTCAAAACTATCAAATCCTGCCCGAAAGCAGCCATCTAGGGGTATCTTTCTGATTTTTTCTGATCTGGGCTGATTTAAAATGATCATCAAGCTAAAGCCTGATTCTCACTCCTAACTGCAGATATCAAGGAAGAGGATTAATTTTATTTTATCGATTTTTTTATTTTTTATTTCTGGAGTATATCAGATTTTCACACATGTGATCAATTAATGTTGTATCTAGTCACGGGCATGGTGGCACCTACCTATATGTCCACCCAACCTAAAACAACCCATGACTGCATAGAATAAGTTAAAGGAAAGTCTGTCTTTCTTTTCTATTTTCCTACTGCTTCTATTCCTAATTGGTAACATGTGTAAGGTTCTTTTCCCCTAGAGGAGATGATAATAAGCAGATAACCAGTTTTATCAAACATGAATTTTAAAGTAACACCTTAGCACTGACCTCCCATGCCGTTTCAGTAATTACATCAATAAGCAGAACATCTCAGAGTCAAGTATTTTCTACTTTGAGGAATTTTAGTTTGAAGCATGCTACCTTTGGTACACTTTTTCCTTTATTTCTTTGTTTCCTTTAACCCGTACACTGATATTCTAAGAAACAGCATTTAAAAAAAACAAGTCCGTGAAAACAAGGGTCCCAGTGAATGTCTGGTTTCTTGCCAGAAAAGACAACAAAAAGTAGAGAATCCAATGATAAACTGACAAGATAACAGTTGTACCTATCTATTATAGAAAAAAAACCCCAACAAAACAAACAAACAAACAAAAAGTCATAGATTTCTCCAGATATTTAACACTGTGGTTTGCATTTTGTCATGTAGTGTATTTTTTACAATATAAAGATCTCACGTTGTTCTATACTACATTTTTTTAACTTACCCATCATCATAGAGCCTTAATTAGATCCTCCCTCTCGTTTCTAGTTACACTGAAAGGTAATAAATACAAATTCAGCTCCCACTGAGCTCTCTTTTGGCTACAGATTTCAATTTAGCCAAATCATACTGTCTATAAATGCATAAAATCACTGTGACACAGCCCTGGGGATAGATGAGAGGACTCCTTCAGAGCTTTTTCAAACAAAAGCATTATCCAGACAGGACAAATAGGTGCATTCGCACTTATAGACCAGGAGATGCACGAAAGAATCGTAATACAACGTAATTATACCTTTGGCTACAGTAGCTTTGCAAATGCATTTCATTCCTGCCTGTGATTGCCCTCAATTATTCTGCACTAGGGGTCCCAGGCAGCTGTGGACCCTAACGCTAACTTACCAAATTTACCTTCAAAGCACAAACCGCTGTTCGTACCGAACTCTGCACAACAAAGAATAGCAGTAGGAAAGGTCACAAAATTCATTTTCTCTAATGACCTAAGTGTGTATCCAAATATGAAAGACTACTGCGTTTGATTTGCTCCTCAGGTATTTTTAGCTGCTTTTGTTCTTCCACTAAATAATCACGTCTCTAACCATTCATCCTGACAGGCCTTTAATAAACACATACAGATGAGGGAGCAAGTGACAGATAAGAGATTTAAGAAAATACCTTTTTTAGGAATACTATTTATTTTAAAGCCTTTGAAGAGCATCTGACAGCAATCCACAATGCATGGCAAGCCTTACTAGCAGTAATGTAAAGACAGCAAAGTGATTCTGAAAATATGACTGGAAAGGAACAACTGTAAACTTATGAAAGTTGACTAGAATTTGACCTTATTTTGTACCTACTTCTCCTTCTGCTAGGTTATAAATCAAATATGATACATGCAAGAATCTCCCATCTCCTCTTCCCCAGAGTTTTAGACCTTCTTGGTCTATCAGAGAACGGTTTGATGTTTTTTAATATAGAAAGACAACATGCCCTGATAGTCGGCCTACTGGACAGTAAAACCTCTAGAAGTTTGGGTAAGGATTTAGCAACAGCATATTGAAGATGCTGTGTATTACCTGAGAACCTAATGAAGGTAAACCAACAGAACTCCCTTTGCTTACAGTCGGTCAGGTGAGAGAACAGCCTGTATTCAAAAGCAGTCAGTTGTCACATTGTCACCATGACCCTTCAGTCGGTAGTTTCCAGAGTCCTCCAGTCAGTTCAGCTCTGCATTGCTGCCAACAATCAGCTCCTTAAAGGGGGGCAAGGGAGACTGAAGGAATACATTTAAAAAAAAAATAAAAATAAGGAACTGCTTATTCCTGTAACCAGTAATTCATCAGCTTCCAGTCTCTGTTTCCACACACACAGATAGACCCTGCAGGCATGGGGCAGGCAGTCATTGTCGGTTGGTGATAGATTGTGATTTGGAAGCATATTGTTTGGCAAGCTTTAAGTTTAAGTCCCTAATAACAACAGCTTTTAATTCCTGGCTTATTCCAAGTGGCAGAGTGTTGCAGCAGTCATTGGGTTTAGACCCTTCAGCACTGCTGCAAGACTTGCTGAGTGTGGTGGGGTTTTATTCTGCTTACTAGGTGTCTCTCAAGTCATCAGCCAGATACTTCCTGGCACTGTTCCCTCAACAGGGCTAATGAATCATGACAGTTCATCTCAAATTGCCCAGCTCAAACATTTAAATGTCCACCACAATCTACCGATGAACCCATCTGACTGCCATTGGGGATCAGTGGGAGAAATTTATTAATACACATAAGATTTGGCAGCATGTCAGGCTTAATCTATCACAACAGCTGAGATAATACACTTGTGCCTCCCCCCTCACTATCCTGTGGTGAGAGACAAGAGCACCAGAGGTGTAAGATCACCAGGGAGTGTGCTGGTGCCAGCCAGCTTTGCTGCATCTCACACAGTCTTCACCCGCTTCCTCTTGCTATTCTCAACAATACTCATTTCTTCCAGCAGAGAAGTTCTAAGCTTCGCAAGAAGTGAAATAAACTTTTCAAAAAAGTATCCTTCAGAAGTATTTAGGAAATCTCTAGTGTTCTAATTAATAAACACAATGCTTATCTGATTCCCTCTTCTATACTAGAACCATGATAGAGCAACATGAGCTAATAACAAGCCTTTAGCTCGATTTGTTAAAGCGATTTTTTTTCAGCGACAGAATCTAAATATTACTAACATGAAGTAGCTGAAGGACAAAATGAAATGTCCCAATGCTTAGCCCTAGGTGGCTATATTTTTTCTGTCAAAAGTCTCTAGAAACAATTTGGGATAAAAACTTTTTAGTGTTGGAAGAGCATCCCTGTGTCTTTAGTGCTATCTATACATAGATACTTATTCTGTACTACAAATGCTTACTAGTAATTTAAGACACACATTTTATTTCCAATCCAGATTAAAAAAAACAGTTTTCTCAGAAGAAGCTACTGTAACCAAATGCAATTCACTTTTTTTTTTTTTTTTCCTTATGGTAGGGGTAATATCCAGTAGACAGAAGCTTTTTGATAACAGAAATGTCTCTGGAGACACATAATGGGAAAGAAGGCACGTTACAGCTCATTTACTTATAGCAGTTATGTGTTAAATTGCGGGTGAACTAAAATAGAATATAATTCTTGGAAAAAGGCAGCAGTGAAAGGATTTGAAAATCTATCCCAACAGAATTACTCTTTGAGTTAATGTTTTATGGCTCAGTATTAAAATAATTATCCACATTATTGATCCTGCCTAGGTGGTAAGGTCATCCAAACAGCACCAAGCAGTGTTCTTAGCCTTCTCCAGAAGCCTAACACTTGGAGTGGCTTTCTTTAACATGTTATGCACAGAAGGGCTATGAAGAGGGTTTCTTCAGTCAGCTTGCAGTTCATTTTCCCTTATGTCAGCAACTGCACAAAAGCTGGAAAAACGCTGTCAAAATGAGAAAACAATTGTGTAAGATTTGTTTGCTATTATCAGTGCCTTCCTTCAGTCATGTCTTCAACAAACTGTCACAAGTTTTATATTCAGAGACTGAAGAGAAAGTGCCTTGGTGTGCAGTGATAGTGTGCTTTTGAAGTAAATCTCTCACTTAACCCAGTTTATCTTGCACTGGTTCACTTTGTCGAGTAATTCTGATACATGTGAAATAGATTCTTCTAGGAGGGGGCTAAACCAGAATCTCTGGTTTGGTGTGCACCAAGCATTCCCCAGCCCTTCTCAGGGACAGCAGGGGCACAACCAAAGACTGGTCTTTTGGACAGCTTCAATCCATATGCAAGGAGAGGGTGGCTGATCCAACAGAAAAGACTAGGTCTCGTCCCAAGTAAGATTCCCAAACTGCCTATAATGTTGGTGTAGAGGCCACACCACCTTCTCTTTTTTTTAATCTACTGATTTCCTGTCCCAGATTGCTAGCTAGTATACATCTCATCACTGACACTTCCTTATTTGTAACTCAGAGCTAAGTATGGCGAACAGCTATGGTTTAGTGGTGACCTGGCAGTGCTGGGTTAACAGTTGGCCTCCATGATCTTAAGGGTCTCTTCCAACTGAAATGATTCTGTGATTCCATGATTCTCTCTTTCCCAGATTCACAAGCAAGCCCTTGGATAGCTCACTGCAGCTATCATTGCAGCATCACATCAGAATGGCTGCACTCACTGCTGTAAGTTATGAGCCACAACTACTCATATATTCATACATACAGAACAAACAAAGCCATGATTTCCATGATTTTCAGAAACATGAATGATAAAAGGTTCCTTCCAAAAAAAAAAACCAAAAAAAACCTTTCTGTGGTTTCAGGTTTCAATCTGTAATGTAAGGAGTTATAAGAACAAGTTCATGGTGGTATTCACTTGATTCTAGTACTTACATACCTCACTCATACTGGCTGATTACCATTCTGACAAGACACTCTTCCCTCTCTAGGCAGGAAGAACTCTATTTCATACCTCAACAATGAAAGCTCAAAAACATTTAATTCAATTCTCCACTGAAGCCAGCATCAGAGAAAAGTTTGAATAATGTATGTGCCTTTAATCCGTGGCCCCACTGCTCCTCCAGTTCTGATTCTACCTTGCTCTTGTTTTCCTGTAGCATTTTGAATCAGAATGGATTAAGCATGAGGGACCTTCCCACAGTGCAAGCTATTTGAGAATTTAAACAAAGCCCTCTAGCTTAATTAGCCTTCTCCTGAGGTGAAAAATGCCTTTTCTTGATGTTGCAAAGGAGGTTTCTGACTATGCTAATAACTGACATTTAACCATACACTTCCTGAGCTCGGGTGGAAAATGGATCATTCCCCAGACTTCACTAATAGAACTGTTAACTCACATTACAGACCCTGCAGGAAAGGTTGCAAAAGGAATAGCAGCTCTGCCGCATTGGCATGCCCAAGACACACAGCTAATGGCTGCGAGTATTAAAGCTTGTTACAGCTCCTTCCAGGCTCTAAACAGGGAAAATCCTTAACAGATAGAACACCTGAGAAATGCTTAACACCGCTTCTCTGCTTGCGATGGAAATCCATCATGAGAAAGCAATTTGAAAAGCAGGAGGTAGATGAATAATTCAGTAAAAAGATGTCAGTAACTGAACAGACAATGGAAGAACTGCTTTTTTTGTTGTTGCTGTTGTTATCATTAGAGAGGAATGAACAGAGGTCACATCACCCTTACACAAAATAATAAACAGTTTCAGATAAATTAAAATGGGATTAAATGCTTTTTACACAGCATCAAAATACAACAAGGGCAATACATTTTTAAATGGCAAAATAAAAAATGTTTTCTATGTGACAGTTACCCTGTGGAGATTTGGGCTATAAAAATTGTTGAGAAAAAAGGTTAACAGGCCTAATATATATATATATATGTATATATATATAAAAG
>WUAM01000399.1:1154083-1165753 GCA_024336885.1 Actenoides hombroni
GGCTGGCTGGGGCTCTGAGCAACCTGCTCTAGTGGGAGGTGTCCCTGCCCATGGCAGGGGGGTTGGAACTAGATGATATTTAAGATCCCTTCCAACCATGACAATTCTAGGATTCTATTAAAATAATATATGAGCAAAACCAAGCCAGGTTTACAAAATGCCAACTTCCCAAATACCCAATGAATGTCTGAAGTTAAAGTTTCTAACAAACTTTCTACAAAGTTCAGTTTTCTCTTTTCTGTTTGTTTCTTATAAATCTAAAATAAAGGAAGCATTGAGCTTCATGACAGCTAATCCTGACTTTGTTTTGTGCTCACTCTAATTATTCTAGCTCATCCTCTATCATGCCTATGTGTTGCTAAAGTAAGGATAGAAAACTGACATTTTTAAACTTTTTTTTTTTTTTTAATGAGAGATGAGAATGTCAGGTCTACTCTACTCATCTGCTTCACTTAAGAGAATTTCTCAGTGAATTCAGACTAGGACATTTAGTTGACTATTTTACTGATTGTTGGAGCACAGGAAAGAGGTAACCTGACTATTGTGTGTTTACTTTCATTGCTCAGTAAGCCAAAATTCATAAAGCAATAAGGAGAAGGGACAGTCTCAAAATGCCATGCCAAAGAGTTGACTTTCCTTATGCTGGAGATGCTGAAAAAACTCCCCTTGATAGGACTGAACCACAGAGTGCATTTAGTCAGCCTTTTTGGTTTGATCTCTTTTTATCTTCCACTGTCAGGGACACTGAGGTGTCCAACAACAACACTCAGCAAGGTCAGAGCCCTTGCCTAAGAACATTCCATCTTTCTTCCAACATTGTGGGAGAGAAGAGTCCTGAAAGCACCTTTATAAGTACTTGTTTTTGACAAGCATCAGGGACTGTAAGAGTGGAAAGAGAGAAAGGAGTGGGAAAAATCCTCCAGAGTAGTCTCTAAGTGCATAGCCCACTAACAAGTTTTATTTTACCCAACACAGACAAGTTGTTTTACAACTCTTCTCATTTCACCTAGTTCTAGTAACTTATCTGGTATGATAGAGAAATTGCAATCACTTTGGAAAAGCAAGTGTGGGGTTTTCCTCCCCTGGGGAATAGAAGCATGAGAAGGAGAAGGGAAAGGTGAAGTAGCAAAAAGAATGAGAAAAGCTGATGGTTTCAAGAGACCAGAATAAGAAGCTTCCTGTTTGGACACAATGTACATTAGTAGCAGATGCTCTGTGATACTACACAGACTATAGAACCACATAAACAACAACAACAAAAACCCAAACACACACACACACAAAATAATAACACAACCCCCCTCTAACAAATAATTAAATTATTATTTAGTTTCTCTAGTTGCCCATGGGTCTTGTTCCATGTTTCCAATCTCTTCCTAATAGGGTAAATACTTCAGGAACTAAGCATTAAGAAGAGGAATAGTGACTGAGAGATTCATCTGAATATCAGGAAAGTTAGCTATGGAATAGCAAATGTTACCATTTCACTAGACTATCTGCAATATCCTGCATTTATAGAGCCACTTGGACATGTAGAAGTGAGACTGATGGTATTTTCGTTCCCCCTATAAGAAAGAATTACTCCTTTTTATTAAAGAGGTCCTGGTCTACTCCCTTGAAATCCAGACCAGGGGAAAAACTTGGCAAGAGGAGCAAAGACCTGTCATTGCCACACTAAGTCAAACATCATCAAGGAGTCTGCTGCCTCAGCCAGACCAATCAATCAGACATACGATCACGCATGGCTACGATAGAGGCTTTCTGTCCCCAAAGTCTTTCCTTCGTGTACCTGTATTTCCCTGATATAATTCATAATCCAGACGTAAACAGAAAGCACCAGCCTTCACCCAAGCACAAGCTGCTCAGTGGTGAAGCTTAGCAAGAAGGTCGAGTGAATGCTAAGATATCCAAGCTTCCCTCCCATGCAAGAGGAAGTTTCTGATTGTAGAGCTCAGCTATTACCAACTTTCACAATTGCATGTTTATTTTGGAATGCCCTAGGCAAATTACAGGGTGTATTGACTTTCTCAACATACATCGTTGAGTCTTGCTGTGTGCTGAGGCTGTAGTAAGACTTTGATTATGTGGACTTAAAATTTCAACCTCACAAAGGCAATAAAATGTCAAATGTTGTGTTTTCTTTAATATGCATTAAGTGTCTTTGAGCCAATGATTCACTTACAAAATTGCTGGGGGGTTGATAAAAGCCCACGAGGGTCTACCCAGTGTTGTATACTGAAATCTGTAATGCAAAGAGAGGAAAAAGCTAAGAGCAAATGCATTCCTAGATATAAAAACTTGAATGTTTATAGCCAAAGACAAAATGTATGTAGTCAGGGGAGAAGGAACATTGAATATCTCTATAAGCACCTTTCTATGAATACCAGCTAATAAAAAACTACACTAATCAGACTATCCCATGCAGTGGGATAGAAACCTCTTTGTGTCTGGGATAATCATCAAAAGTACTGTCCCTGCAGTGCAAGGAGCAGGATCTTCGTTCTGTCATTAACCTCCTATAGACATAGTTGGAGAACTGTCACTTACAGAGAACATCTCAACACCAGGTGTTAAGTCAGCATTCTGTAGACTATGTGAATTAGAACAAGAACTATAGCTTGTTTAGACAGCCATTCAAAGTCTGAGTTATGCAGCTTCCTCATCATATGCCTATTTTTCTTCTACATTGTTCTGCAGTATATAATAGACTTCTAGCAGAATAAATCCATCCTGAAGACTCTCCAGGGACAGAAAAACTCCTGGGAAAATAAGATATGGAACTATTGGCTGCAAATACTGTCCAGTCCATACGGTTACTAGAACCAGCTGGCACAGACAAGAAAATGGAACAAGCCTGCACAAAAAAACCCCAGTCAATTCTTCTGCAGCTGAGATACTAAAATGCACCCTTTGTTGGGAGGCACAGAGTGAGAAGAACCTTGCTTTTTTTAATCAAGCTGAATGTGTTGCTTCATACTTTTACAGGTACTTTCCCTCTGACCTACACCACAAGTTGTCTCTAGCCATAGATAAAAGTTAAAAAGCAATACTCGCCTCTATCAGTTTGCTTACTTTTTGGAGATTATCTGTGGCAAGGGTGCTATTTTATCCTGGATGTTTTTGAAGAAGGTATTTGATTACCCTTGGGGTATGACATTTTCTGTTTCAAAAGATCCCAGATTCTGCTGCAGCAATCTTATCTCTGAGCCGTGCCATTTAGCTCAAACATCGTAAATTGGGCAGATTTGATATTGCTACACAGTGCCTGAATGCAGCACTGTGAAAAAGAAGGGTTTTGCCATTTAACTGGTGTCACGAATGCTTTTGACCCATCTCTCCCATTCATTGACTTCACCTCATAAATGACCGCAGAGAAAAATGTCACCTAAAATGCCTGTGTAACTTTTGAGTATAATGGAGACAGGGAATGGATTTTTCTAATTTTTCTGGGTATACCCAAGGGTCTAATCAAATCACTTGGACAGCTCCCTCAGGCGTAATGTGAAGGCCGGGGCTGACACTCTGCAGCTACAGGTCTCGTCTGCTAACCTCTGCTCATCTGTTTTGTATTTCTGTTCATATTGGTATTACTGGCAAGCTGCTAAAGCCAGAATAATCTGTTATGACACTAGAGAATGTGTATGCCTCTGACATGGCCATTATAGACCGTTATGATATAACACGGATCCCAGAAGCTCTCAACACCTTCAGCAGCATGATTTAGATTGAAAACATTAATGTTTATCATCCAGCCTATTACTGTCAAACTCTGCTGCCAGCTATGCAAGGATCAGGACAGTTCAGTTGCATTTACATCAGGCAGTTTTGTGAGGTTTTTGTGTGTGTCCTCAAGCAGTGTGGAATATAAAGAAAGGCTGATGATGCTGGGGGGTATCTGTGTGCACTTATACAATATGAAACAAAAAAAGATCAAGTAAACACACTGGTATCTTCTCAAAGAAAGTCTTCTTTTTAAAGAAACTTTCTAAACATAAGGGCCGTGCATTAGGCTTTAGTTCAGACACCAGTCCTGGGTGGTAGGACTATCTTCTCCACTCCTTTTGAGTGTCTTAGCTCTTCAACACACGTTGCTTTCATTGATTAATGTGCAGTGATGCTGCACAAACACTGAAAAAAGACACCCTTTACTCAGAGAGCTTCCAACTGAAATGCAATACTAAGTATCATCACAAAATTGTCATCACCCACTGAGTGGAAGCCCAAGGAGTAGGGAGATTCTTCCTTCACTTTCTTGTATCTGATTCTCTCCCTGATCCTCCTACTCTAAGTAAACTAAGATCCCATGACAGAGGGAAATACTTAACTTCAGAGATGTAGTAAAACGATTTGGCGAGACTCCCAACCTGGCTGCTAAACGTCTTTCTCTGCTCTTCATGAAGAACCTCTCTCTCATTTAAAACAGATAGCTGCTACATGTCATTGCCTTTGGATTTGGCAATGGGTCAAAAGCAAAGAGATCACCACTGTCAGAGGCAAAAAAGCTGTTCTTCTGAAGAGCGGATGTAGTCCCAAAAATAGGTAGTTACCTGCCTGAGAAGAAACACTCAAATATCCAACAGGAATTAGTGTACCCTTTAAATATTTGGAATGGTTTGATTTCTTGTGCTGCAGAAAATCCATCCTGTCCTTACTCCCATCTGTAGTGTTGCTATGCAGACAGTGAGAAAATCAAATTGTCATTAATATCATCCATTTGTCCTGATTTCTAGCTGCATATCAAATATCTGATAGAAGCACATCTGCAAAAGCTCTGCTGTTCCAGCTTTGTTCATCTCTTGAGACAGACAGCTACTTATCAGAGGAAACCTTCCCAAGAGATTTGGTGGCTGCTGAGATAGAGGATCATACCCCTCTATTAATCCTGACATATGAATTCCAGCTCGATATTTCACTGGAAAATATAAAACCCCTCTGCCTTTGGCTCCGTTATAAATGTAATTGTTTTTCACAGGTCATACTGTTGATCTGGAGTGAAGTACATGCTCTGTGTTCATATCTGAGACATGCAATGAACTGACTTGCATTCTGTGAGGGGCAAGGTCACGGGCATGCTGAGCTGATAAATGCTTTGTTTTGTTGCTTTGGGCTCTTAACTCTGGTGTTTTGTCTCTAATCCACTTTTGAATCTGAGATGTCAGGGAAAAATGCTGCTATTTCTGTACTAGGAAGGTCAGACAAATGGATCAGCATGAGAAAAAGTATCAGTAATCTGTTAATTTTTCCATTTCCCAATTTGTCATGTAACAGGGGAAACATTACAACTAATCTTTTAATGGCACTGAAGATGCAGGTAGCTGAGATGAAACACTTACTCAGAGGGGTTACCATATACTCTTTTTTTTTTTCTTTTTCCCCACAGATTGTGTAATGATTACATTTGGTACAACTTTGCATTTGGTGGATCACATCTTGCATATTTGAACAAGCACAATAGTTAAGAAAACCTTACAGCCAAATTCCTGACTGAGAATTTTCCACTCTTTCCATTTTAAAGCACTTTGGCGCCTTAGCTCTTCTGACTGCTCCTGCGTGCCGGCAGTTACCCTGATTAAAAACCCATCTGAGAGCTTCTAAGGTGACAGCTTAAAGCTTTAATGCTTCCTGTGATTTGCAAGAAGGAACCCAGACTGTTCTCACATCACGAGACATTATTTAATAATGCCTCAAGTATCAAAATATAAAAATGAGTCCGACTATTAAAATATAAGAAAGCAAAAGAAGGACCTTACTTGCACGCTCCAAATAGTAGTGGCAAGAAGAGAATGTTTAATGTCAGTAAAGAACATTCACTGTTGTCACCTTCACAGTAGCAAAACAACAAGTAGAAACAAAAAGGTGGATAGACACAAACCCTGAAGTTCCTGTATTCTTTCTATCCCTGACACCTGGACGATGTTAGAACACAGAAACATCAGATTATATTTCTGTTGTGCAACTTCTGGCAAGCTGAGGCCAGCAGGAGCCATGTCTGTACATTAGAACAGACCAAAGGTTTGCTATAGTTTTATGGTAGATTTATAGTCACGCCGAGGCTGTCTGGAAGGTAGAATTCTGACAATGAAAACATTCCCTCCCATCTCTGTTATTTCAGAGCCCAGCCTTGCTTCTCAGTATGTCCCACTCTAGGGTGCGTGAATTCACCTGCAGTATGGAAATGCCAAACACCCTTGTTTGTCCCTTCAGTTTCTGGTGGCCTACAGGTAGCATATACTGCTAAAAGAATGAAAGGAAAATATCTTTCATTGCTTAACTACTGAGAATATGCTAAGGTTATCTATTTATGTTGGGAGTTGAAATCAAGCTGGGAAACTTGAAAGGAAGAGTGACAACTAAGCAGTTTATCTGAAGCAGGCTAAAGTTCACCTCAGGAGACATTTTTTCTGATGTGTCTCCACAAGTTGAATTGCTTTCTTTCATGTTTCTTCTTGTTGGATTTTTTTTCTTCAAACGGATTATAATATTTAGAGAACAATCTTACACTAATTAGGGAATAAACAGCATAATAAAAAGAGATGTTGAATTAAAGAAAGCAAAAGAATAAATTGCTACATTATAGTACCACAGGAATAGCATGGAGTACTGGAAAGCTAAGAAACCAGTTTTCTAAACTAAATATAAACCAGAAGTCTCAGAAGATGTAAGGTCCTCAGAGAATTTATTCTCATTAAACAAGAAACCCAACAGAGCTACCTCCAAAAGTAGCTCCCAAATGCAATTTCATCCACCTCACGACCCTCGTCTTCCTTAACTCTTACGTTATTTAGTATAACTACATAATTTCCTTGAAAGGCACTGGAAAAATAGCCTGGTCAAGGATTTTCCTTCCCTCGTATCTTCTCAGGCAAAAGGGCTGGTTCTCTTCCTGATCAGAATGTGGGTATTATTTGTAGCTTACAATGGCTTCCTGCCAGTAGGTGACATGAGTTACAAAATCAAATTACTGGAAGGATTTGAGGTACAGAAGTGTACACTTACCTGTACAGCCAGGCAGTAAATTCCGAAGTGAAAGACAATAAAAAGCTTTGGTCAAGTCTGAACTATGCAGCCAGTATCAGATGCAGGGCTACAGCTAATTATGCTGAAAGTAAATTTTATTCAGGTTACCTGCACTCAATAAACAAGCTTTTTTCTTCCCTACAGACCATACCCATTTTGACAAACAACTTAGCAGGTATCCAATAACAGATGAATATTTTTTCCCTTAATTTCTTTATTCATACTATCCATCTGATATTTAGTCTTTGTACCTAAATCAAGAGAAATTGTTTGTGGTAGCATAAGAAATTTTTGCCCCATTGATTTCCCACAGCACTGAAATGTCATATTAGCTCAAGGTGAAGGAGCTAACAGGATAAGAAGAATAATGGAAATAATGATGGGGGGAGCAATACACTCAGCTGCACATAAGAGGTTGAAATTTTATTTTTGGGTTCTTCTGCTATTATAAAGTTTAAGAGCAAAACAAAAATGGTTGTTAACATCAAAGACATAGTATCACTTCAGCTGCTTGTTGAGAAAATCAACATCCTCAAACTTGTTAGTGTATGAAATAAGCAGGAAAACAAACTATTGTTAATAACATCAGCTGAATATCCCAATACTCTGCATGGTTATTTTTCTTCCAGTGTTGTTTTCCCTCTTGGAGACAGCTGCAGGTGGCAGGTAGGATAGAGAAGGAGCGTGTCTTAATATTTCACACACATCCTGAATCAGACCATATATCTGTCATAGCTAAGACCTGCCTTTGACAGTGGAAGAAAAATCCACATCCAAATAAATTTTCAACCATCCACAGACCTCCTTAACCAGCCTAAGGTGCAAACAATTTTCCACCTTGGAGAAAAGAGATTAAAAAAAAATAATAAATTGAAAAATTGTTCAAATTTTGCCTTTCTACGTACGAGCAAAGAATATTGTTGTTGCTGGTTTTGCCCTTGCCATTTCAAATGATGCATTGAAATAATAAATCCTGTGTAGTTTTCCCTAGTGCAAATTCAAACTGGTTTTTGGAGAGCTACATGAAATCACTATCTATGCTGTCTTGTTCCAATGGAAAGCATTTGTTTCAATACTTTCTGTTTTGCTAGTATATGTTTCAGAATAAGGAAAACTGCCCTTGTTATAGTACAATTTGACACTGCATAGACATTCCCCAATTGTAAGAAACTTAGCCACTCAATATTCAACCCCAGTACAGATGTAAGTCAACAGAAAAGAGCGTGGCCCACAGGTGTATGTTTGGGTTTAACCACTGTAATACAGAATTTCAGCTCAATCAGCTAACCACAGCAATTCAGAAAAAAGGCATACTAAACCCCAGCATTTTTCTCTCAGCTTCTAGTGGCTTCAAGAAGGATGAAAACAACACAAAAAAAAACCCTGTAAATACTAGGGTAAAGAGAAGGTAGAAATGATTGTACCTGACTTGACAAACTAAGGAAAAAGTTAAAAAATCCACATGAGTTCACAGGCTTTAACACTGTTGTGCGCTCTGATTCTGTGATCAAACAGTTCAGTAATTCTGTAATTATTATTTATTGCCACTGTGTCTGAAAAAGAGGATTGACCACTGATGAATCTGTGAACTTTGTTGGTTGGTTACATTTTACTATAAATAGGTTCCAATGTAAAATGATTATCCTGAAATCATCTACTGTAGACAGTAGAGGCAAAAAGTGGCCTTAGGAACCCTTGATATGTGCTCTGTTCTTAGGAATGCTGGAGTAAAAGGGAAATAGATCAGAAATAGTCCTGAAAAGGGCTCAGTTGACACTGGCAATGTGCACACTAATGGCTCTGAGAGTGGAGAGCAGGGCAGGCTACTTAATCCCCACCGTCAGAAAGCAATTAAATCCGCTAATTACCGAATTATGTGTGCAAATGCTCAAAGGCAAGAAAAAGCAATCATGATTAGCCGGTTCGCAAAGAAATTCTTCCTTCCCTCTCACTCCAGCTGCTTCTGAGTATTCCCAAAAGATAACATTTCCACAGAGGAGCAACTTCAGCTAACTTAACGTCACATTAAATGACAGCATCGCCTTTCCTTTCTGCTTGGAGCTGGCGGATTTAGTGATCCCCAAGTGTCAGGCTGCGAGACTGGACACGGCATTGAACACGGTCATAGCTACAGCGGTAACAAAATGTAGACCAGTTAATTTATCATAGGAACTACCACCAGGGAATGGAGAGGTAGACAAAATTCTACAGACTCGCTTTTCAAATGTGCAGAAGGGGGGGGGGGGGGGAGGGTTAAAAAAAATTCCCAAACTAGCCGTAAGTTTACAAACTAGTCCAATCTTGGGATGTCGCAAGAGTCCAGGACTCTATGGTGTTAGACTAAATACTTTTGGGTTTCCACCTTCAAAGAGGAAGTGGTATTTGCCAGAAAGTTTTTGCCATGTTCTATACAAAGACAACTAAAGAAAAACAGAAAGAAGAGAGGTTGGAGCAGATGACCCTTGAGGTCCCTTCCAACCTGGTATTCTATGATTCTATGAAAAATACTCCTTAGGAGTCTTTTCTGACATATTTCCCTGAGCTTTAAGAACCCAAAGGCTGGTCAGTCAGCACATGAGGAGGTTATTGTAAAAGTCCAGTGCACAAGAAATCAAAACCAAATTAATTAAATGAAAGTGAATCTGTGTCAATAAATGGTCAATGCAACTTCACCAGAAAAAAAATGCAGCTGCATTCTTTACAAGTAATGCTGTTCTCCAGCATATTTATTACCCTCTACAACACCACACCAGCATGTTGCCGGGGTGAGGTAGAGAAAGGTCTGCTCTGGACCCATTTGATGAGTGCTTAATTAGCTTCTGCTTTGTTTGGGAGCATCCATGTGGTTGGTGTAATTTCTCAAAGAAAGAGCATGACCTAAAGACTAGCCCCTGTATGTGTGGCAGCTTGCCACTTGGCTCACAGATGCCCTTGAAGCCCATGCTTTTGGGGATTAAAATGCAGCAAAATCCTATTTCCTAATTCTAATAGAATTTCTCTAGTTATTTTGTCAAATAAAAGCAATAATAAGTTTTTCACCAATTAAGGGTCAAACCAGTTTAAATAATCTTGCAAGTAAAGAATGCTAAACTAACTGTGGCTTGACTACTGCATTTAAATTCATCTCCTGAGCTCCTTCTGTCTGGTAGTTCAGGAAGTGTTGACAGTTCAGAGCTGACTGGACTTTCTGAGTCATGGTATGCAGATGAGTGAAACTTTGCTGTATGAATCATAATTTAAAAAGAAATCCTTCATTACTTCTGCTGAGAAATATCCTGCCTGCTTCAGCAGGTTTTTTTTGTTGTTGTTGTCATTTCAAGATTTTTGGAACAGAGTTTTTCAACATTCTCTGCAGATTTATTGGATGAAGGAAAAGACTCCAGTGCAGTATCATTTTTCCTTGCACTTTAGCCTCTGTCTCTCACTGGGGTCCACCACAGCTGAGACCCAGCACATGTCTGTTCCCTGCAGCATGTCTTTGTGGTGCAGTTTGAAACACAGCATAAGTTCAAGGGAATATGTTTTGTTATCTCTGGTGTTTCCACAGATATGTATTACACATATGATCATGTGTCATTACTCCTTTGAGACAAGGCACTAAAAACTAAAATATCTTTTATGAGAATTTGTGCTTTCTTTTCTTCCACCTGTCCCTTTTTGCTTGAACAGGTGTTTTTCAAAGCTTGTGGCAGGGAGAAGGAAAGAGTATGTTGACTCTAAAATGGATCTTCAAAGGATTTAAAGAATCCCCGGTGCTCGTGATCATAAAGATTACATGAAATATATAACATCATGTCATTGCTTCTTGATTTTCAATAGAATTGCTCGATTGCCTTTCCAAAAATACAGTCATCCCTGCTAGGAGCACATATATATGCAACAAATCATGCATGTGAAACTACAGCATGCAACACATGGCAGAACCATATAAAAATGTAGCCATGTTTCATTTTTACCTTGCAACCAGTTCTCTGCCAACAGTTTCTGTAGGACATACTCTTCTAATATTCAGGTCTTGAGCAACTTCACGTGTGTAATGGAGCTTCCTATAATAGTAACAGATGGGAAGATCCAAAATTTATTAATATTATCTGTACTCAAAAATGATGCAGCTTTATTGACTATTTCATAATCTTGATAGTGTCAGGAAATTTTATTGGTATTTTTTGCCATTCCAAAGCATGATACCTTATTACACAGCCAAGCGAAATATTAAAGAAGGCTATGAAACTCTGAAATATAACATTACTATTAAAAATAACAGACAAAACCCATATTTTAATTTAACCTTTTCAATTTAACATTCTTTCAGGGTTTAATGGGTTTGCTTAAACTGAGAAGTTTAGTGCTTGGTGGATAATCCCTGACTTCTAACCCTGAATCCTGGTTTCTAAGCCCATGCCAGGTCTGTGTTTTCTTAAGGGACAATGGAGAAGTAGGCCACATTGGTTCTCCTATTAGCAATGGTGACAACCAGGACTTGGATGACGATGTTGTGGTGAAAATGATAGTAGGATTTGCCAGAATTATCAACTTGTCCTGTCCCAACAGGCCCTGCTAAAAAGATAGTCCTCATCTTTCTGAGAGACCTCCTGAAGTACTGAAAGGCCACAAGAAGGTCTCCCCAGAGCCTTCTCTTCTGCAGGCTGAACA
>WUAM01000399.1:1172677-1198806 GCA_024336885.1 Actenoides hombroni
TCCTTTTTTTGTTTTTTTTTTTTTTTTTTTTTTTTTTTGTTAAGATGCTTTGTAAATTCTGCTTTAGAACATAACCTAGTCATGCTTTCCACAGCTTCTATGTGAAGACTTCCACCCCAGTTCCAATTCATTTTTATCATCCATGCAATGCATTCTAGAGAGTGCAGGCTTCACAGATTTTTTGACAGGGTTGACATTCAGCCCACTAAGAAACTTTTCTATACAGGGAGTTTACAACTAGAAGAAACAAAGTTCTTGCATGTAAAGATGTGTTTTGTTTTTAGTTTCCATGATTCATTTTGATCATCCATGCAATGCATTTCAGTGCATTTCTGACAGCGATGACATTCAGCCCACCAGAGAGCTTTTCTATTCAAGGAGTTTATTTACAACTAGAAGAAACAAAGTTTCAGGACTGAAAAAGTTCTTTGCAACTTGATTTGGTTCCCTGCTTCAGTCTGTCATTTATTCCCGGAATGTCTTGAGCTCTCTGCCTGCCATGCCATAGGATATCACATGGAAAAGCTAGTGCAGCTATTACTATAGCTCATCTTGAGTTCTTGCTCAAACTGGATCTTTCTAAGTATACATCACAATGGTTCACCTCCATCAGGGCTTTAGATACCAGTGAAATCTCTTGTGATTTAGAAACTGCCATATGAATTTCCGTTCTGCTGCAAAAACTGCATCTAAGTAGAAATGTATGGGAAGGATACGTATGTATATGTATTGCATTCTGAATCTACTGAGGCTTCAATGACATTTAGTTTGATCCTAGTTTCTCCCTGTGTCTCTAGAGAAGGAATGAAAATGTATGGCTATATATTTTCAGGTGTGTAAGAAGATCGAATTTCTCTTTTCTTTTTATTAATTTATAAGACCTTCTGGTAGGCCCAGTACTACTTAGAAAAACATATAAAGACCATTCTTCTAAAATTCTTGTGATCTGGAAACAGACAATGGAGGTAACCTATAGAAGAAGAGGAAAAGAAAGGGAACAAAACTCAGATGGTTTTATTTCATTTCATACGTAAAGAACTGGATGGAAAAGCAAGTTAACTAATATCAATAGAGTCTGTGTAGCTGACAGACGAGCTGAAACCATGATCCAGTTTGACTCAGGTATGATCCAAGGAAAACAGTTCTTACCAAGAGGTTTCAGTGTGTTTTACGTGTGTAAAACATGAGGGAAAGGCAAGGGAAACATGTAGGAACTCTGTAGATAGCAGGGCCTGTTGCAACAGGACAAGGGGTGATGGTTTTAAACTAAAAGAGGGAGATTTAGGCTGGAGAAATGGAAGCCAGTTTTGATGCTGAGGGTGGTGAGACCCTGGCCCAGGTTGCCCAGGGAAGTGGTCAATGCCCCATCCCTGGAACCTTTCCAGTTAAGGTTGGCCAGGGCAATGAGCAACCTGCTCTAGTTGCATCTGTCCCTGCTCCCTGCAGGGGGGTTGGACTAGATGGCCTTGAAAGGTCCCTTCCAATGCAAAACATTCTGTGATTTTATGAAAACCTTTGGTGGGGTTTCAAAGCTGTGGAGATGTGCTGAGGGACGTGGTTTAGTGGTGACCTGGCAGTGCTGGGTTAACAGTCGGACTTGATGATCTTTTCCTACCTAACAGTTTCTACTGATTATAGAGAATAAACACCCTTGAAGAAAAAAACACCACATTCAATGTTGTAGTGGCTTCATTTTTAGCGAAGAGCAAAGATACAAGAAGACTTAATTGGAGCAGAAGGCATAATAGAGTCAGGGACACTGAATCTTGACATTGCTGCTAGTGGAGGTGTTGGCCTAGAAAGGCAGTGTATTGCAGGAGGAAAGTCAGTGAAGAGTGATTTTAACTTTGTACTTGTGCTCTACTTTTACCACAGTAAGGCCTATAAAGCTTTCATCAAATAATACATCTGTGGTTCTCACACCTTAACTACAGATAGAAATCAAATACTTCAAAATGTTTCCTGGAAACACCCACACAGTATTTTCCTTCTTTATTATAAGTTTCTTAAAAGCTCCCTGATCTTAAAAATTGTTTCACTTTCTTATCCAAATTTTATTACAGTTTTTCGATGTATTTAGCAAAACCCCATTTTAAAGATGAAAATGTACTTGCCAATAAGAAAACCATTCCAACATAAACATTTTTGGTGACATTTGTTCCCCAAAGTTTTACTCTATTGCCACTCAGCATGAAACATGTATTGATTCTGGCCTCAGGAACTGCATTCCATTCTTCCCCCATTTGAGCAGGTGATAAATCAAAGGTGGCACAGCAAAAGTGAACAAGAAGTGGGACTCCAGGGAGAGGGGCAAGGTAGTCCCTTCCAGCTGCCTGGAAAAAACTGCTTCCAAACAACTAAATCTTAGACTTCAGAAAGTTATTCAGTGTCCAGAAGAACAAGGTTGATGTTTTCCAGTTCTCACACCTTCTTAAGATTTTGTTTGTGAAAAGTGTGAGTGTTCTTTTCTATGATTTACTTAGTTCTGTTTGCTAGTCTTTCCACTGGCTCTTTCAGGCAGCTTCCTTTCAGTGTCTGCACCTTTTTATCCTAGTACAGTAACAAAGATATGGAAATGACTTAACTTAGTCTAACTTTCCCCTCTGCCTCCTACTGGACTTGTAAGGAGCTGTCCATCAGAGGACTGTCTCAATTGCCTTTTTTATCCCTGGGCAAACAGGAGAAGATGTAACTAAGTGGCAGCAAACTTTAGGTTATTTTGAAGAATAAAAGCAATGATTTGTTTCCTTCAAAAACACATATTTGCTCTCAGCATTAAAAGAAATAAAAGGCAAGCACCAATTTTGCTTTTGCTAGTTATTCAGATAATCCCATGAGCTGCATAGCATAATGGCTTAGAACTGAACAGAAAAGGTAGTGAGAGAGAAAATCTATTTGAAAATTACTAAATACAGTTTCTTTTAATCTGCCATCCATGGCATGTCTTTTCTTGACCAGTAATTCATATATTTCAAGTCATTACTAGGTTGAGCAGAGGCTGTGCTGGGAGGCTGCTCCTGCTGTTTTAATCAATATAAGAGAGCAAAAGAAACAAGGAGTCCAGCACATCCTTGAACAGCTGATGCACTTTTTACCTGGGGTCCTGCTATGAAAATAAAGTTAATCTGAGTCCATGAACTGCTGTGGCTTTACAAGAGGGCAGTGTAAGGAGTTCTGGACTGCCTCCTAGCTGCTGAGCTCTGAGTCATGGTTGGTTTGAAAAGAATTCGATGGCAGACTGGGAGAAGAGACTGCCTACTCACAGTGGGAGATGGCTTCTTGAGGAGAAGGTATTGCCTGTGCCGAGCAGGTGGACTCTAATACTTGTGTCCATTTTGTCTTTTCTTTACCTTTCTCCTTCTTTCTCCTGATTTTGGAGTGGCCCAGTTGCCACTCTAACCCACCACTACCTCAAGAGCTTCTTTTTCTTCAGTCTTTCTTTCTCAGATATGTCCTCTTCTCCAGGGTGTCTGTACTGTGTCACAAACTCTCCTGTAATATCCTACTTGAAAAACAATCATCCATTTTCCTCCAAACTTTCATCATCTGTTCTCACTGGTTTGTGTCTTTTTGGGGAAGAATCTTTGGCTTGTCACTTTTCTAGTATCTTTGAAAGTCAAGGATGTGATTTTAAGTCATTCACTGAAGGACTTCACCAATTGTAAGTCAGCCTCTGTACTTCCCTTCAAGTGTCCCAGAGTAAGGAAAATTTCTAAGTACTTGCCTTTTTTTTTTTTCTTTCTTCTGGGGATTCAACTTAATTATTTCACATTCTCTTCATTTGTTCCAGGAAGCAGTGCTTATTTACCCATTTTACCAAAAGTACAATACTATTAAGTCCAAACCCAAGTGCTATAATTTAGAATATTAATATAGTTATTGCTGAGTTTTCTTTAGCCATTTTTATGTATAGTTTCTGAGTTTGCATTTGATTGAATTAGTTTGTTCCACAGAAACCCTCCTGGCAAGGTTTCTTTGCATTTATTCTCCTAAATCTTTGGCTTTCAACGTGGTAATTTCATACTACTTCTTACCAGTGTGTTTCTGGGGCTGTCCTTCCTCTGACATATTTCCCACAATATTATTTTAATCACCTCTGTAGCTTAAGATTTTGTGGCCTGCCTTTCGCTTTTACCTTCTCTCTCATAATTCCCAAGTCCAATTTCCTATTTTATTTCCTATTAACATTTCTCTCCAGGGGACTATGTACACCTCCTGCCACCTCTGGTTATATTTTCAGATGTACCACTCTCTTATTCTGTCTGTGTTTAATCCTGCATATTCACCTAACTAATTAACCCTCGTGGGCTCTCTGTCATTATTAGTTATTAAATTAGTGTATAATGGGATACTTTTGTTGTTTTTTTTTTACTTACATATTTTAACAAGGCCTGGTGGAAGTTCGTAACACAAAGGACCCAAGTATCTTTGTTAAAGGTTGTTTTCATGATCTGTTTTGTGATTGGTAGGGATTAATAGAAGAAGTTTAAATGAATTTTAAGATTTGAGGAGTTTCTTGTCTGTGAAAAGCAGGAGAGCTTGTTCTTGCTCTGATCTTGACTGTGATTAGGAAGAGACCACATTAAACATTCATTTCCTTCAGGTTCTTAGATTACTAAGGGATTAGACCTCCTTCAGTTTAATGTCGCTGTCAAAATCAGAGAGTACTTAATGTAAAATGAGCAATTGTCTTTGCATGTTGCTGCTATCATTGGCTATGGGTGAGAGAATGAGCATTCAGGACTTAGCAAAGTTCTGCTTTTCTTAAATATTTTTTTCTTGTCGAAGGTTTACACACTGACTCCTGCTTTTGAATGGAGTATTTTATAATGAACACTGGGAAAGGAAGCATTGCCCTTGAACTCAAGAGAGAGGGCTTCTCTTCCTGGCTCTGCCACTTGATATTATCGCCATTCTTGAAAATCTCAGCATTTGATTTCATAAGTCTGTGCTCAGTTTCCTCAAGAGAAAAACAGGGCAGTTCTTCTGGAAAATAGTTTGAGTTCTACAGATTGAGAGTACTTGGTGTTATTTGAGTTTTATTTTAAAACACCACGTTAGTTATTACTTACATCATACAAGATAAAGCTTTACTCATGACTAGGAAGCAGCTGCTAATGAAGTGAAGGATGATAACTGTGCAAAGGTACATAGTAACACCGTGAATAAAACTAAGAAATAACAACATTGAGAAATTAAAACTGCAGAGGGAACTTAGGGGGACTAAATATAATTACTTGTTTGTAGTTTACCTTTCTAATTATGGTTAACAAAGCAAACCCAAGATTCTAATCTGTGAGAAGCATTTGGGAACAAAAGAGGAATGCTAGCAGCTGGGCTGTCCTAGGATCAGTAGTTCTAACAGTGGAGAGGGATTTTTTTTAAGCAAGGAACCATATAGATTTTACTGATAGTAACAGAACGGCTGGGCCAGGCTTCCTGAAGAACCTTTTTACACCTTTACACTGTTATTTCTTAGATCTGGTACGAACACATGCACATTGCAAGAGGGTTCATATCCAGTTGTAAGCTCCAAGATCTGACTTCTCTGCCATGGGAGAAATTATTGCAGCTTTTCTGTGTTGCTTTTTTTCTTTTTTTTTTTTTTTTCTTCTTCCCCCAGTGAGTAATAGAAGGAATTAATGCAGAATTAATAAATTTTTTATCTGCTGAAGCATATAACTCAGCTAGGGGTCAGCAGCTGAATACTTCAGTACTATTATCCATCTGGAATTTCCAGACACATCCTTTCTTTCTGCTTTGAATCTTTGTGAAAGGAGAAGAGAAAATAAATTTATCATCTGAGTCAGAACTGCGACCAGCCATACTGAAAACATTCTGTGAACTCAATGTGTATTCAATTCTATTAGGAAAAGAAAAACTAATTGCAGGATTGTGGGAAGACAAAGGAGCTGAAAACCTGGTTCTGTCTGTCCCCACAGGAGTGTTAAAGATGGCTCCAAAATGAAGATCCAGCCCCGCTGCAGTCATTATCAAATAATCACAATAATGAACTGTAATGGATACAATTTCTAAAATGAAAATAGTGCTTGAGACACTGGTGTAAAGTAATTTCTATCTATGTTTACTGAGTGAAGCATTATAAGTTCTTAAAAATATACCCCAAAAGCATCATGGTAAGTGCTTCTGATCTAAGTAGAATACAAATTACCTGTCCTTCAGAAGTCAAAGTACAGTTCTGCTGTGCACAAACAGAACCAACAGTCAGCACATAGTGATCTGGGCTGTTGGTGTTGTTATACAAACAGCACACCTGCCTATCTGTCTGCTCTGAAATTTGAGGAGAGAAACATAGAGCCCTCATCTTCTAAACTGTGGCAAGGTCTTAAAAATGCTCTCAGGAAGGGGATTCTCATTCCGTTGCCTACAGAAGGAGATTAACTGCCTTTACTAGGTCAATCAGCTTGTAAGAGTGTCTCCCTGAATCTTAAATTGATGAGAACCCTTTTTTGTTTTTCCTGCAACTATTATGTAATTGTATAATAGCTCCATTTTTTAACGTCTCTAATTGCAGCTAATTCATGTAACAGGGAGGTTAACTGCAGAGGTGAATTCTTTATCATCATCCCCTGAGTTTCATCCTCGGTACATGGCAGTGTCATTATTCTGAACTAACATGTTTTGCTCCTTGTACTGGCCACACACTCCTGTAGTCATAAGGTTGATTGCCTGGTTTACAGGTTTTAACATCACTGTAATTGCAGAGTAATTACACTGCGCTCAGTAGACAAACAATAAATGTTACAGGTAACAGAAAGAAAAGTTTTGTATAATAGAAATCTCATAAAATTGGCCGTTGTAAAGAAATAACTACAATCTTAGAGTAGTAATTTAGGATGTGAGTTGGAGTGTTTTTCAAATCCAGCCCAATCCCTTCTTTTTGCTTGAAGACCTAAATCACACATACATCCTTCTTAAACCACATTTAGAACTCTTTTTCAAAGTAGGGTTGCCTTTTTTTTTTTGAGGGTATCCATTGCAAAGTAACATGGCAGCAGTACAGACCAGTCTCTGCCTAATAGTGGTTGCCTGGGGAGACTTGTTCGCTTCAAATCCAAAGAGACCAGCACACTGACTGGAATGCAGATGGCACAATTTGTTCCTTGGCAGAAGTAAACCAAAGCTGACCCAGAAGTGTTCCTGACTTAGGAAATGTATCCATCTCTTCTTCCATAAAGGAAAGCAGATATAATATAATATAAAGAACCTTCCTTGAGGAAGAGGAATTAAGCATAAAAGGAGGGGAATATAAGGGGGACGTTAGCATCCCTCACAAACCTATCATCACATACCAGCTCTTAATTTCCTTTTAAAACTTAAGACAAATAGCATTTTGTTAAAGAGAGATTCACAACCCCTCCCAACCTCATATTATGCCATTGATCTGCAACTTCTCCAGCTAATTCTCAGTACTCCAGTATCATTGACCTGTGCATTTACTTATTCTCTGTGTTTTTGTGAGTATTTGGCAGTTGCTAAATGGGTTTGGCACTTTCACCCACAAGCACTGGAGGAAAGTTGAACCCTTGGTTAATTGGCATAACGATGATTTCATGAGTGCTGCTTTTGTGGAGGAAATGGGGTAGTTTGATTAAAAGACCATTAAAGTCCTGAGTGAGCTGGGGCCATCCTCCTCTATATTCATTATTTAGATAGTAAGTTACCAACGATTATTGTCTTTAGCAGAAGATGGAAAAGGAAAGAAGAAAGCATCTGTACAGCAGAGAGGAAGTGTTATAATGGAGCCCGAGGAAGTGGTAGAGCAATCTGGACAGTAGAATCACTAGTGATTACAGAAACAAATCGTGTCAATTAGAGTGGCATGTCAGCCTTCATTAATTCTAATGCACTATCAATATGCTAACTAGCAAATACTTTATCCTGAGGAACGACCCTGATGGGTCATAAAGCCTTTGTCTTCCCTGGCATTCTACAAAGCCCTCCAGCTAAAGACAGGCACATTCCCACAGATAGATAAGGCACATTAATGGGAAGACAGATTTCTCCAGTCCGGAGTGAATCCTCTTTCCAAAGCTGTTTGCAGCTGTGTGTTGTGGTCGTTTATTTACTATACATAAGGGCAGCAAACTTTTCCAGTTTGTTGGGGTTTTTTTGAAAGCTCTTTTCTGGAAAGGCAATCTTTCAGAAGAATCACAAATAGTTTCAATAGTTCTTTCACACTGAGAAAACAGATTAATTGATTCATTTTATCTGATTCTGAAGATGCTTGAACAGGGAGGATGGGGTAGCTTGATTTCCAATTGTAAAGCTTGTGTTCCACCTAGTAGAATTAGGTGATGAAATGGGAAATGCACACAAAGGAGAAAATGAAGAGGTAAACCCCAAGCATCTAAAGACATAAAGGTGGAAAAATAATTTGAAGTAGGAGATAACACAGGAAAGAAATCTAAATAATAAATAGAGTGGATGGTATGCATGAGTCAGCCTATACTTTCAGGTGCAACACAGCAATATCAAAGTCAGGACAAAACTGCTTCTGGTAACTTTAATATATAGTAAACCTACTCAAGATCTACCTTCTCTGTGGGGATTAAATGAGACCTGATGTCCCTTTCACCAGAAGAATGCAGCCATAGCAGGAGCCTTTAACACTCAATTCTTTTAGAAAATGTTTAAATAGCTGGGTCAACATCTCATCCCACTTTCAGTAAATGCTGCACAATCAGGTAGGTACCCTTCCTTTCATGGTTTAAAGACACAATAACCAAAATAATCCCAGAAGAAGGCAAAGCAACCTGCCATTTTTAACATATGCCGGGTCCTTTGTCTCCTATAGTGCTCGGAATCAATTCAGGCATAAAAACAGGTGTCATAGTACTGTTTGCTGCCTTATTTTCCTTTTTGGCATAATAGCTCACTGTAAAATTTCTGACCAACTATTAATTAGGAGTCTGATTCTGCACAAGTGACATTTTAAACTAAGGACAAGACATCAGAGAGCAGATTTCAGAATGAGGAGCCAAACTGCAGGATTTGGTAACTAACAAAAAACCCACTTGTGAATAAAAAATAAAGGGATAATAACAGTGTAAAAAGGATCACATCTAAAAAGAGAATAGAACAAGGTTGTGATGACAGTTCTGGGAAGACCCACAGATTAGGCCCTCTTCATTCCACTCTGTCCTGTAGCTAAAAAGACACTGAAGAAACAGCTAAGAAGTAAAAATGGGGCAAGAACTGCATAAAGGAGGCATGGAATCTAGAGACAGAACAAAGATTTGGAGAATGAACTAAAGCCCTGTGAAAGGGTAGTGAAAAGTAGATCAGTAGTAGTAACGCTTGCAGATGACTTTTGGAAAATAAAGAGTAAAGAAGATGACAATTCTGTTGGTAAAAGGGAAGGAATATGGATTCTTAGAATAAATTATTTTCTGCGCTTGCCACTACTTCAGTTGTACAGCTACAAATATAAGAATTTCCTGCTAAAATCCAGTTTCTACATTTAGAAGTCATGTTAAGATAGACACCATCCATCTTGGCAAGCATTTTTTCCCCCCTCCAGTCTTACCCTGTTCTGCCACTACTTTTCTGCAACACATCTGTGAAAAATAAATAAAAATCTGGGATTTTTTTTGTAATTTCTATTTTACTTATGTCAGAGGTACTTACCGTGATGCTTTTGGGGTATATTTTTAAGAAATTATAATGCTTCGCTCAGTAAACATATACATAAATGTGGCGAGTAGACTTTACACCAGTGTCTCGAGCACTATTTTCATTTTAGAAATGAAAAAGAGAAAATAGTATCCATTGCAGTTCATTATTGTGATTATTTGATAATGACTGCAGCGGGGCTGGATCTTCATTTTGGAGCCATCTTTAACACTCCTGTGGGGACAGACAGAACCAGGTTTTCAGCTCCTTCCCACAATCCTGCAATTAGTTTTTCTTTTCCTAATAGAACTGAATACACATTGAGTTCACAGCATGTTTTCAGTATGGCCGGTTGCAGTTCTGGCTCAGATGCCGTAAGTATTTCTTTCATCAGAAACAGACGTTACTGGTCTAGAGCTTCTTGGTCATTTCTAGCGGGACAGAAAGGAGGTCAGCCCTGTTAAACACCAGCTTTGCTGCTCAGGCACTCAGTCACAGTAGCGAGACCTGTTCAAGTCCCCAGTTTGCAAATCCTGATGTCTTCTCCCCTGTGTATGACTCAGAGGAGTGAGTCACTTTCTTGCCCCAGTAAGTGCTAAATTATTTAGCAACGTTGAAACAGCCGCAACAGGAGAGGCCGAGAAAAAGAAAACATTTGTCTCCTTAAACCAAAAGGTCTGCGTTGGATGGTCAGCACTTGGGTTCCAAGGTCCTGCTTTGAATTCCTTACACAGCATTCCGGTAGTGCTGCAGCCACTGGGTTGAGAGCAGGCAAGTCTTTCTGTGTTTTCCCACTGCCTTTCATATACTGGCGAGGCTGGTTTTCTGCAATAGAATTAAAGAGGTTTCAAATTTCTGTGGTTTGTTGGTTTGTTTGTTTGTTTTTGTCACAAAACATAATTTTCTGGCCCTGGCCAGCACTGTCTTCCAGATTGTTATGGCTAAGAAAAACCATTATATTCTCAGGGGTGATAGGAGACAACAGAAGGGAGAAACATGAAGACAGCATAGGCTGAATGGATGTGGCTCGATAAGCCAGTTGGGAAACCAATGGGCAAAAATCATGGTATATAGTATACCTTTATCAACCTTTTGTAAATCCACGCTTCCCAAAATGTGACTAACTTGTCACCTGAAGTGACTGAATATGTCCTGATCATAGATATCCTTGAAGAAACCCCCCAGCCATCAGACTGGGATGCCCAAAGGTGTCTTCTAGCAGTTTTGGACCAGAGTGGTTAGAGGGCTGGAGCAACCATTCAGTAAGGTACTGAAGCTGCTGGTGCCAGATGCTTCAGCTCTCATGCCAGCTAATGCACCTACGTTTATTTTAGTATCTTCCATCCAGATACCTATGTGTAAAATACCAGGATGATGTCAGAGGATCAGACATCTTTCTGAGACAGCCCCTGACATGTTCTGCGTCGATGGCAGATGAGAGATACTCTAAAAAAGGCAGGATAAATAAGGGAGTAGTACTGACTTTTGTCTTGTAAGTTTTTCCCTCAGGCCTCTTTCTGAGCTTGCAGCTCAGCAGTGTGAATGTAAAGAAACTTTAGTTATGAATGTGTATAATCAAAACTCTATGTAGACATCGACATAGACTTTGGTGGAAGCTCAGAATTGTTCCAGCTGCCTATTTGAGTAGATAAATAGCTTGGATAAATCAAAGATAAACTGGGGACCTGCTTTTTTTTTTTTTTTTAAATCTTTTTCACAGCCTGATAATGCCCTGTCACTAAGCACAACCAACTGGGGGTTCTGTGGAAGTTAGTGGGATGCATTAGGCTTCACACTTTCCTTGAACCAGTTGACTCCCCACACTACTGGGTGTCAAATATGCTGCAGTACTCTGCCACTGTATCTCTTCTATCATTGAGAAGGTTCCTTCTGCAGACCTACCTTGCCCTCAGAGATGAGTAATGGCTTATCTAAAGCACTTGGTGATTATGACTTGGGTGTTTCCTTTTCCTGGGTGTTAAGTAAGAAGGACAGTTTTGTGTTCCCCTCAGATAACAACCTGTTTTACACTGGACATGCTCAGTTCCCCTTGGAAGTAACAACTTTGCTTATTCATTACCCAGACTGACTTTGAATTGAGATATAGATTTGGCCCTGTAATCCCATTAACATTTCTCTAAGCCAGTCAGTTCACATCTCTGCATTAAGATGGATGCACATGTCTGTTCCATGCCATCTCTAATGAATATCTTCCTCTAACTTCCAGTGATACCATTTGCCTCTGTGGACCACAGAAAATGAGCCACCACTAAAAGCTGATTTAAAAAAGCCCAACATTCCCTCAATTCAAAACCTTAAAGGCTTCCAACAGCAGGGCTGTAGTTTCCCTAAAATCCTAATTACAGTGAATTAAATGACTAAAATGCTACTAATTACTTTTTAATTTCAAGAGAGATGTTTACAAAGCACAGTATAATGAGTAATACAGTACTTCAAATGATTACTAATGTTGCCATTTTGTCTGACTTAATCTCAATTAGTATAAATCACAATGTCATCATTGCAAATTGCCATTCCTTTTGAGCAAAATGCTAATTTCTCTTTACAATCATACAATTGCTGTTTGTTTTTCCCTTAAATTATTCCATTTAAGAGGCCCTGATAAAAGGAGTGTTCAGAATTTTTTATTTTCTAGAGCTCAAGAAGGGAAAGCCATGGATTGAGGTTTTTTGGGTTTATTTTTCAGTAGTTTTATCTTTTAAATGCTTTTTTTTTTTCCTATAATAAAAAAGCTTTCATCTCTCAGATGAATCATCAAGCAAGATGTAAATTCCCATCAAACTGTACTTCAAGGGATTTTGCTTGTTTTACTTCCAGAAATCATCTTTATTATGTATATCTGAAAGGAAGGTTTGAATTTTTTGTCACAAAGAAAAACAATGCAGTACACTTAACTGTAGCTGTGTTCTTACAAGGTTCTCACTGTACCCAGGAAAAGTTCAGTATCAGCAGAGAAAGTTAAAATGATGTGTCCATGGTCAGAGAATGGAAAAAGAGGGTGACAGAGCTGAAATCAAGCACGGATCTCCTTATCCTACTTCTGTACTAAGTAGTAGTAGTAGTAGCCTGTGCTCCTGCCTTCCCAAAGGCTCCCGGATTGGGTGTCCAATGCGTGGGTCCTCTGAGCAGGATCTGCATTGCAATGCCAAGGCATTTCTATTCTAGTGTTATATAAATGAGCGGGGACAGGACACAGGAATTTGTAACTCCAATCTTCACCTTTGTTAACTTGGATCAGCTCCAGAACTTGAGATTACTTACTTAGTTACTAAAGCTCCATCTGTATGCTGTGCCAGCTCACTGGAGGCATTGGCCACTCTCCTCAAAACCCCTGGTGGGATCAGACTCAGTCATGTCATGGCAATTCCTCCTCTTTCTCTCTCTGTATCTTTACAGGAATATTTTGATCATCAAGGCCTGTTAAATGGAATGGAGCTGGAACAAGGCACTAGAGAGTGACAGAGTATGCTGTTGTCTACTGTAAGACATCTTTGGACTTTTAAAGCAAAATTAACACTCCAGAATCACAGAATGGTGGGGATAGGAAGGTACTTCTGGAGATCTTGTCCCACTCCAGCAGGGTCACCCAGAGCAGGGGGCCCAGGATCGCATTGTCCGGGCAGGTTTGGAATCTCTCCAGAGAAGGAGACTCCACGACCTTGCTGGGCAGCCTGGGCCAGGCTCTAGGACCTATCCTACTTTGCTACACTTAGTATGAGGAATATGTATGAAAGACAGAGAGAAAATTATACCCCTCTGTGTTGGAAGATGATGGAGCAGAACAGATCTCATACATTTGTACTGACACCTTTCAACTGTCTTTCATCGAGAGATCTACAAATGAGGGAGTCCTCTGGACTGTGCCCTTTCACTCCTGGTATAGATGTGAGGAGTCCTCTGAAAAGCTGGATATTGAACCGAGGCCCAGTATTTCATCAAGTCCTTTCTCTTTCCCTAGCCCAGCTGTGGACACTTAGAGATAAGCAATAGTCATAATTTTTAAAGCACACAGTACAGGTCACTCCTGTCAACTCGCGTCTTCCAGGAATGAGCCAAGGATTAATTTCTTATGTACTCCGTACTTAGTTTTTAGATAGAAGACGTATCAGTGAAAAAATCAAATAGTATATTTTCCCAACAGGAACCCAGTTACAGTCCATGAATTCTGTGCTTGTATAGGTATTGCTAATACTGTTGCAACAAGTTTACTAGTTCAAAGTTCTGTCTTGAGAGGACCGACAGGTCTGGAAAGCAGCTTGCACTTATGGCATCTTTAAGCATTCATTTCCCAGTCAGCCCAAAGAGGGAAATAAGGAAATGAAAAACACTTTAGTTATCTCTCTGTTTACTAACTGCTGAATGAAGTCCTAAATCACCAGTGCTGGTAGGATTTCCAAGGCAAACGATGAGAATTTGAATCTGGTTTCCAGATGGGAATGCATTTGTTTGCCTTATTATTCCCAATTATTCCTTCAAAAACATTGTCATGCAGGTTGTCCTCTTTGCAAAAAAAGATTATTTGAAGTCAAAACTCAGTATAGCTATCTGATCCTTAGGTGTGAGGGGAAAATACAACTCCAGACTAAGTCAGCATAAGTCCTCCTGCACCTCTGAAAATCAAACTGGGCAAAATTTAAGAAGGTAGTCCCCAGTATTTTAAGTAGATCCTTCAGAGAAGTTCCAATCTCGGATACACAGCTTACACATTTTCTGCTTATTCCCAGTGGCACTCCCTACACTGCATTCACCCAGGGACAGTGGCAGCAGTTTGCAGGATCCGCACAAGCTCATGATGAAATACTCTGAAGTTAATCAGAGTTTTGCCAGTCTCTTCAGTTTGAGCAGGCTGGGACCCATTGGGACTGCTGGTTGATCTTCCCAGCAATATTCTGTGCATTAAGCAGCCTTTTTCCCTCATGTAGAACTTCTTTTGTAAACTTCATGAGTCACTGTGAAGTTAGAAAGCTTTAATTTTTCTCCAGCCCTCATTATAATGCAGTCAAATTGCCCTTCAAGATTTTTTTCCATGCTGCTGGCTGAACTTTACCTTTCATGCCAGTATAGGCAGTACCAAGAGGACTATGCCACTGTTGATGTAAAGAACGGGATCAAAAAAAATTGCTGTGTCTAATCATTTTGCATTTTCCAAGCTTGCACAATAAATAGACTAATCAATCTTCTAAGAAAACATGCCCTGGAAAGAACAACTGCATTACAGACTAAATAACAGGTTTTATTAGCCTTGGATTCTTGTTACTTACCACCTACCTCTAGCAAATACCTGAAGGGCACAAGCCCAGCAACAGAGGTGAGTAGTCACCCTCTTGAGATTATTTGCCTAAATAGTTGTTGGAATTTTTTTTTCTCATGTATTTTCCCAGTTTTGGGGGTAAGTGCACATCAAGGGATGAGAGGGAGAACAGTATGATTTTAATTTTGCAAAAACGCTTCCCTCTCTTTCTCTTTTATTTTAAGCTTAAATCAAGTGTGTAAACCTGGTGTTCTAATACTGCCTGGCTGTGTAATTATTAGCAAAATGGGTTTTGTCTGTCTATTTTGTCACTGGAAAATGTAAGTGTCATACAAAAATCAATTTTTATGTTGCATTTCTGTTTTCATTTAAACAAAGAACTGGAATTGTTGCATTGCTGTGTGGTAAATATCACAGATCCTTTGGTGTCTGCAGTAAAAGGCCTGTTATATTTGTATGCAGCTGAACTTTTTACGTTAACATACTTCATAACACTAAGTCATTTAAGTAAGTCACTGGATTTTCATATAAAAAGAAATAACACAACACTGAACCTCAGATGAAAAATGTAGAACTTTAAATGGCCCCCAAGTAAATGATATTTAGCCCAGCTGCTGTCAAATACTAAACTAAAAAAGCCATTTGTGAAGGTCCAATCAGGACTAAGATCTTTATTCTTCTCAATTGTGAGTTCGTTTCGAATCTGGGTGTAGTTTTCATGGTGAGTTCCAGCGTAAGACATTCCCCTGTAAGACTGTTTTTTAGAAATGCCTTGAGACTTTGGAAGAATTAATGGCTTTACAAGATACTGAAATGTCTCTTTGCCCTGGGTGTTCCTGTGTTGGCAGGAGGGTTGGACTCGATCTCCAGAGGTCCCTTCCAACCCCTATCATTCTGTGATTCTGTGAAAGCAAAGGAGCAGCAAATAACCACTGAATACTTGCAAATATCTATTCTCCCTGGAACAGAAACCTCTGTGAAACCAAACTCACTATGAATTAACCAAATGCAATTAGCCCACAAGTCTTTAATTGGAATGCTTTCTATCTATGCAGGAAAGAAAGCAAATCCATCAGACTGAGGAGGCATGCAGAGTCTTAAGAACAGAGTATTACTTTCTATGAGCTGTGCTCCCATCTCAGTGATCCTGTGGACCTCACTACTGGATCTGTGAGAACTGCCGTGTGGACAGCATCTTCTGTTCATAGGGGCAGCAGGATTAGATGTGATGAGCAACCAAGTCTGTCTTTTCCCTATGTTCCTAAATAGCAGGTATTGCCTCTTCTGTTTTGAGAATTCCCTGAGGGTTGGCCTGGCCTTGCAGATTTCCAGCACTAGTGCGTGATCAGGGCATCCCATCAGAAGCCTACATGTTGCCCATTTTATAGGAAAGAACACTAAGAAGAAAAAGCACACTTTCACAATTTCATAAAATGAAAGACTTGGAGAAATTCTGTTTGGAAGTGACTTCTGAGAAGGGTATATAGAGCAAGTACCCATGTAGAGCAGGCCTGTTTTGAACACTAGGTGGGGATAGCTGTGGCTTTGTCCAGCAGGATCTTGAAAATCTCAAGGATGGAGATTTCACAACCTTTACGAGGAATTTCTCCCAGTGCAATCCAGCTTCCTGGTGATTTCTTTTTCCAACCAATGTCCAGCCTGAACATGCATACACAATTAGTGGCTTTTGCTCCTTTTTATACTGGCTTTAATGAGCAGAGATGGGCTTTCTTATCTTTGTGACAACTGTACAAATGGTTACACGCTGCTGTTAGATTTTTCCCTTAGCTTCCTGTTCATCAGACTAAATAAACCCAGTTTTCTCAACATTTCCTCATAAGCTATGTGCCCTAGACCCCGGTCATCTTCTCATCCTTCCCCAGAAACCTCTCCAGTATCTCCACATCCCTCCTAAAACAACAAAGGGCCAAACCCAGCCACAGTGTTTCTGGCGTGGCATCACCAGTATTTAGTGGAGAAGGTCAATACTTTCCCCTGGTCTGCCTGCCACGTGTCCCTATATATTATGAGCACATAGTGCCCAATATTTCCCACATCCCCCACAGTCTAGTGTGTGGTTTCCTTCACTCACAGTGAGACTGTTGTGTTGGTTAATGTTTAACCCTATGTCCACCATCAGCCCCAGGTTCTTTTACGCTGTTGGTTGCCAGCCCACGGTGATGCAAGGGGTTACCCTGAGCACAGAATTTTGCACTTTTCCTTGTTGAACTTAAAGAGATTTCTATTGGCACAATTCACAATTTTTACAAGGAATTATGGATTGATTCTCTGCTTGTTATGTCAGCTACTTCCCGTAGCAGCTGGTAGCTCATCACTGTTGGCATTCCTCAGGGGTCAGTACTGGAGCTGACAGTGTTTATCATCTTTTTTACTTGTCGTGATGACGGGATGGATGTACCTTCAGCAAGTCCATAAATTGTGGACAGCTGTTGATACACTGGAGCTTATGGCTGTTACTTAGAGATCTCAACAGACTGAAGACCTGGGCTGACAGGATCCATATAAAGTTTAAAAATGCAAATGCAGTGTCCTGTACCTCAGATGTAATAACCCCAAGCAACAAGACAGGCTACATGCCAAGTTGCTAGAAGGCAGCTGTGCAGAAAGGAGCAGGGTGGTCCTCACGAAGCACAAGCTGAGTGTGAGTTAGAGAGACTGAGACAAAGGCAGCCAGCCACATCCCAAGTAGTGTTAGCAAGACTGTCGTTTGAGGGAAGTGAGTATTCCCTTCTGTTCAGCATGTGTGAGACAGACCACACTTGCAGTACTGTGTCCAGTTTTTCTCTGTATTTAGTGGATTCTATGTGCACAGGGAATTTCCACATCCCATGAGATGTAACTGTTCCAGTCTGTTGAAACACTGGGAAAATCAGCAAGGCAGAACATCCAGATCAGCCTGCTAAACATGCTTAGAACCACTTAAACCCTGACTCTCTCTCTGGTGCTGATTTCCCAAAACAGCAGAAAGACCCCTTCAAACAGAGCCAAGGGCATGGGTTTGACATTGAGTAACATGTTGTCAAGATTAATCTATTACTGTTACTGGAAATTGCTCCTCAGTCAATATTAGGAGACATCAGTGTCGTATCTCATCAGAGAGTGTGGTTTCAGGAGGAGATGGAGACTCAGATGTTACATTTCAAATCTTTATTTTAGTTCTGTCCCTCAGTGGGTGCCAGTGTTGATTTCTAAAAACACACTAAAGTTTTGCATACTGTTTTCTAGCTTAGGTAATAGTTGAGCCTTGAAGAATATTTTGCAGTCCGCTCTGACCAAACAAGGCAGTATCAGTTCCCATCTCTTGTGGGGTCCATTAATTGAGTGAACGCAAAGATAGTATCATTACTTCAATTGCCAGAACTGAAAGTGCATCCCCAGGAAATGGGAAAAATGCTCACTGGCAGTCTCCAGCATGAAAATTCCGCTGCTCTGTAGTGCTTCAGCCTTTCCTATTGCAGCTTACGTTTAGATTCCAAAAGCAATTGCTATTCCAGCAAATAGCAGTTGTATTTTAAGGCTGGTGGTTGAAATGGAAGGAGTATCACAATTGCAAACATGTCATACTTACAGAGTGCCTCTTTTATTAGTTCATGGTTCTTGATCGCTTTTTTTTCTTGTTTGGGTCTTTTTTTTCTTGCTGTGACAAACGGATGGGATAAATGAAAGGAAATCTTATGCAGGTATAGCTGAATGGATGACAAAAACCTTTTGATTTCCTTCTTCATTTTCCCAGTCACTATAACCTAGCAGTGGCTGGGCTTGATATATTGTGAGATCTAAGTTGTTTAGTAAACTCATGGCACGTATAGTTTCCTGTACCTTATCAGGTCACTGAGCTATCAAGTCTTACGTTTCTGTCATTGCCAATACCAGTAATTACTATCCTATGTTCTAATGCAAGGTCATTTTTCTTGACCCAACTCTTTACCTCTTTACTGTAAATATGCACTGATAGATAAGATTTTATCACCCTGTTTTAGGTATTTTGGTCATAAATGCCAGAATTATTAATGTTTGGAAAATCAGTGAGTTCTCTTTAAAATATAACCAGTGTAGAAGAATTAAAGAATTGCAGTGCTGGATTTGAATCATGGTTCCTTTACTCAGGTGTCTTATCCCAACTATCTATCATCCTATCACTGTGAAGATCTTGTTCTAAATTCAGTAATGTGAGGCTTCCTTAACTGTTATGATTCCTTAGAATAGAATCATAGAATTGGTTTTTTTGGAAGGGATCTTTCAGATCATGAAATCCAACTGTGAAGCCAGCACTGCCAGGTCACCACTAAACTATGTTCCTCAGCACCGCATCTCTATGGCTTTGAAACCCCTCCAGGGATGGGGACACCACCACTGCCCTGGGCAGCCTGGGCCAGGCCTTGACAACCCTTTCAGAGAAGACATTTTTCCTTGTGTCCCATACAAAACCTCCCTTGGTGCAACTTGAGGCTGTTTCCTCTAGTTCTATCACTTGTTCCTTGGGAGAAGAGACCAACCCCACCTGGCTCCAACCTACTTTCAGGGAGTTGTGGAGAGTGAGAAGGTCTTCTCCTGAGCTTCCTTCTCTCCATGCTGAACAAGCCCAGGTCCCTCAGCTGCTCCTCACAAGACTTGTGCTTCTAAGACCCTCCCCCAGCTTTGGTGTCCTTCTCTGGACATGGTCCAGCCCCTCAATGTCTTTCTGGGAGTGAGGGGCCCAAAACTGAACCCAGTGTTTGAGGTATGGCCTCTCCTGTGCCGAATCCATGGGGATTATTCCTGCCCTCGTCCTGCTGGCCACACTAGTGCTGACACAAGCCAGGATGCTGGTGGCCTTCTTGGCCACCTAGGCACACTCTGTCTCATCTTCAGCTGGCTGTCAACACGCCCTCTTTGGGGACATGAAGTTCTTCTTCCTTCCAAAAATCTTTTTTATTACCATAGTTAGGTGGACTGTAGATGAGTGCACACTTCCATGTAGCATTAAAACTTCTAGAGGTCTGTGCAGTAATTAGATGAAAAAAATCTTTGTTATCTAAAGGTAGCTGTTGTAGTGTATGAGATACTTTGTCCAGAATAGTGGGTTAGCAACGTATTTCTCCAACATTGTGCTAGAGTTTTATGTCTGTCACTAAAATGTCAACCATTGATCCAGTGGTAATATTATCTGGGATTCAATTACAGTGGATCAATGTTGGCTTTTTAACAATAACCTTTGTAACATGCTGGGCAGCACTGGAAATGTATCTTACTCCTCATACCTAGTACCAATTGACAGCAGCAGTACTGTGAACATATACAAATGGGAAAAGAAGAAACCACTAAAGAATCAGCTTCCAAATATTTAAGAAACTTTGAGCACTAAACTCTGCCCCAAAGGAATAAAGGAAAAAATCTTAAGTAAAATCTGAGAAATTCTCAAACATTTGCCCCAATATTTTCCTTCCCATGCATATATTCACTCACCGACAGAAAGATCCTGATTTCAAAATGGTAAACCACTCTGATTTCAGAGAGTCCTTGATGTTACACTGTAATTTGTTTTTCTAGTGGTTCCCTCAGAAGAAGTCTGATTACTCCAAGAAACACAATTCAGTATTTTCAGGCCTCTATTTGCAAGTTTATTCCTTTCTCTATCTGAACAAAAAAAAATGAATCACAGCACCGAGGCTTATGTTCCATTTCTGTCGCAGAGTTCATGACTGATGACAGAAAAATTCATTATTTTCTGTAAAAGACGAATAGTAACAACTTTTTTCCCCAGTCTATTATTTTAACCTGTGGCTGTATGCTACTAATGACTAGTTCTGGGGACTAAGTCCTTAGTTCAACTCGCGGGCATTTAAGTAGCATTGTGATACAGAAAAAGAAATTTAAAATTCTCCCAGTTTTAGAGGAAACTTCACTTAACACAGTTCTGAAACAGTAATAGCAGAGGAGATTGGTTTTTTCCTGATTTGTAGTTTTTCACAAAGCCTTTATGGGTTCATTAATTTTTGTTGTCGTTGTTGTTTTTTGTTGGGGTTTTTTGTTTGTGGTTTTTTGTTTTGTTTTTGCGTTTGTTTGTTTGTTTTTTAATAGGAATATTTTCTGCAGTACAGAAATAAGCTGGGAAAATACACTGCTCTTTCCTATTCTCATGTCCAGCTGCACTTGCCCTTGGATAGCTAAGGATGATAGGAGATAGGAAAATTAGAACAAAAAGAAGTATTTGTCATGAGAACCTTTCATACATTTTGGATTGCTTAAATGTGAAATTAAAAGATGTGAGTGTTATAAATGTCTTATTATATATCTATGTGCCATCCTATCCTGTCCAAGGCAAGGCTGAAATTGTTCAATACTCGGAGCCTTCTTCCCCATTAACTGTTACTCTTTGTGGTTAATACTAACAAAATGTTACAGAAATAGTAAGGCAACTATATAGTCCTTTATTGCAACAATCTTTCGAACCCAAAGAGGAAGATGATTGAAAGCTTTCCAAACCTTTTCAAATCAGGCACCACTTTCTGTCACCTTCTGTGGCTGTTAAAATAAAACCCAGCAAAATGACACTGTTCTGTTTGTCTTAAATGACTCAAATATAAAAAACAATAGCAATTTAGTATACGTCTCAAGCTGTACCTGAGCATCCCTATAATACCTGAGATATATTAAAGATTAGGTGACTGTTGATGGTGGTAGGCAACTGTCATCAGGAACAGAGGTAACAGGACTTACAGACAGTTTGTCAGCCTTTCTGTGTCTGTACAAATGTCTCCACCTCTTTCTCACTGCTCTTTCTATCATTCATCATCAGACTAAGATACTAACTACCCTCTGACTCTAAACTTCTCCACAGACCAGGAGGCTGTGGTCAGTTAAGTGTCTGCACTCACTTCCCTCTACAGAAAAGTTTAACAGAGCTTCAGGGTGACAGCTCCTCACAGGCAGGCACTGCAGCTGTGGGTGATGTATTTGTGCAGGCTCAGGGTGAGACTCTCTATTTACACTGAGTAGTCGGGACAGTGCATCGCTTGGAAACCAGCCTGTCTCTGGCTGAAACAGTATAGGAAATAAGAAAGGTAAAAGCAACCAATCCAGTGAATACAGGGATTTTTCAGGAAATGTGTTTCATACAACTTCAGTGGTAGACTGAGGTGAACTAGGACATAATAAGGATAATTTTCCTTAATCTGTCATTCAAGTAGGCCTGAAAATCAGGGATAATTTAATGTATTCTTATTTTATCCTATTAAAGGGGATAAAAAAGAAGGTGAAGAGAATTTTCAAAGTCATCCTTTAGGATCTGTACATCTCTATGACCATATTCTGATTTAAAGGTGCTTTAAGGTTCTCAGCCACAGAAGTCACAACTGAAAGGCCACGGAAGCCTGGGCTGCCCAGCCAGTATCTGTCACATCCTGCATACCTGGAGGGGGGGAAGTTTGAACCTCCTCTTCTCCTTTGTGTTTCCTCAGGGAGTACACAGAAAACAACTTTGGGTAGGAAAATACTGCAGAGATATATGAACACATCTGAGCCCCTTCCTGCCCAAAGGACAATCTTTGTCAAGAAGATATAAATTAACCTCCTCACTCCTTCAAGCACTTGAGTGAAGGGGAAGCCCTCTAATCTGGTGACATCAGAGTAGGCTGTATCACATTGAAGGAAGCCTGGCTGTTGCGAGATAACTGATAACAGTGATGTGCTGGAGAATACAGTCTTGGTAGAAGTAAATACTGAATCATTGAAATGTAAAAGAGGTAGTTCTCTCACTACATTTAGACAGCTGAAATTCCACCAATGGACTTGACTGGTATAAAAAAAAGTCAGAATTGGATCCCGCATCTCTGCTCTGATAAGCAAGTTCACGAGAAGAGTAAAGTTATAGATTTGGCAATAAAGTCAAGGATAATCAGCACTCAACTTTTTAACATTGATCTGTCATTTAAATCTATCTAGATATCCTCATTTTACTGTACAAGTAGAGGGGATGGCTGTATCTGTAAATGTCTAGTCTGAGACATACGGCCTCAACCAAGGTGACACTTAATTCAAGCATCATGCATCACTGACACTGCTCACAGAATGCAGTGGTACTCAGGATATTGAAAAGAGGAGCAGAACAAGTCCTCCACTGTTAACCAATTCCCTAAACCGAGCTCATAAAAAAAAAAAAGAGAGAGAAGAGCTGTGCCCTGGAGATTCCTGCAGCCTTTAACAAATGCACTGAAGACAAGAAAATGACTTCAAAGTAGTCACACTTAAGGCTGTTGTTTGCTTCCAGGGTCTAGCTATCTGTAAGAACATTAATCTAATTTTTTTGTTTTGTTTGATTTGCCCTTGTCCCGCTCTGGGGAAGAGTTTATTAGGGAGAAGAATCATCCTAAATTGTTAATTTCTGGGTAAAATTTGCACTTGTGCTACTTGTAGATTGAATATTATCTTGTGGTTTAAGAAGCTAAACTTGAAATGGAAAAACCAAAGTTTGCTGCCATACAGCTCGGAGATGAATTTGGTCAAATCATTAAGCTTTTTTTGTAGAAGACATTGAGACAGAGACATTTTCATTGCTTGAAATTTAAGCTCTTCTTGAAAGGTATTTGTTTTAAAATTTCATATGGGGCTTGTACAGTGTTTGGATCAATTGGATCTCAATGAATACTGTGCTACAAATGTGCATCAGTAGTAGGTGTACTTACTTTCTACTTGTAAGTCTATGCAGACTTTTTTTTACTTGTTGACCTGTGGAGTGTTTCTTTGCTTAATCATTAATTAGCTGGAGCAATATCCCAGTTAAAAAACACTGCCATAAAAGAAAGATGCTCTGAATACTTAGTGGCAGCTTCTCCATTCATTTTGTAGAAAAACCGTAGACTGCAAAGAGTGTTGAGAGGAAAAGAGACATATGCAGCCACATCTCAGACTAATATGCACTGTTCCAACAAGATATATATTTAGAACACATTTCTCTGGCATCCGACTTACCACTTACTTTGCCTGTCGTTTTCACAGTGAAAGGAGAATGATGCTTTCTCCAGGCATAGCAGAGAAAGGTGATGCCATTTGTTAAAGGCAGTGTAAGACCAACAGTAATTACTCACCTTTGTGCTTCTTCCCAGATACGCTTTGTTTCAGAACAGAGACATAAACAATGCCATATATGTGTCTTAAAGCTTCTCTACTGAAAACACAGAGCATAAAGTCCCTCTGGCCATTGGTAGGATATCTTAGGGATTTCCAAAAGCAGCTTAAAAAAAGAGAAATTGCATGCATACTTCATTTTACTCACAGTACTTAATCAGGAGCTTTATTAATTGAGGTACATCTCTTCTGCAGTTCCCTTGGGCAGAGAGGTGTGTTTCTGGGGATACTAATAAGGGTCAGACTGTATTTTCCTCATCAGATGTTCATAAATTACTTTACCCTGCTTAGTTAAAACTGTGTGTTCTTTATCACAGAAACACACGGAGAATTCAAACCCACTTGGGCAAGCAGCAGGGTCCTCATTTTTTCCTTGGAACGAAACATTAGGACATCTGGACTTCAGTCGTTGCCCCACATACACTGGCTGTAACTTGAGTGGTATGTTACTTCACTCAAAAAACTCAGCTTGCCAAGCAAACTAGAGCATGTGAGAATGAGAAAATACTGATGTGAGAGCCGAGTTCATCGCAAGTTATGTTTATAGCTAATTTATTTTTTTCCCTGGTTTACTTATTCTATAAAATGCAGCTATTAATCCTTATTGACCTTATAGAATGTTGTAAACTTCTAACTTCGAAGAAGCTGTGAAGTGCTAGATCTGTTTACTAATTAACACACTTTAAAATGTCAATGTGGATCTCCAGCTCCTTGTAGAATGTCCAAACAAATGTAGTCAGGTAATTCTCATCTACAAACCTTCTGTGTAGTTACTAAGAATTTATCTGTCAAAGTTTACTTGCTAATGAGCATCAAGGTATTTGTATTTAAATTTCAGGACTAGTTTCCACTGTTCAGTGAGAAATTTTTAATGCTTGGTTTTATGGAAATGACTCAGTCAGTCAGATACATCCAGGATAACAGGAGTACTGCGGTTACATAGGCTGTGCAGAAATAGAGAGAGTTGGGGTTTTGTTTTAGCTTAATCTGGACATTCCTTCCTCAGCATATATTTCCAACTCTACTGCATTGTTGTTGATATATGCCAAGTGTCCAAGCTTTATTTCAGTTAATTCTTGCCAGTGCAACTCAGCAGCTAGCAGAATGGCCAATGTCGCTATTAAAAGAGCAGTATTTTTACCAACATTTTCTACGAGTTTTGATGGAAGTTTGAACTTACACCTGCAGGCACGGACTACTTGTTTAAGATGTGTACTTTTATGAGGCTTAAGAAAGGCCCAAAGTTTGGGAAGAAATGAGATTATAAGGAGAAGGGCTGAGATTTAAGGAATGGAATTTCATCCCACTTATTTAGTAGAAATGGAAAAGGAGTAAAACAGAAAAGGAGAACATATTTTCAAAAATGTTATAGTTTTTTTCCCCCTCTAGATTTCATTGAAATATTGATGCCTTTTCAAGGTGGAAAAAAAATCAGTCACCAGTTGGTTGTCAGTGACTGTCAGCCTCTACAGGTAATTAGACATACATGATACTTAAACACATCAATCTGGGAATAAAATACTCAGAATAATAGAATCAATGGCATTTTCCTTAGAAACATGCACTGCAGTAGTCTTGGGCACAGTTCAGTCACTTTTAGTGAAGAAAACCACTGCTCATTTATATTACTCCTGAATCTGAGTTGTTCTGTTTTTCAGTAAATAGACTTTGTTTAATCTTAGAAAGTTTTAAGTAGTAAATTCTGTTGCTTTTGGCATTCCCATGCTTTGATATGAGACAAGATGCCAGGCTTTGCTGGCAGAGGGGAGGATGTGACCTGTTTTTAGAATACAAGGCTAAAGACTAGGACTTGATATTTTTGCACAAGCAGTAAAATGAAATCCTGACTGCCTAAGAAACTGTAAAATTCAGGTTAACTTCTGTGAATATTTTAATCTCAAATAAATAGGGGAACTATGTTAAAAATCATAGAATCATAGAATCGTTTTGTTTGAAGAAGAACTTTAAGGTCATTGAGCCAACCATTAACCCAGCACTGCCAGGGCACCACTAAACCCTGTCCCTCAGCACCACATCTGCAGGGCTTTGAAACCCCTCCAGGGATGGGGACTCCACCACTGCCCTGGGCAGCCTG
>WUAM01000399.1:1199267-1209811 GCA_024336885.1 Actenoides hombroni
GGCTCATCTCCAGCTGGCGGGCAACCAACAGCCCCAGGTCCTTTTCCACGGGGCACTGTCCAGCCACTCTGCCCCCAGTGTGGAGTGTTGCGGGGGGTTGTTATGACCCAAGTACAGTGTAATGATAATGTGGGAATGGCAATGGCTGTTACTCAAAGACATGGCTGATCTCCATAAGGCCATTGTGACCCTCATTTCTCACCGTCAGTTCTTGTGATGATGCTGTTGGTCAACTCCAGGCAGAGAAATACGCAGTAGTGCTTTCTTTTTTTTGAGGTCTTATTGTGATGTACTATTGGTGGCCTGATTCTAATCCATCTTTTTACAAAAATACCGAATTATCAATACTCTGTTTTCTATTGCTGCTGGTATACCTGTGCAGGGACAGGTTGGAGGGCAAGCTCAAGTCCACTCCCTGTTACAGCTCTAGAATTGTCTGAAGGTGATAGAATAGCATTAACATCTTCTTTGCTGAAGTGATTAATAGATTAATAATGGTATCTGATTGCACATAGTGATTTATTTGACAAGCCAATTAATCATTGTAGCACTGGATTAGGAGTACAGATTTCAGCAAAGGGTCAAAGTTAGAGGTCAGGAAGGCACTTAGCGACCATAGAAGAAGATGAAGAACCCAAGAGGTGAAAGGAAAAGAATAGCATTAAATATTTGAGCAATAGGAAATAGCTTCTAATATTTTTCTTGTAAGTTCAGGTTTTAATTTTGAGAGCTTTGAGAGCTTCAAGGAGCAGAAGGACTCTGCAGCATAATAGTTCCTTCATCCTTTATTTGTGTTTTGAGGAACACCTTGTGTCTACCTATTTTTCACATCACAACATAGTTTGTATAATATTGGGAAGAATATCTTTTAAGTCGTGTAGCCCCAAACACTAAAGCTTGGAGAATGGCTGTAGGAAGCCAAATACTACTGTGCAAAAGCAGTTAAAGCTGGTATCTCTCAGGCATCTGATACTAAGCTCTGCATTGTGTCTGAAGCAAAGTAATTGTAAAGAGAATTATACTGAAGAGAAGAACAGACCTGTTACAATTTTTAGAGCTGAATCCATCTGGAATATAGTGTCAAGGGAGTCAAACCTGTATTGGCAAGCAATGGCTTTGTGGATGACCATTAGCAGATTGTGTGATTTCTGACACAAACAAGTTCACTTAGTACATGAATCTCGTTTTGTGTTGTCCAAATGTCTCTTAAACACTGACAAGCTTAAGGCATTGACCATCTCTCTAGGAAGCCTGTTCCTGTGTTTGACCATACTCTTGGTAAAGAAATTCCCCTGATGCAGCTTTGAACCATTGTCATATGTCTTATCCACTGGATACTACGGAGGAATTTAAGGAGTATTGATTTCACTAAAATTAACCCTGTAAGATGTTTAGAACCTAAAGACACACCCAATAGGTAGCCAGAAACAAGATGGTGCTGAAAGAACCCAGCAGTAGGAAAATGAAAGTAAAAAGTTAGGTCATCCAGGGGCCAGTTTACCCAGCACCCAGTGTAGAGTTCTGCTGTGTCCAGTTGAGGGGGAGTTGGACGTTGGCTTTCAGAGAATAAAGAAACTCTTAATGGAGTAAAGAATAAAGCTGCAAGGGCACAACCAATCCACAGTTTATGTCATGAGGATATGCTTGGAAGTTGAGGGTTGAGAGAAACTGAATGTGTTTCTTGACTTGGTAAATAGAGGAACCAGCACAGAAGACAAGTTTGATTAACTAACAGGATGCTTTGCTTGTACAGAGACGCAAAAGCATTCAATAAAGACGTAGGGAAAAAAGAAGTGTCAATAACCAACTGAGGAAGAAAATTTGGGCCATATGGCTGATGCCAAACAACTCTTTAAGAGGAGCATTAGCCTGTGCCCTTATACTATCAGTGTACATGTTCTGAATATTAAACACTCCTTTAGGAGACTACTGAAGACTGTTATTGGGATTTGGTTTGTGTCATGAGCTATTTCTTTGGAATATAAAACATTCTTTACGTTACTGAGATTCAAAAGATCTAGTGACAGTTTAATCTGGGAGAAAATCAACACCTAGACAGCCCTGGCAGGTCTTGGGGAGAGGGAGAGCTGCTGGGTTAAAGACTAAAAATCCTAACAACCCCAAACCAGAGAAAAGTCCAGGAAAAAGTATACTTTGGAGTTAATGCAGAGAGCTGCACAGACAAATCCTGATAATTTTGGGATTGTCACCAATACAAACAAGAAGAAGAAACAGACGTGAGAAATCCATACTTAACTGAAAATAGCCTTGTGAAAAGACACCAGTTTGCACCTCGACTTGCAAAACAGCAGGTCAGGTTAAAAACCTTCAGGCAATAATTTAGGCTATTTAACACAGATTGGCCAGTCATTTCCCAAATCAAAGCTCCAGTCCTAGGTGGTAGGTTACTTTGATCATGATACATAACTCATTGGAGCAAACTAATGAAAAAGGATCTTGAAGGTCATCAAGGGACTAAAAATCTACAAAAAATGTACTGAAACTTTTTATGAATTATAATACTAAAGATCCTGGCTTGGCACATTACAAACAGCAAAAATACAGCAGAAAAGCTGCACTGGTCTCACACGAAAAAAAATGCCCCCTGAGGCAAAGCAGGCATAGATTGGTTTGTGCCAACTGCAAAACCTGGTACTCATTTGAGTTCATTTTTCTTACTTCCCCAAGAGACTGCAACTAGATAATGTTATATACAGGCATTTGTTGAAATATGGGGTTTTTTTTGCTACATGTTATGTACCTGATATTGGGAGCCATTTAGATGCATCTATAATTCAAGAAGTTTTCAGCAACGGACTGGGAGTAATAAAAATGGCAAAAAAAGACAGAAGTCAGATTCCTTTAGGTACATGATGAATAGCACCAATGAAACCTGGTTTCTCACCTGTAGAACTGGAAAGTTTGTAATCTTAGAAACTCATGACTACAATGTTTGGAAGTGGACCAATCAGGAGAGACAACACAAAATCATCAGTAGGAATTTAGTATGGAAGCCACTAGCCAACAGCATACACGGTAGATAGAAAGATCTAGTTCAGTAAACCACTGGCTACTGTAAGCTGGAAGGCAGAATTACTGGATTTTTTCCTTGTTCTTCTGCACTTTTGTAGCTATTTATTGCTGTCTGCTTTCAGAGAAAGGACAGATAGAGATGATGGGGACAGACTTTTTATCAGGGTCTGTTGCAACAGGACAAGGGGTGATGGTTTTAAACTAAAAGAGGGAGATTTAGACTGGAGAAATGAAAGCAAGTTTTGATGCTGAGGGTGGTGAGACCCTGGCCCAGGTTGCCCAGAGAGGTGGTAGAAGCCCCATCCCTGGAGCCACTGCAGGTGAGGTTGGCTGGGGCTCTGAGCAACCTGCTCTAGCTGCAGCTGTCCCTGCTCCCTGCAGGGGCGTTGGACTAGATGGGCTTGAAAGGTCCCTTCCCACCCAAACCAGTCTGTGATTCTGTGATCTCACTGACCACACCATCATTCAGGGCTCAGAGAGTCTGCACTGCAGAAGGGCACCCTGAGCTCACTCAGGCAACACACAACCTCTAGAGATCTGACTTGACTGTCAGTCACGTGCTATTGTTGCCACATCAGGCTGTGCCACTGAAGTGGCTCTGACTGCAACAGCCCATGGAGGCTGATCCAAACTGTGCTGTAGTTCAAAGGGTTTTTCTTACCAGCCCCTGCCAGCAGCAAAGCCTGGATCTTGTCCCCTGCCCCTCCAGATGCAGGTGTAGGTCCACCCATAGAAGATGTGGGTCAGAGGCAGAAGGGCACCTTTTTCATCAAAGTGACAGCTCTGAACATTTACTTGGGGTTTCTGAAATACACTTTGGTTTGGGCTCCTGCTGTGATCAAACCTGTTTCCAGCAGACAGCAACTTCATGTAAAATTAGCAAGAATAAAGTGGTAATTTGACAAGGTGCCATCAGAAAGATTTTTCCAAACACACAGGGAAGGCTCTTAGAGCTTTTTCAGTATAATTCCTAATATGACAGGGACTAAAGCTGAACCCTTGGTCATTCATTTTAAATTTAAACCTTCCTGGGTCACTATGCAAATACCACTCCAGGGAATTTTTAATGCAGAAGTCAAAGAAGGAATCGATGCAATTTCAACAGCCAGGTAGTAAAATTAAGCCTCAGTTCTGAAAGGTGGACAGCATTGCACTGTCCTGGGATGAACACTGTGGACATCCCATTCTGGATGTGGCCATAACAAAGAAGCCATAGCAATGACTGGCCAGCAGGATTTGCTTTTACAAAAAGCCGAGCACGTTATAAATGCTCACGTGATTTTTCCAAGTAATTGGAGATGGATTTGTCATGTTGAAAACATAAAATGATGTTGTAAACATCATTTTACTAAACTGATACGCACTTGACAAACAGCTTTAGGATGCCAGACTGAACTGACTTGGAGCACATCAGGTACTTTGGAACATAAATCTAATTTTCTCATCATCACTGTTTGTGTTCTCTGTATTATTATAGCTCTGTGAAGTTTAGCTAGAAGTAAGAGACCTGGCTATTTCGATGGACAGTGTTACTGTAGCAGTTACAGGAAACACACATAGATCCAGCTTCTGTCTCAGAGTGTGAAGTTCAGCTATGTGGATTACCCTTTTTCACAGAAGAGGTTTTATGTTGGCACAGCCATTCTCATTTGATAACAATACCAGTTTCAGGGGCACTTGTCCCCTGTTTGATGCAGTGAAATTCTTCTTTCTCACTGCCATCCTCAGGCCATAGGCTTGCTCCTTTGCACGAATTTGAGAAACAAGCTGTAGTCTCTTTTTTTCATCCTAGGACTTGGAGGTGGAACTTTTCCTTTTGTAGACACTAGTGCTTCTCTCCAGCTGTAGTCATGAGCAAACCAGTATGTTCTGTGGAAGACAGAGGTGCAACTTTCCCTGAGCTTATGCACATTTAGGAATTCTAAAGAAATCCTACAGATGTTTCAAGATATTTAATGCACTGACCTATCAAGAATACAGCTGAAGAGGAGAAGATGGTTTAGACTTAGAGGCAAATGGGACTGTGACCTTTCTGCCAACACCACCAAAAAGAAATTCAGCTTTTTTTTTTTAAGTAGTAGGGAGCTTGTGCTCCAACGGGAAAGGGACTATGAATGTATTCTTTCTTATTTCCAATTCCTCTCATATGTGATATGGAGCAAATTCCAGATGGAAATCATCTTTCCCTTATCAGGGCTACAGATAGAAAAAAAAGAGTGGTAAGGAGGTAATCCTGCTGATAAGACTGTTGACCCGAGTTAAATACTTCACAGTTACAGAGAAATCAAATGAAAAATAATAGGCTCAGTAGTCTTTCAGAACGTGATATTCTGTCTTAACTGAGGCTAATGTTGAAAACATACAGGAGATTTCCAATTACAAATTCAACGAACCCAACTTGACTATCAAAATGACACAGAAATTATGTAGTATTTGAGAGCCACTGAAGTCTTTCTCCAGTGCAATATTACGCATAATGAACCACCTGAAAGTGAAGAAAGGATTAATGTTTTATAATAAAGTAATTGCAAAATGATATAAAATCAGAAAGACAGTTATGAAAGTCATCAACAATTTAAATTCTGTTCCAAGTCACTTTTTTTGTGTGTGAAGGTCATTGCAGCTTCAAAGTATTGATTTTCTTTCTGGCCATCTTTGCCACAAGAAGAAGTGAAGTAAAATAAGCAAAATGAGGCTCAGCTTTTGCTTAAAAATAGACCTGGGAGCTTCTAAGAGCAAATTGATTCCCCAGCAACAGAATTTTTAGAGAATTATGAAACATAATATTCATGTCATCTCAGGGAATAAAGCATATGCTCAGGGAAGGTAGAAAAAGTCCCCAAGGAGACACTTGTCATATCAGGTGCCCAGATGTGCCTGATCTCCACATTTTCCAGTGGAGTTCACTGAAACGTCTATCAAGCCACAGAGGTTAAACTGCTTTGCCTAAGAAATATGTGCACGCACACATTTGGTGTGCCTTGTTCAGATCCAGTGTGGATTACTACCTGTCACTGAAATCATTGCTTCATAAAAGCAATAATATTCAAAACGTGTAAGCTTGAAATCATATGGATTTACTGCAAAAATAACACCTGAACTGACTCAAGATTTTACTAATATGCTCAAAGTACCTGCTGGGCATGGATCCAACACTGGCAGTACCATTCAGCAGTGCTGTTCAACATTCTTTTTGAGTTTTTAAGGTCTTTACTGAATCAGCTTTATATTAATTGACTCAGTTCCTTCTCTCATCTCTTACCAGTAGACCATTCATATGTAGATCTGTTGCTTACTTATACAGCAGGTTGGAAGACATCATTTCCATTTCATAGGAAATTCCAACAGTCCCGGTTTTTTAAATTCAGTGTCAGGGCTGAGGGACAACATTTCAGAAATATTTGTGGTAAAACTGAAGTTGTTTCATCATATCACTTCATTACTTTGTTGAAACATTTGAAGAGAAAATAAGGACAAGACATAATTTAACATAATGTATTACCTATGTTATAAAATTAAGACGTGTTTTAACATAAATAAAAAGTCTAAAGGAATATTATCTAAACTGTGAAGTTAAAACTAAGCTCTGCACATCACTGACATAAATTTTTAGAACAATTTTAGTAGTGCAAAATCAGAACAAAATCTGAAGAAATTATCTTGCTTTTTCATTCAAAAATATGTAAAAATCTGTTTGTTTCTAAAAAAAAACTTGAATTTAACAAGATGGCATTTTCAAAGAAAGCTAACTTCTTATTTTAATCAGTTCTTATGCAATTTGATTCAATTGTACTCCTGAAAAAAACCCAAGACCCTTCCAAATCTGGAAAAGCTCCTCTGCTGCTGAAGGTGTTCCTCTTGCTGGCCCATGACTATAATGAGCCAAAGTGTAGACAAACAGCACAAGGATGAGTGTAGTCCCAGGACTAGTTAACAAGCCTGTAGCCTACACACCAGAGGATGTCCCAGGGTTGGTTACATTCTGTGGACCTATTTCCTTCCAGCAGTTCACACAACTAGGACATCTTTTCATGAGGCTTCCAAAGCCAGGCAGAAGACACATGATACTAATGTGCAATATGGCATGTGGATTCAGCCCTCTCATCTTTTGCTGGTGTACCTGCAGCTCCTGTGCACATCTCTAAGGGTTCCTATATACAAACAGTAGAGCCAGATAACAAACTAGAAGAAATGCATCATTTTTTTTTTAAGTACAGATAAGTATTTGGTTCTGTCAGCAGAGACTGTAACTGAAGGTAAACAGCAGTTCTACTGAATATTCAATTTATCCTACAACATGTCAGTAAAAATAAAAAAGAAATTTTTTTTTTTTTTTTTTTTGCTATAAATAATACAGATTGCTCTTTTGGAATTTCAGCACTTCAGCAGTGCTGTCAGAAGCATGTAAGGCAAAAATGCCCTGTAATATCAGTATTTCAAACATCACATTGACACCCTACACAGCTTTTTCTTTAGGCTCCAGTGGTTAGAGGGAGGCTGGGCGAAGTGGCATTAACTAGCTCAAGTGCCTTACTGCCAGCTCTCATTCTGGGTGAGCTTGTTCAGGGACAGCCTGAATCTCTCTCTCTCTGACTTAACATTGCACAGTAGGTGCTGCGAGTACTGGAGGGAACAAAATAATTCATACCTCATTTTGAAGAAGTTATTTTAGAGTAACTTTTAATTGGCAACTAATCACAGGTCTCTGGAGCAAAAGGGCTCATGTCTACCAAACAGGTTCTAAATAGTCACATTAGAATGGGTGAGAAATGGGATTTTCCTGTTCATACCTTCCTCACCTTTACACTGAATGATAGTAACAGGATGACCAAGGCACAATAGATTCCTAATCCTGTACTGTAACACATCTCCCTAGCAACACAGGCTGCTGAAAGCACACCAGACTTGTCCTCTGCTCACTAAAATTGCTTGCTATAAAATACTGAATTGAGTTCAAGGTCACGGCTTCCTCTAAAAGCATTCAATTGTCTGGGCCTGGCATATCTGAAGTTTGACAGCTTGGATCGTGAACACTTTTCAGTGATGGGAAAGTTCATGTGTGCAGATGGAAATGTCTTAGAAGTCAGTGTAAAGCTGCTATCGAGCTCTCCAAGGAACAAATAGCCATCACAAATCTCAATTTTTTTATCTTCTCTAACAGACATATTAAAGAAAAGTAATGCACCGTTCAAAATACAATATTCCGGGCTTCCTTCTCCAGGAGGAGGGTAAGGGGACAACCTACGTATTGCAAAGGACAAATTATTGCCTAATGCTCCTCATTTATTATCACAAGTGACATCAAAGGCCACTTCTAGAGCAAGTGATCCACATGAACTTCCCCACCCTTCTCAGGCCCCTTAGGGCTGGGCAGAAAGACGTAAAAGTCTCAAGAGAAAGTGTGAGTCTGAAAAAATGCTTCAGAGAGAAAAACAATGAATCAGTGAGCAGTTAATCAGACAGGGAGATTGTCTACACCACTCTCCCGCATGCTCTGTACCTTCATGCAGTGGCAGCAGCCACCATTTGCTCTGTGCTTAACTGCAACAGCTCTTCTGTCAACATAAATTCCATTGAAGAATTTTAGTTATTTAAAAGGTGATTAGACGGTAGTAATTTATTCTAGTTTTATTACAATGGTTTTTTCCTAAGGGAAACCTAAAAGGTTGTTACTGTTTCTCATAAAGCACTTTTATTCCTAATAATCAATATCGATTTTACTATATCACATTATTGTTTAGATTTATTTTCTTGTTTTGAGTAGGATTTAGGTATTAATATCACTTAAAAGAAATGAGATAGAGTGCTCTGCTTCCAAATTTCACATTAAAATTAATTAGCTTTTCCTCTCATTTCCAGATAATACTGCAAAAGCATTTACACTGAACCAGAGTTTTTATATTGAATACATTTTTTCTGAGTTAAAGAGTTTAAATAAATAAGGGATAACAGGGAACCCTCCTCACCGCAGTGGGAATCTGGCTGAGACTGGGTACCTCAAAAATGTGAGGAGCGTTTCCAGTGTATTACCAAGTGTTAATCTAAACCAGTTAAACAATTCAGGCAATAAAGCTTTGACCAAACCCATTTTCTTCCTGAGAACCCTTACATGTTCCATGCCATATAATGAAGAAACTCATTTTCCTTTGTTGAGCCTAAACGTTTGTGAACTCACAGCTTCCACTTAGGTTTATCCGCCCCTGCCAGGTTCTAACACAGTTTGCACACAAAAACCCCTTGGAGCAGTCTCCTCCGGAGTCCTTTGCAGGCTCTTCTGTTCTGTGCTCTGCAGGGATAGATTTTACAGATCAGAAATGCCATGGCAAAGAAAGAGAAGCATTTGTTCAAAAAGAAATTCAGCCTTTTACTTGCCACGCTTTCCAGGGCAAATAATTGTTCCACAGAAGCAGATTTCTTTTTAAAACCAGAATTAAAGGAAAATTAGTGCCTTATCTTCTGCAATGTGATCCATATTTACTGCAGAGACATCAGAAGGAATCAGACTGAGAGAAGCAAGAGATTTAATTCTCCGTCTTGGAAGAAGTGGTGTGTGCTCCAATGTGACTTGTCTTTGGGGTATTTGAAAGCGAACTTATTTTCATATTGGGAATGCCAGGCCAAAACCCAGTGTTGCAATTCAACCCGCCTTCCACCTTTGTTTTAGAGATTATTTGAAAATGGTCTCCACAATAAACAGATGATAATGATGTCAACTGTACACAGTGCCCTCACAGGGATTTCCAAAGCGCTTTCAAACCACACCTCCCGAAATTACTTTAACAAGTACCAGAAAAGAGCCATTTCAGGTGTGGTATGTGGACAATATTAAACGGTGAACACTGTACTAGATAACAAGTTAAGATGAGGAGTGCAAAATAATACTAAGTACTTTCAAGCTGCGTAAAACAATGGGGTCTAGATGTGAGGTGAGGCCTCTAAGGCACTCCTACTATAACAATACATAGCAGCAATGTTGTAACGACAAACAGCCTCTTGCAGAATTGTAAGAGGAGTGAAAAATGGGGAAGAATTTTCTCTTCATGAAACTGTATGAAGGATTACTTTTTTAATCATGTATCGGTATAAAGTAAAGGTATCACATAATAGAAGTCAGATGACACTTTCAGAACACTCCTCATTATAAGCCAAAACATTAGTGAAACACCTAAATACTTCAAAATATTCCAGGTCATTTCCAAGCACTAAGAGGCTGATCCTTTTTCGCAGAAAACTCTAGTACATAAAGCATGGCTTCTTCAGAAAAGACTAGGAGGGGATCTGATCAATGTTGATCAACAGCTAAAGGGTCAAGAGGATGTGGCCAGATGCTTTTCAGTGGTGCTCAGAGACAGAACAAAGGGCAACAGGCACAAACTGGAACCCAGGAGGCCCCAGCCTCCTGGGAAATGGGGTTTCCTCCATTTCCCTGGAGGGAAAACTTCTTTGCTGTGAGGGTGGCAGAGCCTGGCCCAGGCTGCCCAGAGAGGCTGTGGAGTCTCCTTCTCTGGAGA
>WUAM01000399.1:1209911-1221626 GCA_024336885.1 Actenoides hombroni
GTCTCCTTCTCTGGAGAGATTCCAAACCTGCCTGGACAATGGGATCCTGGGCCCCCTGCTCTGGGTGACCCTGCTGGTGCAGGGGGGTTGGCTGAGTTATCTCCAGAGCTGCCTTCTATCACCTATCATGCTGGGATTCTGTGACTCATAACCCCAACATACATTATATTTGTGGCAGGTTTGCAGCCAGGCTTTGCTCTGGGATCTTTGGGTGTTCTTTCCAGGGAAGACAATAGAATAGAGGCTACACTTGCTGGTTTTTGTAGATGATCCTTAACAGAAAAGGTCTCAGAACTGTCCAAATCACCATTTTACCCTCTTCTCACTAGAGTTTATAGACCAAAATTAATTATCTTTCCCTTGTAAGTCATTACAAAGTCAATGGAAAGTACATAGAAAATTACCAAAGCAAAAACCCCAGTACTTTAGCAAACAAGAGGACAGGATGTTTATCAGTTGATACAAAGCCAAAGCAGCCAACTCATTACTTAGACCTATGGCTTAAAATCATGTTTTGTATTTCCAACAGGAGGATTTAACTGTATACAATCTCACTGTTCCGCTCTATAACTTGCTTTTGGTATGTATTAATAATTAATTAATTGTTAAGGAACTATACAAAAATGGGCCTCTATTACAGAATTTTACCTCCTACTATATATATATATATATATATTATACTATTATATATATATACTATTCTTTACTGTTCCCTTATAATTATCTATATAATTATCAACCAAATAGTTATGTTCTACCTATCTAGCTAATCTAACTAATTACTAATGTGACAGTACCTCAAGAAAAAGAATGGTACCAATCTGCAGGAAATTTATCTTCTGGTTACCCACTAGACTGTGGGTCTGCAATCTAATCAGCTATCTTTTCAACTCTAGCCTCATTGTTGCAAGTGTTATCACTTCATCTGTGTCCTGTAATGTTCCAACCACACTATTGATTTGCAATAAATAAAAGTTGCAAGAGCACACTTCATGGTACCACTACAGGCCCGAATTCCCCTAATTCACACTAATACCAGGCCTGTATGGTGCCATTTGCTATGGCTTGCGTGGGTCACCCCATAATTCCCACTGCCATCAGTGCATTTCACAGCTCAGCCACTGAGATTATCTGCCAGTCACAGCATAGCTAATGAAGACAGTCCACTGCAAAAAAAAAACCCAAACAGAAAATGCTCACTGAAAAATGTCGCTGAGCCATAGTAAGAAACCTCTATTCATCCCTCCAAGAAGAGCTTTTCTCATTTACAGAGGACCCAGTACATTCAGCGATAGCTCCAGTGCCTCAAATCTGTGTTTTTCTATCTTTCTTTTCTTTTACTTTGCTTTTTAACTGAATCGGTACTTCCTAAAGTACGAGTCTTTCTCAGCTGAGGCTGTAGTAGTGGCAAAGCAAGCAGGGAATGTGATCATGGCAGTTGACTGTAGCCACTAACAAAGTCCCCAGGGGGTCTGATGTTTTGCTCCATCTGCTGCAACCTACAGTTCTTCACTTTAGTAAAGGAACAGAACTCAAATTCAAAACCTATCTCCTGTCCCAACAAGGGCAGGATTATTTTTCTAGGGCTGTATATCAGGGTACGTATTAGTCAGGGTAATGGTTTTCTTCCAAAGGCCACCATAGCACCTATTGACTCAAAGGGATATTTACTATATAGAAAACAAGCCCTTTTCTAAAGAGCTTGTACATCAAGTTAGAAACCTCAGTGTAAATACTGCTTCTCGTCTAATAACTGAATTGATCTGATTTTTTTGGTGCTAAATTAGCTATTGAGTCAGAACTTTGTTTTTAGAGAGAAAAAGTCTATTTCTAACTTAATGATGATTTCTGTTGCTTTTGCTATATCCACACATTCACCAAATCACTAGCTCATGTGAATTCTGGCTCCTACATCTGTTCAAATACATTTACCTACTGAATATTCACTTTTTACAGGTTTCGGTGAAACTCACGATGAGTGGCAGGCAAGGGCACAAGACTTGGCAGAAATATTTGGATAATTATCTCCTTATAAATTCAAAATGCTTTGGGGATGCATGAAAATTTTTGCTAGTGAAATGCAATTTGTCTGAGTGGTGGAGGGTATAACATCTAGTCTGACCAACAAATAGCAGCGGAGTCAACTTGTCTCATTTATCTCATACGACGTTTGTGATTCCCTCTACCTGTCTAGGCACTATGACGACACAGAATCAAGCAATTTATTTTCTTTCTGTTTGGACAATGCAAATTTTGCCCCAAAGGTGGTGAAAATTTCTCACAGCTTTTTCAAGCAGAAAAGTGTTTGACCCATATGCGTGAACTGGAAGGCATCACTGGAAGCATCATTCCTTCTGACTTCTGTGATGATACAGTGGTGGGGCTCTCACTCCTGCATGCCAAGGAAACAACACATTAGTTCTTCACTCTCTTGAGATTTACTTATGTTCCAGTTTTCAAGAAGGGTAAGAAGGAGGACCCTGGTGATTACAGGCCTGTCAGTCTCACCTCAGTGCCTGGTAAAATTATGGAGAAGGTTATTCTGGGAGTTACTGAAAACACTTGAGAGACCATGCAGTCATTGGTCACAGCCAATGTGGGTCCATGAGGGGAAAGTCCTTTCCAACTGACTTAATTTCCTTTTATGATAAAGTCACCCACTTCACCAAAGGTGTGGGGGTTTTGATTTTAGCAAAGCTTTTGGTACTGCTCTCCTAGTATCCTTCCAGACAAAATGTCCAATACACAGCTAGACAAGTCCATAGTACATTGGGTGAACAATTGGCTGATGGGTGGAGCTCAAAGTGTTCTAGCAAATGGGGTTACATCAGGCTGCTGACGCAGCAACACCGGGGTTCCCCAGGGCTCAGTTTTAGGGCCAGTGCTTTTTAATGTTTTTATAAATGATCTGGACACAAGAGTTGAATGTACATTGAGTTTGCTGATGATAATAAATTCAGAGGAGCTGTGGACTCCCTTGAGGGTAGCACCCTCTGTAGCCATCTGTGAGATAATCCCTTATTTTTTTTTCTCCAAGTACAACTATAAGTTTGAAAGTAATCATATAGAATATACCTAGAAGCTGAATAAAAAGACAGGATTGTAGATTCTGTTTAGATTCAGTTAATATGAGAGACTATTATACTCCACCAATTGTCCTCTAATAAGCACGAAACCCCACATTTATTATTGCATAAATGTATTCATATGAATAAAACAAGCCATCTCTCAGACACATTAGGTGGTTGGTTATTCTTTAGTACTTCTCATCACAGCCTAAGGATTAAACTCTGACAGAGTAAAATCACCAGCAGGAAATTTTCCTTTTACTCTTGAACATGGAGACCTGAACGAAGTGAGAATGAACTTCAGAGAATTACATTATAAAAAGCAATGATAAGGCCATAAATCTTTGTTGCAATCTAAGCCACGTATAGACCTTTTTTCATGTCTTTTTTTTCTACCCAGGTTGACTTTAGACTCACTGAAGGAAAAGGAATGCAAAACCAAATGAAAAATACAGGAAAGTAGGGGCTTTGGGGCCTGGCATCGGAGACATGCTCATCTTTTAATGAGTTAGCAATTGCTGTTGTTCCCACAGACTGGAACACTCATGGGTTAAACAAGATATCGAGCAGTGGAATTGATTTTTATAAAAGGAAACAAGAGCCTTTTGCTCAGTAGATGGATTTTTTCTAATCAGACCTATGCTGCCTGTGGCTGGAGTGGTCACCATCTGACAGCTTTCTAGATGAACAGCAGTGAACAGGCTGGTGGTCTGACTGTGCCACCAATATAGTATGATGCATCTGTCATTCACTGGCTTCCTCTGTGTGGATTACAGCTAAGACTCTGCACCCTAAATTGGGATTGGAAGCAAAACGCTTTCTCACATTAGCTCCAATTCTCCTTCAGGTTGATAGAGAAAAATAAGAGGAAAGCACTTTGGTCTTGATTTAATTGAATAAATCCAGGTTTGATGGAAGGATGCTTTTTAACAGCCCTCTGTGCTGTAAAAAGAGAAGCGAGTTGTTCTCTGGCAGCAGATGAAACAACTCCATGCAATGGTGCTCTGGTGCTGTTTTTGCTTTCCATTAAGGAGATGACTGAGGAGTAATCAGTGTTCATTTCAGTAGAGGTGTACTGAACATTGGTACAAAATAATCCTATCTGTCCACATTTTACAAACCACTTCCCCCATCTTTTACTAAAGTAATTTTACATTTGTATTTTCTAAATGGCCAAATTTTTATTAGACTTCTTATGGACAACCTAGTAAATTGAAGATTGTGTAAAATCCATGTGACAGTAGTCAGGCAAAAAACTGAAAACACTAAATTATTTTTTAAAAAGTAAGTTATTTGACTAGCTTTGTTATTTACTGAGGAACAAACTACTACCAGGTTACACTCCCATTTTATTTAATCCTCTGATAAAACCAGTTTGGTGTGAAAATACTGTTCACAGGTTAGAACAACTCTGACTGATATTTACATCTACGGCAATATCCCTGTCTTCCTTTAGAACTCACTTCTGCCACCTGGGAAGCAAAAGTGGGTGAGAAGAGGCAAATTACAGCAGAGATTACAAAAACTCTTTCCAGTCTTGGAAAAATTTCTCTGTTTCTTTCCTTGATGAACAGTTCAGCCCTTGAGAGTGCTGCTGATACATGGAGAAGGCCGACGTTTAAAAATGGTGCAAGTTTGGCAGTTTTATAAAAATCTCTCATTTCAGAAGGGGTACAATATCTGAGGCACAGGCATAATTCTTTTTGTTTAAGACAGAGTCCAAACAACATAATGTGGGTAACTATAGGGATCAGTCTTACCATAAGGTCATGGAAAGCTATAGAGCAAATACTGAAGGAAGACTAATTAAGACCATTAAATTAAAATGGAATAAAATGCACCACTAATTTACTAAAGCTAGCTCATTTCCAACTATTGCCATAGCTCTTTTTGATAAGGCCCCTTGATCACTGCAGTCTCCTAAGAACCTTGCAAAGCCTGCATTCAGCACAGCTCCCCCTCCCAACCCCCCCACACCAGACTGGGCAGTTTACAGGACTCTGCTCCCATTCGCATCTTCAGCCTCAAGGAAAGATTCAATGGTGGCTCATTTCCAGGCCTGTATAAACTCCAAGCCTGTGGTAGCTGACAGCAAACCAAACTACTTTAAACAAATCTTTTTGTATCAATAACTAATTACATCCTTGTTCTGCCTCAGTAACACAGATTGATAGTTCCATTATAGTGTTTAATTAGAATTGTTTTTAATTTATCCTTAAGAAATGGTCTAATTGGTGAAGGAACAGCTGTTCCAGGTCACGTGGCATGAGGATGACTGTGCTGGTGCAATATGGGCAATTGGGCTGTGAACACCCGGAATCCCTTTCAAAGAGAAGGGGTTTTAGCAATAATTGTTCAGATGGTACCTGGAAAACCTGTGAAGCACAGTCTCCTGCTGGGAATGGCTCTAACAGCCTAGGAGGCAGAAAAAGGCTCAAGCACAGAGCTGATAGCACCTCTCCATGTCAGGGTCTGGGTCTCAACTACAGTCCTGTGCTGCTGACAAAAGACAAACACACCGATAGGGAGGAAGAGACAATAACTATTTTTCATTGTCATTTCTTTGACAGCTGGTAAAAACAACAGATTCAGGATGGTGCACGCAAAGAGAACTCTATTTAGGCCTCTCTTGATGCAGTGTTTCTTTCTGTCCTAAGCTTGTGGCAGACAAAGAATTAATGTCTTTCTTCTTTTATATATCATGCTCTACTGACACTGACTCATGAGAGAGACACAGCACTATGTATTTGACAGAACTCAGGGCTTGCAGGTAAAATTTCAGGGAGACAAAGTGACATGTACATTTGGAATTGCCCTTATACCAAAGCCCTTACCTTCTGAAGGCTGAATTGCTCAACAGAGCCTTGAACCTGTCTCAAAACTGAACTAAACAGGAATAAGAGCTTTATATTTTTTAATTTCAAATCCAGAAGACCTAGAATTTCAAAGCCACATAAAAATCCTCCAAATTATGTTCCTGCAGAAGAAGAAACTATGGAGAGGTTTAGTGCATAGCAAAACTGGTCATTTGGCACTGATAATTTCTATCTATTTTATAGTCATTTTTATTAAAAGCAAAGTGTAATTAGAAAAGTATTAGTTGGTAATGATGAGAGAAGCAGCATAAAATGAAATGTTCAAAAGGCAGGACAGTTCTGACTCAAATATTCTAGCAGTGAAAGCTCAGATTTAGCTTGTCCCTGTCATCCCAAACGATACCAATTGCTCACTATGAAGTAAATGATGTATGTCGGGGTCCTGAACAAACGCTCTGGAAAAGCAGCTACTGCAGCATGCAGCGCAGCAGCTATTGAGCAGGGGCTGCCAATCAACCCTTCTGAAAAGAGGTAAAAAAACCCCAGAATTCCGCGTGCAGCAGAAACTTTGGGAGAGTTTATGTCAACTAGTGTTCTTCCCCTGGTGATTGCCAAAAAGAGTACTACATCTTGATCTCCAAGTTCGAAGGGGTATGTGGCATTCCAAAAGCTGTCAGGCCTCTGTTAGAATGCATGTCTGAGCTAATATATGGTGCTTTTTTCTTTACATACATCACACTGTTATTCCACCAATCTCCCAGCTGGTGAATTTGTCTGTGGGAGCTTAAATGTCCCTGAGATCTGTTCATTCCTGCCCAAGACCTCGCTGGCCAGGGAAGCTCTTGTGCGGTGGTGTAAGCAGATCTCTCCCAGGACCCCAGTCCTGACTGGGAAGCATGGACTCAATGTCCCAAAAGGTGACCTAATTTGCCAGGATCCTCCCCAGGCCCTAAAGTCTATGTGAGGGCGTTTTCACTCCTCCCAGATGGGGAAATTGTCCCTGAACCTCATCTACAAATGCTGTTGTATCACAAATGATCTTTCATGAATTGGAATGACTTACTAATATCCCTTTCTGAACTGTTTCCTGTATCAATAATATTGCCGTGTAACTGAAGCACGACATTCAACAGCAATAAATGAAGCAGAAATCAAACACATAGACTGGAATCTCTGGCACCTATCGTACAAATACTTATGAGACTATCCATTTGCTGTATACATTCAATTAGATGATCTTTTCAGAACTGAGGCTTTAATCTCCCACTGAACTCAGTGAAAGCTTAGGCTAATTAAGACCCAAACAATATCTGAAGTAGTACTTCAGTATTTAGTCCAATTATATGCCTGAAACAAAAAAGCACCATATTTTTTTTTTTCTCATTCTAAGTGTTCTAATGAAGCTGGACCTAAAATGGTCATTTTCAACTAGGAAATGCAAAGTTTACCCATAAAGGCAATTGTTTTTTGGAAGTATTTGAGTGTATTTTGAGATTACTGAAAGCGAATGTATTTGACGTCTATGAAGCAGTGTGCACCACCTCAGAGAGATTTCATTAAATAAAGTTTGGTGCAGAGGACAGAACAATCCTTTGCCTTAAAGCATGGAAACCTTCCATGTCATTACCTGCAGTTGACTCTCACTTGCAGTATATAATGACGTGCGTGCTTTCTCTCTAAAAAGTGAGATGCTTCTGGTTTTTTAGGGTGTTTTACTCCATCTCTGTTTAGCATGACCACAATAGCACAGAAGTCTATTGGCAGGGGATGTGTAACTGTGTTTTAATAACTCCAGATTTCCAGAAGCTGCCCATAGTACAAGAGGTGGAAACAGGAGATAAATGCTTTTTTCCAGGAAAGAAAGAAGAGTAGATGCATGGGTGGCGGGGTCCACCATAGCAGCTATGCAATAATCAAGGACTTTATTGATGAAACAAGAGCGCTGCCAGAATATTCTGCATATTTTGCTAGCCAGAGTGACCCAGTTGTACTGCACAACCAGGGGAGAGATCAGTGTTGACCAGCTTGATAGATTTGACAGGCACAGGAAACGACACAGGATGGTAGCAACTCAGCCTGAAAAAGCTATTTCTCGACATCTTTCACTCAGAAAAATATATATCATCTTAGTAAGGTGTAGTACCAGTACTGCCAAAAAGATTAATGTGAGTGCAGAGAGGCCTGTGTACTATCCGTTGTAGGATTCATCCATGAGTAGGCAAGTGCCATAGCTGAACAACTACAGCTCTGGTTGGCACTCCGATGAAGAGAGTGCAATTAAAATGCTGTTTTGCTGCACAAAGCATTGTCAGAATTAACTAGTGAATCATTTTACGGAAGTACTGTGCTCTCTGTTTTGCTCTCAAATGCTCATACATTACTTCCATTGACTTAGCAACTGGAAGTTGTCCTGACAGTTGATGATGTTCTTTGTCTAGATTATTCACATCAAATAGCACATAGAAGTCACTCCTGTCAAAGTTTGTATATCTGCAATATGGGGAGAGTCCTGACTACTTACAAGTTTGTCTCTTTTGTCTCTGAATTCTACAACACACCTCATATGTCCTGTCCTTTTTCTGCAGTCGGCTTCATTAAAAATAAGATGATAATGAATATTCTTGTCGTTTTAAGTGTCACTTAGAAAGCATTGTGCAATTTTTCTAGATCAGTAATGCAGTGGCAACTTTATTTGCAGGTAGCATCTGTGGGACTTGTGGTCTCGTCCAAGACCTAAGAAGGGTCTGTAGATATCCTTATTTGCAAATATCCTTATTTGTAAAATATTTCATTCTTACAGGTTTTGTCACCCAGTTTTACAGACCTGTAAAGGAGCAGGAGCTTAAAAACCCCTTAAGATATAGGGGAAAATATTCTAATGGTTTTCTTCCTTCCCTGCCTTCTCCCTCCACTGTGCCCTCCCAATCAAATAAAAAAAGAATTGGCCCTTTTAGCATAAACTTAAATTCTGAGAAATATTTTCATTTCAGTTGTGTTATAAACATAATGAATAAAGTTGGCTTCATTTATATTGCCTGCCAACTAAGATATTCTTCATTTCAGAGATGACAAAATTAGGTAATAAAATTTCGGAAAGGATTTGGGCATCACTTCTACATGATTTATGACACAGCTGTCACACTACAGCCGTTCCATAAGGGCTTCATTGAGTGATACTTTCTTTAGACTCTGGATTAGCAGCTCACCTGTGTTGTAGAAAGCAGTAAGTATAAACAGTAATTGTATTTATTTCATTACTAAAAGAACAGGGGCACAGAACTCTCTTTTTACGCAAGACAATAGTCAGAAACGGCTGGGAGTCTTGTTGCCTCCAGTAAAATACTTCCTTCTAGAGGGTTTCAGTCAACTCTCAGATAGCTCCTAAACTACTCCTGGAAACTGTCTATTTTGCTGCAGCAATGGGCTGTATCTCTAATTCTTTCTCTGTTCATTAGACAACGTTTCCCCCTTCCCCCCCTCATATACTTCTACATGTAATAGGAGCAACGCATTTCTCCTTATGGCTGTGCTAAGGAAGGCTGTGACGGTGCAATGAAGAAAACTGTCCGTTAAGCTGGTTTGTGCTTGGATGACTGCTCTTTTCCAGCTGTCGAGCTTCAACAGCAGCTTGAGATGTACAGAATATTGTCTGCGTGCATGTTTAGGGGGTGAGGGAGCGTATATCTTCGTGGTAATTAGTTTCCCAGAAACAACGCTTCCTGCTTCCTCTGCAGGGTACCAGTCAGGTAGATTACAGTTTAGTGAATTACACCCAAGGGCTGTCTCTCACCTTCAAATGTGCTACCGTATTATTTCATTTTCAGACAGTTTAATACAGTTCCTGATTGTTAATATGATTTTAATATCTGACAGTGCAAAAGGGTAATAATGTTGTGGGGCTAGGAAAGTAGAAAAGAATAAAACAGCCGTCACCACCGGTGATTCACTGCTGGCATGTCGTCTCCAGAAAATATATTTTATTGTCCTGGTATGTCTGCACAGCTCAGGGAAAGGATCAGTCATTCTGCTCTCAGACCTGTAGAAATTATTTTAATTCCATTCCTATGTGTTCCTACTCTTACCCCTTCCCTGAACACTGTGCCAGACACCATCTGTGACCAGCAGGTCCCACTCAACCTCCCGTTTGCAGACATCTCTCACCAGCTGCAGGCTGTCCTCAGGAGCATGACCGACAGCTTCGATAGCGTGTGCCTGGCGGGACTGGGACTTAGGGGCAGTGACTGATAACAAACCAACTCCATGCTTTGCTCGGGAGGTTCAAAAGTGTCACTTAGCACCATCCTGGGGGGATATTTCTTGGTTGCTTCATAATTCTCTTCCTAATTTGCTCCCATTTTCAGTTTAGATTTTTACTGAGATTTAAATACATACTTGTGGGTCTTTAGCGATTGCACTGGTTTCCAGAGATGGGGATCTCTGCTTTTGTTTTCCCTGTCTGATTTACATGCAGTGGAAATTGGTACAGGAGTCCTGTGGCTAGCACAGATCACCACCTAATGCTATATTACCGTGTCACGGTGGCATTGCACCTTCACAAATAAAATTCAGCTGATGGGCAGAACTGGTTGGCCTACCTGCAGTGCCCCACTAAAGGAGCCAAGCTGCTTTCAGGGCTGAAGATAACATCCATAGGGGACTGTAATATTCTCCATGTACAGTTTAGCTCGCTTAAGATGTAGCTCAGGAGCTCTGCCTTGTACCACAGAGGCTGAACATCAGACTTGCATGCTCTGAGGGGCGCTCTGCCTTCTCTCTTGTGCTGTCATTCCCAAAGACATGGCAAAGACTCCACTGGGTGACATCCTTCCACTACCAGCACTGACCATTCCTTTCCATCATTGTCTACCTCTGAACCAGCTCATCAACTGCATGATGACCTTTGCTTTTACCTATGGCTGGTTAATTGAAGAACCCATGACAAAGGAACTTGTTCAATTACTTTTGAGAAACCAGCATACCAGAAAAATCAGTGTACCAAATGATTCTTCCATGCCCACAGCCAATGACTCCTTCAAGAGAATGCAGATAAATTTGTAAACTCTGACTTTATTTGGTGTGTTTTTTGGAAAAGCAATATACTATATTTAAGTAGGGGCTAGTTATATACTTAAATACTTTCTGTAGGTTGGCTTGGTAAAATCATCTGCCTTATAGGACTTCCCTGAAAGCCTTTAAACACAGTATAGCTAATAAATCCCTGATTTTAATTGTGGTTAGGAAGGGCTTTTAAGAAGAAGATCTTCATGAAAAGTCAGCTGTGTGGCAGCAGCTCACAGCCCTGCCCAACACGCAGCCTCTGCCTTCTGGTACCTTCTACCCCGGCCTCAACTGTCACGGCACTTGTCGGTACACGACACCATTTTCCTACAGAGCTGGATCCTGTACACAACTTTTAGAGGCAGGCCTACAAACTCTGACTGACTCGCCGCGCAGCCCATCTGCAGCGCGGGTCAGCCCGCGCAGGGGAAGGGAATGGCGGCGGCAAGGGCCGGCACGCGGCTCCTCTGGGGCTCGGGGGAGGCGGGAGAGCGGCTCGGCTGTTCCGGGGCCGGCAGCTGGGGGGTGGCAGCTGAGGCGGCCCGGGCGGAGCAGCACCCCCGGCAGCCACCCCTCCGCCAGCAAACGCTGCCCTGGGGAGCGCGGGAGGGGGTTGGTGTGGCGGTTGTGGAACTTAATGAGGGTCAGCAAGGGCAAAGGGCGGGTCCTGCACCGGGGGGGGGAACAGCCCCGGGCATCCGTGCAGGTTAGGGGTAGACCTGCTGGAAAGCAGCCCTGAGGCGAAGGATGTTGGAGACCTGCTAGACAAGAAG
>WUAM01000399.1:1221726-1234635 GCA_024336885.1 Actenoides hombroni
TATGAATGTTTACAAATATCTGAAGGGTGGGTGTCAAGTAGAAGGGGTCAGTCTCTTTTCAGTGGTGCCCTGTGATACGATGAGGGGCAATGGTCACAAACTGTAACACAGGAAGTTCCATGTCAACATGAGGAAAAACTTCTTTACTGTGAGGGTGATGGAGCCTGGAACGGGCTGCCCAGAGAGGCTGTGGAGTCTCTTTCTCTGGGGAGATTCCAAACCTGCCTGAATATGTTCCTGTGTGGCCTGCCCTGGGTGTTCCCACTCTGGAAGGGCGGTTGGACCTGATGATCGCCAGAGGTCCTTTCCAACCTCAACCATTCTATGATTCTATGATTACTTCTGAAAAAAACCCACACAAGTGAAAGTTTACTGTTAGTAAAGTACAGTGTGATTCTATGGCCTGTTCTCCTGTGGACAGAGGTCTCCAGTCACCAAGAATAAAATTCCCAGCACTTTTATCAATGTTAAAAGTCCTTTGGCTTCTTTTTCAAAAAGTACTCTGTGAGAGTATGGTAGAAATTATGTTATAGAGTTCCTCCTCACCCTTCTTCCTCCAGATTGTATCAGTCAGAACTAACCTGGCAGATTGACAGACTTTTCTTATCAGTGTTATGTTTTACCTTGTTCCTCGCCATCTTCGAGACTAAATCAGAAAAACATGTGGCACGTTTATCCACTGCTGCTGATATAATTTTGATCTTTCCAATCTTTCTCTCTTCCTCTTTCTTGCTATCAAAGCGCTACCGATTAATTTATGTCCAGAAAGCACCTTGAAGATGTAAAACTCCATGTAAGTGGAAAGTATTTAGAGCACAGCTAAGTCAGTCCAGTTAAACGCTCACCAGGATCATGGCAAGAATGATGCTGTAGTGAAGGCTGTGAGTGCCTTATCTCCATATACTCCCAAGCAGGCTAATGCCAAGTTTTTATCCTCCAGAATCCTCATAATATAACATTTACTACTTTTGGTGAAATCCCTACTCTTCTTCAAAGTCAGGAGGCTGTTGCTGTCTTCCTTGCTACATGGTCAGTCTCTCAAATTCCCCACATTTCTAACTGCACAAAGAAAAAAATCTTGGCTTTCATAGAATGGAGAATATGAATAAGGGCATTAACATCTAATTCAGTTGACATCAAGATCTGGGAGGTAGAATCCTTCAGGATCTTACCTCTCCATGTCACACATGTTAACCCCTTTCTCAGCCATTCAGGTGTCCAACAAGCACAAGGCTAGTGGTTTACATTGGGTTGAAGCAGGCAAATACGAAGAATGCTGTAGTAACTGTTTGGCACCTGATGAGGCTTTGTCCTGTCTTGATCAGAGCAGACAGGAGGAGGGCTGGGTTTTCTTGAGCCTAGTACTGTTTGCCAGGGAGCAGCAAGGGCTAGCTGCCTAGAGAACCATAGAATTGTTTTGGTTAGAAGAGACCTCCTCACAGGACTTGTGCTCTAGACCCTTCCCCAGCTTTGTTGTCCTCTGGACACGCTCCAGGCTCTCAGTGTCCTTCCTTGGAGTGAGGGGCCCAAAACTGAACCCAGAATTTGAGGTGTGGCCTCCCCAGTGCCAAATACAGGTGAACGATCCCTGCCCTAGTGCTGCTGGCCACGCTAGTGCTGGTCCAAGCCAGGATGCTGGTGGCCTTCTTGGCCACCTGGGCACACAGTGGCTCATCTTCAGCTGGCTGTCGACCAACAGCGCCAGGTCCTTTAGCAGCAGGTGCTTTCCAGCCACTTTTCCCCAAGCCTGGAGCATTCAGTGAAAAGGGGCTGGAGACAGGAGCCGGGCTGAGCCCCACAAAGGCTGTATGCTCACAGAGCAGCCTTGTCCTGCAGGGCTGAGTCAGGTGGAGATAGGGCCCTGCAACAGCCTCAGGCTTGGCAAGGGGACCACACTTTGCTTCCCCTGGGCAGTCCTGACATGCTGCAGGAGACAAAGCTGGTGTGTGAGACTGAGGGGTTCAGGCAGAACTGGAACCAGACATCTCCACCACACAGCCTAGGAAAGGGCTGAAGGTCCAGACCCAACCTGAAATAGAGCCCCTGATCCTGTCAGCAGCAGGTGAGGAGGTCCCAGGTGAGGCCGTTCAGGGTTGCCAGGGCCTGTGAGTGCCCTTGGGGACCTGACACCAGCACTGCCCTTAACTCATCTCAGAACTTGGGGAAAATCTGTGGTGCTTTCAAAAGCATCCACTGACTCTGAGGAAAGAAATGTAAGGATTGTGCAGTTTTGCATGAGTGATCAAGGATCTGTGTTACTCATCTGGCCCTCATCGCTATACCAAGCTCTAGGGAAACTCTATAATCCTGTCAAAACGTATTACTCGCTCTGTCTCTGTGTTTTATAGGTCAAACCATTGTCCTTGTTTTACAGGTAGGGTTTAAGGCTCAGGCTGACTGCCGACGTGTCTGCACAGTGCAACAGAGTGTGCAGCATGCCTCCTTGAGATAGCGATGGTCATGGCTGCTTCAGAACCAGAAGCAGTACGGTTTCAGCACAGCCTCTGAACAAATAAGCTGTAATGATGAAAGACTGAACTTACAAGGTCTGGCATAGCCATGTCAAATGTGGCTGGAGTCCTTTCAGATTTGATGATGCTCTGCTCCTCACTAAGTAATGCCATGTGAATGCATCAGCGTGGAATCTCCATGCTGTGCTTGACTGGGTGTTGCGGGCGTGCCCCGAGTCATTCACCCACAAGCATTACAAGAGTTGATGGAAATGGTTTTAGGAGGTTTCCTCCTACAGCCCTGGCTAATGCTGAACGGAAGACCACCTCCTGGAGTCACTGAGAGACCACAGGAACAGCCACAGAAAAACAGATGCTTTAGAGGTAGACAAGAGATGAAACTTTTTTTTTAATGAAAAATTGTATAGTCCTCCTGTTTGTTTGAAACACCAAAACATCTCTTAACTTTGGTTCATATAAGAGGGGGAAAAGAGAATTGATCTCCTTCACAGAGCTTACCAACAGCATTCCAGCCTGTGCTGCACTCTCAGCGTTTTCTCTCAGTTTTTAGCTGAAAGAAATTCTAAGAACAATCTGCATAAAATAATCTGTAAGAAGGCAGTTGAACACATTCTGCTCTGTACAGCGTGGCAGATAATTTCAAAGTTAAGTCAATTCCAGCAGGCTCTCTCTGTTCTGCTGTTTTGCAGACTTTTCCCCTTCCCCTTTCCCAGCCATATAAAGCAATTCCTGGAAACGTTTCAATGATTGCCTTGTAGCACTCAAAAGTGCTGAGGGAGTTGCAGTAACAAACAATGCACCATCATCAACAGCCACAATGCAAAACGACTCATTTGCTCTCAAATTGGTTGACTATTAGAGCTTTGTTTAAATTCAGTTCTATCTGGGACTTGGAAAGGACTAATCCCATGTTTTCATTCACCATGCAGCCACAGACAAAGCCTGCTCTCTGCCCTCCCATCAAATTCTTGGCCACCACATTGTCCTTTATGTTAAATCTCTCCTAAATAAATTAAATTAGTGGAAAGGCAATCTTAAGAAAAAGCAGTATTAACTCTAAGACAGGTGGCAAGAGGAAAGAAGTGCAACTGTATGCTTTTGGCCTTTTAAAATCTCTATCTTCATTCTAATAATAAGTGAAAAGACACTGGAGGAAATAATAGGATGAGGCATTCAAAATATAAAATGGCAGATGATGAAGATGTGTACAGACAGTGCATAACTTCCCATAGCATTTAACTGTTCTTCTCCCCAAATGTCATCGTTTGGTGTTAGGCTTACAAGTAGCAAAACCAATTAGGTAGAAAATTTTAACAAATCTCAGATTAGAATTTGACTTGTCTATGTCCTTCTGTAAGATGACTTATAAAGCCTCTGCAAGAAAGTTTACACCTGTGTGCAGCAGGCAGAATAGTCTCTTTTATACAAAATACAGACATTTAGAAACCAGAAATAATGTTTTTACTGACAAGTGTAAAATAGAAAATGGGCCTATCTCACCAAGTCACCTTTTAATTTTGGGTGCAGGCTTTGAGACACAAATTGCTGGTTTCCTGAGTAGGTCCCTCTCCCATTGACTCCAGCAGGAGCTCTAACAGCTCAGCAGCTTTGTGCATCTTGGTGATCTAAGTGCCTTGAAGTAGTTCCTGAAACTAAGGAATCAAAAAGTAGGAGTAAACTCTGAAATGATGAATTTTCTGTTCTTGGCAGTAGTCTCCTTAGCTGTAAAGCAGAGATGTCTTTACTTGGCTGTCCTTTAGGACCTGCCAAGAAATCTTTCTGTGTTTGTAGATAGTAAAGTTGTAAGGAGAGCTGGAAATGTGCTGGTTTTACTTTTGCTAGCTTTACAGTGGTGTGTTTGAGACTCATTGAATACACTCCTTTCCATAGGATAAAGTACTTTTTTATATCGCTCCTAATCATCTTGGAAAGGAATGACATGAGCTAATGATTTTTCATATTATTTTTACAGACTGTAGGGCAGTGACATTGTGCAGCATTTGTAACACAGCCTTTCAGTAAAGTTACTTTGTCCTGGAGGACATAAACAAAGAAAAAGCCCCTGAGTAAGATTTAGCCTTTAATATGAGGACTCTGTTCTTGTTGGGAAAATTAAAAACCCAAGAACCCGAAGGCCTTGAGCATAAAACAACAGTCTTCCATCTCTAGAAGAATTTTTCATTAGCATCTTTCCCCAGTATTTTAATCTATTACCAGACTTCAGAATCGTGTGAAATAATGAGTGATTTTCTAGTGACATACATGACATCTGACTGTTCATTGGTTTGTGTTGGAAGCCTGTCAGTGTTAACATAAAATGCCCAGATCAATAAATCGCTTGAAATCAGCATTAAATCTATGACAGTCAGTGCATTTATACCAGTAGGAACAAAATCAGTAGTTGCTCCCTATATTAAAAAAATTGCTTTATTTTCCTTACATTAGCAGATGAAATGCTGCTTATAATATATGTTATCTATATAGTATATATTTATGCAAGGTGGAAGTATCACTTTTTGCTTATCTTTCATGTTTTAGTGCCTGAATTGGATTGACTTTAGGGAATTGATAAAACAGAAGTAAGAGGATGGCAAAAGGATTCCCAAGAATTCATTGCTGAGAATTTGGGTTTGAACACACTCCACAAAGCTCTGACTTTGGAGCCAAAGTCCCTTGCAGGTTCCAGATGATGTGACATTTAGCCATGCTGTGTTCCCCGACTGTGCTCACTGACACTGAAGGCATGGATCTAGAAAAAACACCGTTCATTGTACAGTGGCATAAAAAAGAAATAAATGGCATTTAGTTTTAAATGGTCTGGTAATAGTTTTGAACAGATCTTACTTGGCCCACGATCTGGTTTATTCTGTTTCTTGCTTTTTCTGAAAAGTATTCTGGGAGCGTGGTGAACTGCTGCAATGCATGATGCGTCACTTCTCATTCTACTAAAGGCTCGGTTTTACCATCAGAATCCCTTGAGCTGATCTTCTGAGCTTTGCTGGAATGCAGTTTTATGTGTCCTCTGAGCAAAACATCGCAAGCGGGCTGACGTGGTTGTGATTAATATTCTGCGGATAGCGGTGTCTGAAACAGAACGTAAAGAGTTTCCAGATTTGCCTCTGCAAGAGAATCCAGAATGCACTGATTGGTGACTGCAGAGGTGTTTTGACATCAGACAGGGTTTGTTTTCTGGGTTTATTTCTTAAGAGAGACAGAGAGAAAATTTCCTGAGTACTAAAAGGTCCAGAATTGCAGCAGACTAGAATTAAGCACTTTCTATATTTCTGTTAATTAAATCACCAGCCATTAGACTTCAGATTTTTCTATTTACTACCTGATTGCAAATTACCCAGTTTATTTTTAACACCCTTCTCTGAGAGTCACAAGGGGTATCTGAAGTCAGGGATTATATGAACACCCAGCTGTATTAAACAGCCATTGTATTAACTAATTCCAAGGAGTTAGCCTTCCTAGGTGATGCCCCTCAGGGAGATGTTTCTTCATTACTCTGTCCACATCTTGGTTGGTCTGTGCATTGTCCCATGGTGACGATTTCTCCATGGACTGCAGCCTGGGATTACTGGTTTAGATCATGCACTGAAATGTAGAAGTTTGCATTCTGCTATTACAAAGCATGCCCCGAGCTAGTCAGGAAAGTTTTGAATTCTCATCCTATCATCACCCTGTGGTTTTACGTACAAATTTAAATAAGGATTCTCTCGTCAGTCGTTCAAGCAGAACATACTGGGCAAGAAACAGGACATTCACACGCTTCTGACCATTATGACTGAAAATCTCAAGAGAGAGGGTCAGGCCCTAACAACAGCCCATAAGGTTGGTGCCTGCAGGTACTACCAGGCTTAATGGCACTAATGGCAGAGACCAGCCTCAGCTGGGAGAGACCAGCCTCACCTGGGGCCTCCCCAGCTTCTCTCCTACCCATAGGCCCAAGGGCTCTACTTAAACTCAGCTGGGAGGGGTTATGAGCGTTAGTCTGGGGTATAGCTCTGTGGCTGGATCGGTGTCTTGTTGGTTGTGGCTTGGCCTTGTTGCTGTGGTTCTCCATGGCTGTCAGTGAATTGAGTCTGATTCTGGTCACCTTCCTTGCCCCTGGCTGATGAACTGGCTTCCTGACTTGGCTTTAGAGCTGCCTTCATGCTGTGGATGTGCTGATCGGGCTGTTTGGATCAACCTGACTGACCTTCCTGGCTTCTTCCTTCTGGGATGCTGAGGGGCTGGGTCCTGCGTTCTGAGGACTGGTGAGTCCCTGCTTTGATCCCAGTGATAACTTTCTAGCTATGTTTTTCTGATCAGGTATATGTGTATATATATATATGTACAGCAGTTCACTGTGGGATATAGTTTTGTTGCCTGTATAGGAGCCATATGGGATGGTCAGAGCTACCATTGGAGTCTAGTGTAAATTTTGGGACCTCTCTTGCTCTTAAAGCCTACTGTTTTGTTAGAGAATGGGCATTATTAGTTGTGATTTGAAGTGTTCAGTGCATCCTTAGTAGCTGCCATTCATCTCCTGATGAATGTTTATAAATATTCAAAAGTAAATTATAATATTCACAATGTTCATAGATATTTTTTTCTGATTATTCATTCAAGTACTCTAGGAACTTGAGAGTAAGCTGCTAGCTGCATCCTAAGGCTTTTTCTTTTTTCTTGCTTAAAGAGACTTTTCTGGGCTTCTGATGCCTTATCTGTCCTGCATGAATTATCAAAAAGAGCAGTTATAAATCTGAGGTTCTTTCAGCTCACTCCAAGTTATTTGCTATAAAATACAACAAGATGAGCCAACTTAAACTTCTGAGAGCTAATAGAAAATCACCAGACATAACAGTTTATTCTCCATGTTACCATTCATTAGCTTTCCCTTGAGACAGAGCAGACCCCCAGTGAGTTTCTTGTATTTTGTTTTCTCTCCTTCTCTTGTGGCTGGCAAATCCTTTCACTTTACCTTTTTCACTCAGGGTTATTTCCCACCTTCACATAGCCTGTCCGTTAGCAACAAGCAGCAATTAGAACTTGTGGAATTGCTTGTAGGGGAGAAAGCTGGACAAAGCAGTAAGAATAACCTGAACTGAGGTGTTCTGAATACCCTGGGGAGAAGTCTGTTTACTTGAGGTAAATAGCCTGTGTCCATACTCTGTCCTGCCACTTTCCTTTCCCAGCATATATCTGTATTCTAATATATCTGTGTATTAGAAATTCCTTCGTATTCTCTAGTCTTGTGCTGCAGATGACCTGTTTGTACTTGTGTAGGGCCTTGTCTCTAGTACTGTCTTGGTTTATTGCTCTATAGGGTCCCACAGTGGCAAAAACCTTTTGTTTTAATCTCCTAAAGGTTTTTATCACGTCTCAAGTAAGCACCCTTGATGTACAAGACAAAATTTCTTCCTCTTCTCTAATGACTAATCAGCCATTATCCTTGCATTAATATTGAAAAAAAAGCAAAAATTATTGTCAAATATCATTTTTCTAAAGGAAGTGGAAGTACTGATCATATCTTAAGAATGCAAGTTCTTCATGACTTTTGTTGACAACTTAAGACTTGTAATTTCTCCGGGTTTATGATGACAGCAGCAACTGCACCCCTGTCTCTCTCCCCCAGACACAGGTTTTAAATTTCTCTCAGGCTTGCTTGTGGGCATCCGTGGCAAACCTTTTCCCTTGGTACTTCAGAGTCCGTTGGAGTTGAGCAACAATTTTTTGTAATCCAGATTTCAGAAAGCATTTCCAACTTTTCTTTATATGCGATGGAATTTAGATTTAAAGCATTCCAAAGGGGAAGGGTTGTATTTAACACCATTTACCTTCTCAGAAGCAAAGATTTCCTCCGGGTTTCACAGGAATCTGGCTGTTCTCTTGGTTACAGCAGTTGAGTACTAATAAAACTATATAGGGGCATATCCTGATTGTAAACTGTGATGGTAGTAAATTGTGAATAACTGTCGAAATAAATAGGTTTGATTTGTAAATGCTGTGAAGTGCATAAAACACAACATTGATTTCAATGTGCTATTTTCATAATTATGCCAGCAAACAGGAGATCAAATATGGAATGTGGTGCTGACAAGACAGCAGAGATCCCTTGAAACATAACCTCTTTCTAAATACCCATATTTCCTTACTGAAAAGAGGGAAGATGTCATTCTTTTTCTCAAATAGAACTAAAGACATGTTATGGTAGGCTTTTCAGTGTGGGGTTTGGTTTTGGGTTTTTTGCTTTAACATATGTATGTATAAATGCACAGTGTGGTCAGAGATTGGTTCCTTCCTTTCCTTTGTCGGAATACACTGTTTTACTTCTCCAAGGGTTGCTTCTTAATACGTCTGATTTATCCTACTCTTCTTCACAAGGAGAGTCATAGTACACCCAAGCTGTTATGTAAGGAAATGGGAAAGCAGCCCTTGTGTTAGATAAAACCACTGAGACAATTACCTTCATCAAAACCACCCTGAAGTGCTCTGAGGTATATGCTCTGAGGTATGCAACAGAATTTATATTCATGGTGGTGAAAGATGTATAAACCTTGCTAAATGCAAAACTTCGTTCCATTTCTTCTGGGTTTCTTTCCTTTTAAGAAAGTAGACTGCTCCTGTCTGATGGGGTTTTTCCTGCATGATGCAAACAAAAGCTTTTTTTTCTAATGTCCAATCATGTTCCTCCCCCATGATTTAGGTTTGGGGTTGCTCTTTCTCTGTAAGAAAGAGTCTGTTAGAGAGACTAAACATAATTCACTCTAGGGATTCTTCAGCTGCTGAAGAAACAACTTGCCAATTGTCAGAGGTAGAAATGAAACAGGATTATTTGCGTTGTCAAAGACCCTGATACGGAAGGGAACAGTAATGTCACAGGCAGATCTATTTTATGGCATTAAGTATGTTTTTTTAACTTCTTGATTTTAGTTCATAATAAGAATCCAATTTCCTGTGTGTTAATGAAGAAAAGCCAGCAAAAGATTGAACAGGAAACACAGCAGAATCTTGCCCACATACATTGTTTGCTCCAAAAGAGCAACCAATATAAAAGAGTATAGGCTGCTTCTTGTTGTGTGAGGATGTCAGAGGGCTTTGTGAGCTCCCTAGTAGTGGGGTACCATAAAATGATGTAGAATTTCTTTGAAGAACCAGATGGGTATTAGCTGTCAGGATAAATGAATTGGGCAGTCTTACTGTTGTTCAAAGCATAACTCAGTGGAACTGCCTTTTTGAGAAAAGTTAGACTTCCTTGTATCGACAGCTCTTCCTGTTTCTTTTATCCAAAGTAAAATACAGCACACATCTATTTAAAACACAGGTTTCTAGTTCTATAGGTCTCTGCTAATGGAGAAAAGGATATATTTGGGCCTCTTAATTAATGAAATGCCTGACCTACATGTCATTAATACCCTTGTCTAAAAGTTGCAGCTGATAGAAAATATGTCTTGTAAAGATTTCCTTGGATTTCTCTAGACAGCACTGAAAGCATAATCTGCAGCTGCATTGTTTTCCCAGTTGGGTCTGGAAGACTTAATTCACCATGATTTGAAAATTACTCATAGGACAAAGCTGTTTAATGCAGGGTGGATTATTCACTTCTCTTAACTCTCAGCTGGGAATTGCAGTCTTGCAATTTTTAATCTTAAATAGATATCAGATGAGTAGATAGGATCTACCCTGAGAAACCACTAGCACCTGAAGTTCTAGCATACTCAGGATGGTGATCCTTATTTTGGTGGGGAATCCATAGCAAAAGGGTTGTGCTGTGCTGCAGGTAAGGAATGCTGACATCACAATATAATTATATTTCAGGAATTTCTGTCTCCTGGATCAGGACTTATTTTTCTTTCTCAGGATAGCCCAGTACATTTCAGCAGATACTCAAATTAAAATCAGTAGTGCCCTAACAAAGCAAAATTTTTTCTTAATCTTAGAAGCACAGAACTTCTTCCTTTTCTCCCTGGAAGAAGGAAAGAAAAAGCTTTGACTTCTCCAAGTTGCATCCAGCCCATCTTCTTTCCAGTTCAGAACAACAGTGCCATCCAAAGACTATCCTTGAAGAAGCTGTCTACCTATGGGTGTTATCTCTATAGGACTTTATATTAAAGTGCAGACCTTAATCAGTACCCAATCTGATATGGAAGAAATGCAGATTAGTGTCAATCCATAGAATCACAGAATCATTTTGGCTGGAAGAGACCTTTCAGATCATCAAGTCCAACCATTAACCCAGCACTGCCACGTCACCACTACACCATGTCCCTCAGCACCACATCTCCATGGCTTTGAAACCCTTCCAGGGATGGGGACTCCACCACTGCCCTGGGCAGCCTGGGCCAGGCCTTGACAACCCTTGCGGGAAAGATGTTTTTCCTCATGTCCAACCTAAACCTCCCTTGGCACATCTTGAGGCTGTTTCCTCTTGTCCTATTGCTTCTTTCTTGGGAGAAGAGACCAACCCCACCTGGCTCCAGTCTCCTTTCAGGGAGTTGTGGAGAGCCTCCTTTTCTCCAGGCCCCACAGCCACTCCTCACAGGACTTGTGCTCTAGAACCTTCCTCTGCTTCGCTGTCCTTCTTTGGCCATGCTTCAGCACCTCAAATGTCCTCCCTACAAGGAGTTTGATGTGACAGCAGGGTTAGCTTTGCAAATGTTCAGTTACTGCTCTGTTACAGGTCGTGCAAGGTGAAAGTGAATCAGAAAATAGTGACTGCGTGAGTAGCACAGTAAGGGTAGTAAAACTAGAGGAGCTTACAAAAGAGGTTGAGACCTAATAATTGCTACAAAAAGCAAGAAGTGGACACTGGAAATTTTTTTCCTCCTGCTTCTGTGTCATGTGGGATTTATTCCCCCTTTCTGCTATCACTGCAGGTTTCATAATTTTTCTTTTCTTCATGTGGTCCTTTCAGTTTGAGGCTTTGGACCATGTTTCAGGTGAGCATTTAATGCTGGAAGTCTGCACAATATGGCAGCTGCTCTGACAGTGCTTCAGATCATGTCTGTCATACCAATTTAGAGTGAGGATGGAGTGCAAGAGTTAGGTTTAGAATGGAATAAAACACAGCATTGTTTTTTCCCTGAAGGAAACGTACCCACGGCTTCTTTAACAGCTAGATTCTTTGCACTGATAAAAACCTTTGCAAGTAATTACACATAGGACACAGTCCACAGCACTTTATTTTCATATGCTATAAATAAGCTAGGATCAATTGCAAGTCATAATAATGAAGGCAGCATGTATTAATTTTACATAGTATATTTCAGGAGATGTGCAAGCTGATAAACTTATTGGGCTGCAGTGGGGGAGAACTTCTTGCAACAGGGACTCCTGAATCATACAATATCCTGCCAAGTTGTGTTCTCTGCATGTATGTTAAAGGTGCTTCCCTTAGTTTCTCTTCATAGAAATTGCTGGGGTTAATTGTGCATCTTTGGAAAGAAACCTTGACCTTCATTTCCAGCAGCCTCATGAACTAATCCTCACTCTTTCTCAGTAGCCCATTGAATCTCAGTAATAAGTCCCAACTGCTCAATAACTGGTTCAGTCCACAAATGCTCAAGTACCTGATGCAGAAAAGGAAAGCTCTTCATCCCTGCCCCTTACAGATCAGGAGCCAGAGGCCCAGAGAAATTAAATACCATCAGACCTCATCAGCAAGTAATTCCAAAGGCCGAATGAATATTCGGAGACTAAATTAAGGAAAAATGAGAGGAGATTTTGGTAGTGCTTCAGCATGTGAAAACTGCCCTGAAGGTCATATGGATTTCACAGCTTCCTGAATATGTGCACGCATACATGGGCACACACAGCACCCCTTATTTATATGGTGACCTTCAAGTTGAATCATGGTCTATATTTAAACTGTAAATAGTTATCCTGAGGTTATCAAGCCATGTTGATAAGATTAATAACTAAAATGTTGGAGACAAGGAAGAGAATTCTGGCTCATTTAATCCTGAAGTTTATTCAAGGTCATTTGGAGGGAAAAAAGATACCACAAAACAAACCAAAACCAGAAATCATCAGAAGTCACTATCTAGGGGAACTCAAGGGTATGCTTTGTTAATATAGCAATGTAAGGATGAGGAAGGGTTTGTAAAGGATAAAAAGCTTGAGGTCCAAATCAGAAAAGAGGATTTGTCAACAATATCTTTGCATTTACACAACACTTTTCATTGATCTTGGGTCTGAGAGCTGCAGACCCTTGTCCCTGCATTCACATTGAATTACATTTGGCCGAGGGTTCATTCCTTCCCCCAAGCCTGGATTAACTGCTGTAGGTCCCTCCCTGCAGCTGGGGTTGAAATCACAGACCTTAAAAGTTCACTGGTACCACCTACTCAGTTATCAAAGAAGGACATGAAAACTTCCTCACTGGTTTCACTGGATACATGAAGCAAATTCCCCTCCCCCCCCCCCCAACAAATCCCAGCCCTATTGTTCTTAT
>WUAM01000399.1:1240199-1267599 GCA_024336885.1 Actenoides hombroni
AGAGGCTGTGGAGTCTCCTTCTCTGGAGAGATTCCAAACCTGCCTGGACAATGGGATCCTGGGCCCCCTGCTCTGGGCGACCCTGCTGGAGCAGGGGGGTTGGACAAGATGATTTCTACAGGTCCCTTTCATAACCTCACCATTCTGTGTAATATCTTGGGCACTGCCTTCCTAAAGTTTTAATCCTTAGTCAGAATATTGACATCTGCAGGAAGATTGTTGTATTTTTTCTTCCATTTCAAGGGATAGTTCCATCTAATGAAAAGTGCAGACAGGATTTCATTAGTCAGGGAGAATCTAAGAAGTGGAGCATTGGACTCCTCTTTCAGTGTACTGGATTCATTACCTCTTCAGTCCACAAAAGTGCTCTTAAAAGGTTTCCTGGAGGCAATGGGAAGTAGACTAGAGTAGGAGACTGGTAATGGGTCTGCACCAAATGCATGTGTCTCCTTTGTGCTGGGAGCACCCCTCATCATTCACCTGCATTTGAATTCCTATTCCTGGATCACTGTGACATATTCTCCTGGGTTTAGAAGAACTATTTGCTCCTCCACTGCCTGGTCAAAGGAGGAACTTGGTACCTGGAAAGGAAACTGATGGCCAGCAGTGTGTCTAGTGAAAGGGCATATCAGGAGCTGATCCCTCACTACATTTTAGCTGGTTCCAGGTCGCTGCTTCTGCATGTGAGTCACGCAGGGGAGCAGCATGTCCTGACACTTGGAGTTCTAGACATTTCTAGGCTACCATCTCCATTTACCACTTGAGGGATAAGAGGAGTTATTATCTTGCCAGATGGGAGGGGCAGGCTGCAATTTAGCAGAGATAACCCAAAATAAAACCTCGAGCAGGAATAAGGAGATTTCTGTCTTTCCATTAATCCCTAATCGTTTTGCTACTTAGTAGTTATTTAACCAATGAATTTATGCTCCAGGTTTGAGCGAGGGCTGGGAAGCAGCGTCTGAAAGTGGCATCTGTCTGTTAGTGGTAATTAAGCCGAAATATGCCAAGTTGGAGAGTTTTAACTGCTCCCGTTAAGCTGTTGATGAGCAGTAAAATCTCTGATGAAATTTGCAGTGGAGGGCAATGGGCCAGCTTGCTGATAGGGGAGGCTGAGGGAGGGGAGCGTGGGGGATGACGTGTGCTGCTGGAGGGGGCACGGCATGGCTGGGCGCTGAGAACTGGAGCCAGCCCCAGCTCACCACTGCTTGCTGGGGACCTGGGGCCTGGGCTCTGCTCTGCCTTCACTGCCAGCCTCCAAACTTCAGCAGGGGGAAGATGTGTGGGATGGGGGTGAATGGCTTTTACACAGCTTTATTTTTCCAATATACATACCTGCCACAACCAGGGAAACTCTCTTCTTTTTTTTTTCTTTTTTCTGTGGATTCTTTGGTGTGAAGTGCCAGTGGACATTCCCTTGTCTCGGAATGGTAGTTTTGATGGGGTTGTTTTATGTATGTTTTATATAGCATTCTGAAAGCTCTGAATCACTGTGTAAAGGCAATTAATCATTAACCCAGTAAATATAAGTATTAATTATCTAACTTAGCACTCGTGCCTGGCTTCCATCCCTTCTTTTCTAACCATTTGGCTTGTCACCTCCTGGGTGCACCAGAGACATCGTTCCCTAACATGGGAACTGTCACAGGGCTCTGAGTAATGAATGAGCCCATTACAACTTTACAGTAGAGGAACCAGGTTAATCCTTTGTCAAATCAGTGCACACGGTGTCTTCCTTCCTTGTTCCCATTACTCAAGGGGTGACAGCGGTTTCTCATCCACAACCTTTCAGGTAACCACTGATGCATGTTTAGGACAGAGATAGGTATGACACTGCACATAGACCTTCAGATCCTGTCACAGGGGAACAGAGCTGACAGAAGCTGACAGCAGTGACTAAAGCTATGAGCAACTTTCTTTGAAACAACCCTTTAGGAAAAAAAACAAACCTCAAAACAAAACACCAAAGCGCACACACAAAATTAAAAGAAACCAAGCCTGTTTCAAGTTCTGAAGGATTCATTTAATTAAACCCTCGAACATCCAAAACCTATTGCTTGGAGGCAGGTGTCTGTAGTGAGAGGGAAGTACATTTATACAATCTTTCACCCTGCAGATTCTCAGAGTTCATTACTTGATCTTGATAGGAAGAGTAGCCACTGTAAAGGTGAGAGCCAACAGCTTTGTGTTCGAGTGGAGTGTGTAACCCCACCATAGCGGGGGGTGGGATACGGGGAGTGGTATCGAACACAGATTGCAAGGGGGAGATTTTTTGAAAAGAGCATTATTATTTTTGTTTCCTCTCTGAGGAGGAAAGGCTGAAAGCCCAGGGGATGTTTAGGTGGAGAAGAGAAGACAGGATCTGATCAATAGCTAAAGGGTGGGGGGCAAGAGGCTGGGGCCAGACTTTTGTCAGTGTTGCCCAGTGACAAGAGAAGAGGCAACAGGCATAAACTGGAAGCCAGGAGGTTTCAGCTGAACAGGAGGAAAAACTTCCTTGTTGTGAGGGTGTCAGATCCTGGTCCAGGCTGCCCAGAGAGGCTGTGGAGTCTCCTTCTCTGGAGAGATCCCAAAGCTGCCTGGACAATGTGATCCTGGGCCCCCTGCTCTGGGTGACCCTGCTGGAGCAGGGGGGTTGGACCAAATGATCTCCAGAGGTCCCTGACAGCCCCTTCCATGCTGGGATTCTGTGTGATTGTGTACTTTAAACAGGAGCCATAACTGTTCAAGACCTTGCATTCCTTGTTCCATAAGGCATACATCATGGATTTGACTTTGAGACACTATACTTTTCAGATAAGAAACAGTAAAGCTCAGCTTTAGCATTTGCTCTTTGAATCTCCTAGGCAAATACCTTTTGGTCCAACAGAACCTAACTGCACTATGAAGGTATCATGTCTGTCTTGTCTGTTTTCTAGCCCTTGCATTTGGGATGGGTCTTCTGGAGTAGTGGTTTGGTGAATAAGAAGGGTTGTTACCTGATTACTTTGCCTTTTCCCTGTTAAGCTCCTATCACCATCTGAATTTCCAAGACTTTGGTTCTTTATACTAAAAAGCTTTCCAAAAGATCCTGGAGCTCTGGCCCCAGTGTTGTTACAAAGGAAAAATAAAATAAAAGCAAAAGCTTAGGCTGACAGGATGGGATCTGCTCCTGTAAAAATGAAATATCCTGAAGAGAAGACCCAACCAAACAGTGGAAAGAGACAAATTTGACACTCATTCTGACATGTGCGTTCTGCTGCAAGATGTTATCCTGATCTGTCTTGGGCACCTTTTAATTGACTTGATCTCAGGATCAAAATGCACTTGATTTTTATGGAAGCAAATCCTGAAGTTGAGACTGAAATACAAAGAATTTAGTTGTAAAGATGAAAGAGCGCAAGTCCTCCTCATCTACTAGTGTAAATAATCAATGCACAGCAAAATACTGTATTGAAGAGAATCTGGAAATGGTTTGAGCTACTTTTTGTGAATAAGTGGCTGCCCCAGGGATCATTGTTTAAAGGCCTGATGAATCTTTTGAGTTCTAGCCCCATGTGTGACACTTACTTGAAAGATTGCCTCGGAGAAGTCATGTCCACACATTATGTTCCATGCCCTTAATCTGTAAAATCAGTATGAAAATATTTACTCCATAGGCTATTGTGGAAACTAATTAACATTTCCATAGTTCTGTAAAGATGTAAAGCGCCAAGTAGTATTATGATTATGCTGCCTCAGTCTCTAATTTTGTCAGATGTCACAAATAACATGGGTCAGTAGTTGGCTGCAGACTTCCAGTGAAATTTAAGGGGTTTGCATGATGTAGTTCTGCATTATTTAATAATAATTTTCACTCCAAATAAATAATAAAAATACTCTACAACATTTGATACAAGGTATTAGGATGCCAGGTATGGAACTTTTCAGTTTGAATGTAAAATCAAGCAATCTCAATGTTCTGTGGTTATGAAATACTGATGGAATTTCCCCATATATACATACAGATACCATTAATGGTATTTCCAATAACTTTCATGATGGGATGCTGTATTTGGTTTCCATTCCTTCCTGCTTTTCATGGCAGGAGGCATTTTTCACTGGTTTCTCCATCATTCTTCTGTTTGCTGCTTGACAACTTCCAATTCTTCCTCCGAAGTGGCAGGGTTTTGGTGAAGGGTGATGTTATTTTCTCCTTGTTTCTCTCTGCTCTCTTAAATGGCTCTGATGCCCTTCACGATGAAAGGCACTGTAGCAGTGTGAGCCATTACTATAAATTGCCCAAAGCTTTGGTGAGGTTAGAAGCTGCTGGTTCTCTTCTCACACCTCCTGTAAGATATGCACTAAAGGAGCATTATCTTGCAAAATGGGATGGACCTGTTGAAAATGGGCTTAATTGAAAGGGATCCAGTAAAAACATAATTTAGTGAGATAATGGGTGTGCTGCTGCTTCTTGCAAATAGAGCAAGTTTGAGATGATTATCTGTGGAGTTAGTTGAAGCTGATCCAGGGAAATACTTTAACATAGTTGCAGCTTACAAGTGTGTCTTAGGAGTTCTCCTCAGCCTTGAGGAGCCTTTGCAGGTAGCACATTTTTTAGCCTCTTCTGCTTATCCAGAAGTCAGGTGTAGAATTTCTTTTTTTCTGTCTGCCTGGTCATGACTTCAGTTCTCCCTGTGCCAGGTGACTCAACGGGCTTGCGTGGGTTGGAGTTCAAGCCTCCAGGCTGGAGTTCAAGCTTTGCGTCATCTTCCAGCCTGCCAGCCCATCTGACTTCTCCAGACGTGAGCTGGCAGGGAAGCCCTGGGGAATCTGGACTGGAGGCACAGCTTACATTCCTGAGACAGCACAGCTCCGCTGCAAGAGGTTTACACACTTTTCCGAACGCAGAGCTGCTTTGCTCTTGAGAACCGGTTACCAAGAAACACTGTGTTGGCAACCCTAGATCTGTAGTTTGCTTTGGTTTATTAATTAGCTGGATTTGCATGCTATCATTCCCTCTAGATAAGGCAAAAGCTTGCTAAAAGTTCATTCTCTCCCAAGAAGAGTAGTAAGTAGTGAAATTCAGAACAGATTAAGGGAAATCAAGGATCATTCACAAGACAATTTTCATCAGCAGTGGTTTGGAGCTCTGGAGTACTTTCCTTACAAAACCCAGACATCTAAAAACATTATTTAAAATTCACAACTGAACATAATACTGCTGAGTGCGCAACAGAAAATTACCCTGTAGTACCAAGGGAGTTAATTAGATACAGCTCCGGTTTTGATATGGCGGTGTTTTGAACTCACTCTGCACTTGCAGATATAACTGGATGGCACACAGGTTACCAAACATCGTAGAATAAAGCCTCTCTTTGTCTATAAACAGGTAAAGAGACCTCAGCCAAGCCTCAAACCAGACCTGAAATACTGTAGAGAGCTACAGCTCTTGAGTATCTGTGGGAGACCCTTAACACAGCAGTCTCCCTTGCATCTTTGGTTTTTAATCCCCGTGTATAATCTGTTTTCTAGCTAAATCCAGATGCTTCTAACAAAAAGCAGATGTCCGTTGTCATTGCCATGATCCTGCCCTTAGTCCCAGACCTATGTTCCTGTTTCCAGACGAGCACTCTTAATCCCCAGTGCTCATCTGGTGTCACAAAATGAGCCAATTCAAGGAACTAAGCTGATAGAAAGCTACTTCCCCCCAAATTACTCTTTGAACAGGTTCACCACAGGGTCAGATGAGCATCACAGCTGGAACAAGGGAGGAGGAGGAAATGATTAACCAAGGATTTCAATTCACCTCAAATTAAATTTTCGAGGACTTAAAGCATAGTAAAAGCCTTGATGGCCAGAGATTTCTTCTACTGTCAGTGAAGAGGGAGAAGTGGCCAAAATCACTTGATATATCACCCTGTATAGGATTTGATTTATTTCCCTACTAGAGAGATCTTGGGAGATACAACTTTCTTCACCTAGCCACTACAATTGTTTTATGGACTAAGCCAGAGTAGTAAACTTTGGAGTTAGTTTTTTTCAGTGCAGATGTTATGACATTTCTCAGTTTCTGCTTCTTCCCAGACACAATCCTGTAAGGAACAAAACTGCTCAGGGATGCCTGTGGCAATATCATGTTTCTCGTAACCAAGTGTGCCCAATATTTCAATGTACATTCCATTCTGACTATGTTAGGATGATGGCTAGAGACTCTGTCTATAACCCAACATTAAGATAACTTTACCCATGATTTGCTCATTGTACAGAGAAAAGCACAACAAACTTACTAATCTCAGGTCATGTTGCACACGAGTATGCCATTAAATGGGGGAAAGGACCACTGTGTAGTCCTTTTTATTCAGAGACTTGGAGTACCTTGCAAAGGAAAATTTAGCACTGTCACCTGTGAGGAAGCTGAAATGCAATCACGGAATCATAGAATGGTTTGGGTTGGAAGGGACCTTAAGATCATCTAGTGCCAAGCTCCTGGCCATGGGCAGGAACACCTTGTACTAGAGCAGCATGCTGAGACCCTCATCCAACCTCACCATGGATGTTTCCTGGGATGGGGCACCTCCAACATCTCTGGGCAACCTGTTCCAGTACCTCACCATCCTCACAGTGAAGAACTAATCTATGTTTATCCTGTTTTTTTCCCATAACATTAGGGTAACTTTCATATCACAGGTAGTATTAGCCTGTGAAACTTTATAGGAGAGCCATGGCAGTTTGTTCAGAACTAGCTCGAGGGGTAAAGCCTCCATATAAATCATAGAATGTTAGGGGTTGGAAGGGACCTCTGGAGATGGAGTCCAATCCTCCTGATAAAGCAGGATCACCCAGGGCATGTTGCACAGCATTGCATCCAGACGGGTTTTGAAAGTCTGTAGAGAAGGAGACTCCACAACCTCTCTGGGCAGCCTGTTCCAGTGCTCCATCACCCTCATAGTAAATAAATTCCTCCTCATGTTGAGGTGGAACCTTCTATGCTCAAGTTTATACCCATTGTTCCTTGTCCTATTACTGGGCACTACATAAAAGAGATTGGCCCCTTCCATTTGACACTCACCCCTTAGATATTTACAGACATTAATAAAGTCCCCTCTCAGTCTTTTCCTCTAAAGACTAAACAGCCCCAGTTCCCTCAGCCTTTCTTCATAGGGGAGATTCTAAAGTCCCTTAATCATCCTCGGAGCTCTCCCTTGGACTCTTTCTGGTAGATCTCTGTCTCTGAAATTGGGGAGCTCAAAACTGAACACAGTATTCCAGGTGTGGTCTAACTAGGGCAGAGTAGAGGGGGAGGAGAACCTCCCTGCACCTGCTGGACACAGATTTCTTAATGCACCCCAGGATGCCATTGGTTTTTCTGGCTGCAAGGGGACATTGCTGTCCCATGGATGACTTGCTATCTCCTGGGACTCCAAGGTCTTTCCCTGTGGTGCTGCTTTCCAGTAGGGCAACCACTAACCTGTACTGGTGCCTGGTGTTATTTCTCCCTAGATGCAGGACTCTGTGTTTGTCCTTATTGAACCTCATGAGGTTCACCTTCACCCAGCTCGCCAGCCTGTCCAAGTCATGTTGGATAGCAGCACAGCTTTCTGGTGTGTCAGCCACCCCTCCCAGTTTCATATCATCAGCGAACTTGCTGAGGGTACACTCCTCTGTCCCTTCATCCAGGATGTTGATGAAGATATTGAACAAAACTGGACCTGGTACTGATCCCTGGGGAACACCACTGGCCACAGGCCTCCAGCTTGACTCTGCCACTGATCACAACCCTCTGAACTCTGTTGTTGAGACAGTTTTGAATCCACCTCACAGATCAATTGTCTATGCCACAGTTGTTGAGTTTTTCTATGAGGATGTTATGGGAGACAGTATCAAAAGCCTTATGAAGTCAAGGTAAATGACATCTGCTGCTCTCTCTTCACCTACCCATTTGGTCATGGCTTCATAGAAGGATATCGGATTAGTCAAGCAGGATTCCCCTTTGGTAAATCCATGTTGGCTACTCCTGATAACCTTCTTTTCTTCCATGTGGTTACATATGGCCTCTAGAATGAGCTGCTCCATCCCCTTTCCACAGATAGAGGTGAGGCTGACCGGTCTGTAATAGTCTGGGTCTTCCCTCCAGCCCTTGTTGAAGACTGGAGTGAAATTGGCTTTCTTCCAGTCCTCAGGCACCTCTCCTGGTCTCCATGATTTTTCAAAAATGATGAAGAGTGGTAGAGCAACAGTATCAGCAGCTCCCTCGGCAGACGTGGGTGCAGCCCACTGGGGCCATGGATCTGTGTGTTTTTGGTTTATCCAAGTGATCTCTAACCCAATCCTGACTGACTAGCGGAGTATCTTCCTCTCTCCAGTTCTGCTCTTGTACTTCCAGTGACTGGGGTTCCTGAGGGCTGCTTTGGGGAGTAGACTGAGGCAAAGAAGGTATTCAGCAACTCTGCCATCTCTGCATCCTCTATTACTGTATCTCCTACCTCATTTAGCAGTGGCCCCACTTTTTCCGTACTCTTCCTTTTCTCATTGATGTAGTTGAAAAACCTCTTGGTGTTTTCTTTCACCTCCGTGGCGAGACCAAGTTCCAGGAAAGCCTTGGCCTTTCTCACTGAGTCTCTACATACTCTGGCAGCATTTCTATAATCCTCCCAATTAACCAGACCCTTTTTCCACATACTGTAAACCTCATTCTTCCGTTTGAGTTTTTTCAGGAGCTCCCTGTTTATCTATGCAGGTCTCCTGCCTCCTCTGCTTGATTTTTTCTTTTAAGGGAATACATTCATCTTATAAATCAATGTCTCTTAATTTTACTATCTCATCTAAATGGTGGTCTTAGGGAAAAGCCCCCTAACCACAGCATTTTAGCCTTTTTTTTTTTTTCCTCTTAGCAGTTAATAGAACCACATAGATTCTAAATCTCAAGGCATTTGTGCTTTCTAATCCCCTGGAAATACATCATAGACTCACCCCAGGTCTAAGCACATCTCTCCCAGCAGTTATTTTTGCGTGGCCTCATACTACTGCATCTTAATCACATTTGTAAGTCAGTTCATTTATGTACACTGCAGGTGTTATCATCAGTAACTGCAATGGGATATAGAGACTTTATTCCCTTCACTTCAGTTACTTGCTTTCTTAGTGATGCATCGACAACGGCGTTTCCTATTCATTCTCCGATTCGCATCTCGGAGTTTCCATTGTAATAGGGGAGGGGATGAAGTTACGGTGTGGCTGAAGTGGTGCCTCCTCGTCATGTTGTCAGATGGTCTGGACCATAGTTTGAAACAGCTGAAGCTGACTTCACCGTGGGATGTGCCACGGCTCTGGTGGGAGTTAGCCATAAACAAAACGCAACTGAATTTGCGGTTTTTGGGAGTGCAATTGGGAGTAGCCATCAGGATGTTCTAAACCAGTCAAGCTGGTGGCCTGCAGGCCACATCTCACCTGTGACATACTCTGTCCAGCCTCCTGCCTCTTCCTCGGAGGAAGAAGGGAAGAGCTCTGTCTAACAGGTGGGGATTTCCTCTTGTAGTAACCTCTGTTTCTGTATCTCTCTGAATTGAGAGAGATCTGCTGATGTCAAAATCCAGCCCTGTGTCTGTCAATCTTGACCCACCTTGTCAGGAGGTGATATTTTAGAGCTCAGCAGTGGTTCAGCACTGGGAGAACTTCAGCATTTCCCTCCTTTCCCTGCCTGGCTGTAGCTGGGGAAGTGGGCACAGTCTTTAGCACTGGCACACAATTTCACAGCCCAATTACATGATGACTCAAGGGAATTTGCCTAGCGAGTGTGATGTTTGCTATTTGGCATAGCTGTCAAAGCCCTATAGATATTTCTTGGCATTTGTCCAGTTGCCTCCTTAATGTCTTATGACATGTGTTCCCAAAGAGGCTGGATTTTATGTTTACATTTCTCTGGCCAGAAAATGAGCACCAAAGCAGCTATTCCAAACCTGAGTGTATTAACCAGTGGAAGCCAAATACTTTAGAAAGAATTTCATTTCCCTGCCTTATTTGCTCTACAGTTTCTCTTTTATGACAAACCATGCTTGCTTTAAACAGGTGCAGGATTGCCAGGGAGCCAAGAGAGCAGCGGTCCCTCGGCAACACACCCACCAGATCAGATAGTTTAGTTCTATCTATGCTAGTAAATGTAATGTGTGCAGGAACGTTCCCAGGTACTGATGCCAGCTGGCAAAGAACATTCCATGCCTATGCTGGTTTATTCTTTTAGCTTCCAAGATAGGGTGCTGCATGCACACTGCTTCTGGAGAACAGGCAAAGCCCAGGAATCATCTGGGGAAGTGCTGCTTGGTGTGGGCCAAATGCCAGGTGCCATTCCAGCCGTCAAGTTGCAGTGCCCTTGGAATTTCCCAGGTATCTTGGGATTTATTAGCTGAGCCAAAGCTTTCAGAGAAGAGCTTGCAACATTTCACAGCTTATCATCATCCCCATCCCAGCAGCGCTGCCTGCAGGTCTACCAGTGCAAGCTGATCTTAATTAAAAGCCCATGCTGTGGCCATGTAGACTAGCAGACCTGTGCTGCATCAAGCCCGTGGCATTTCAGTTTTATCTCTCTTCTTCACTATCTCCAAATAATATCAGTGTAGAAATAGGAAGCCCCTGCTTGTGCTTTATCCTACATTACACGATGGATAAGTGTTCTCAGTGCGTTATCAGCAGCGATTTTTTTGCATTAACCTACTCAAAAAACTTGTATTAAGCATTTATAGGTTGGTCACGAGAATCAGTCTGGTTTGTGTGTTTTGGATGTACAAGTACGTGAGAAGTGTGTGTTGCAAACATAAAAAGTAGTTGCTTTGGTGCAAATAAAAGGATTTAGTTCCTTTTTTAGCCCTCATTTTAAGTGAGCTCTGTGCGTAAGGAGTCCCTTTGAATGAAGAGCTAGAGTCAGAAAATCAAAATGAAATATTATGGCTTCATTAGCAGAGTGTTTTTGATTGCCTGCGCTGAGGTTATTTTCTGAGCAGGCGAGTTCTAGGCCACTGAATTAAGCAGACCTACCTGCTTTCCATTTTGATTCTGTCAGCATAGGTATGGCTTAAGAGGTCACTGTATAAAGCAAAAGATTTAAAAAGATTGCAGGACATTTTAACCTCAAAACTGTTTTATTATTCCTTCTGATAGAGAAAGCGAGTGCTTCAGTGAGTATTGTCTGGTTTTTCTTTCCTGTTCCTGCCAAACTGCACTGAAACTCTGCTATGACTTCTGCACCCCAGATCACAGTGGGTCCAAGACCTGAAAGTCTAAGGTCTTACTTTCTCATATAGGCTCTTGGGTCCGATTCATTTTCGCATAAAAGCATTTTGCAGCAGTTTTAGGTGGTACTCTCTGCCAAGCAATCACTGCTGATTCACTGGGTAGCTGTGGATCTGTTGTACCCCAAGGCTGTAGCCATAAGGAAAGTAGACTGTGGGTGAAGGCAGCAGACCATCAAGAGCAGCAAATAGCCACATTCCAGCCATTTATGTGACAATAGAAAATGAGGTTGGTTCCTGATGCCAGCAGTAGGATTGGATGATGTTTGGAGGTAGTGATGCTGCATGGAGTACTCCTTCCCAGCAGCACCAGAAATTCCTGGGCTTCCTCTCTAGAGCCCATCCCTCCAGCAGCTGTAAGGGCAACTACAGCTCTCAGCCCTGCTCCCGCACAGTTTGCTCCTTCCTCTGCCTGCAGCAGCCCAACTGCTCACTGTTGAAGCAGCAGAAATAAATAATGGCATTATTAAGTGATGGCAATGGAAATAATGGCATTGCTGAGAAACTCTTCCTCCTTGCCAGCCAGCAGCAATACAAGCACTCTTCTTGTAGTGGAGAAGCAACCAGTTAGTAGTTGCATTCATATCCATTTCACTGGTTCAAACTGTCTTATATTTGGACATTTAACAGACATATTCTTCATAAAATACTTAGACACAGGGATTGCTCCTTTTATATGTTATACATGGTGGGGGCTGAGGGCAGTTCTACTGTGCGCACAAGGGAAGCCAAAGTGACTAGATGGAGCTACTGAGTTTCCTTCTTGGTGTCTCAGTTGATTCCCAATTTGTTAGAGAATCACAGAATCATTTTGGTTGGAAGAGACATTTTAGATCATCATTAATGTTTATGGTGACCTCATTAGTGTTTATAAATACATAAAGGGTGAATGTCAGGAGGATGAAGCCAGGCTCTTCTCTGTTATGTCCAATGATAGGACAAGGGGCAACGGGTGCAAGCTGGAGCACAAGAGGTTCCACAGAAACATAAGGAAAAACCCTTTCACTGTCAGGGCCACGGAGCTCTGAACAGGCTGCCTAGAGGGGTTGTGGAGTCTCCTTCTCTGGGGACATTTAAAACCCATCTGGATGTGTTCCTGTGTGACCTGCTCTAGGTGGTCCTGCTCTGGCAGGGGGGTTGGAATAGATGAGTTTTCGAGGTCCCTTCCAACCCTTGACATTCTGTGATTCTGTGAGTCCAACTGCTAACCCATGACTGCCAGGTCACCACTAAACCATGTCCCTGAAATAAAAAATTTGCCCTCCTACTATGAAGAGAGTAAAAATAAAAATTCTTAACAATGATGCTTTTTCAGAATGCTTAATTAATAACTGTGTTTGTAGACAGGAAAGTGCTGTAACAAAAAAACCCCACAGAGACCCTGTAGCTTTTTCTGTCATACCACTTTGGTGGTGGTTTGGGCTGAGTTTCAGATCTGTGCTCTGAGCACTGAAATGGTTAAGTGACTAAAAATACACAAGTGCGTTTCAGGTTCTGAAATTCAGTCTGCAGTGATTATTAAGTGTGCTTGCCAAAAACCTTGCTTTGCCCTCCAAACTCATGCATCCCATTATACCTGCAGTCTGTAACTACTCTTTCTAAAGCTGGGAACATAGGAATTGCCCCTGACAAATGGTGACAGATCATCCCCACGAGGCAATCAAGAACTCCGACTGGTATCAGGCTTTCACAGCACTGTCGCTGAGGCAAAAATTGTTCACAGCTCTCCTGGACAAAAGGAACTGAAGGATGAAGTATGTTGCGTTTTTTGGTTTTTTTTTCATTTGTGTTGTTCCAATTTACAAGAAAAGCTCCTTTCTCCCTACTCTGGTCATTTGTACAATAACTGAAAATTACACTGTATCTAGATAGATCTGTCAAGCAGAAAAAAATGCAGTGTAATAATAGCAAACACTACACTTAATTCCATACACACATCATCATCTGAAGCAAAAATCAAAGCTTCCTGGTGAAGAAGTCTACCTATATTGCTTACTGAAGATTGAATAATGTTCATAAAATGTTAAATAGGATCCTGATGGCTTTTCTGAAAGAGACAACTGTCCACAGAGAGCAGAATTAAAACTGTCAGGCTCATTGTAGATCAACATTTAACAAAAATTTGGGGGCAGTGATTTTTATTCAAGGCAGGGACTGGGATCTGTGGTGAAGTGGTGATGACTCAGGGTTTTTTTTTCAAATCCTGCCTGCTATCAGATTTTTGGGCATAAACAATCACCTTTTGGTTAGTAGGAAAAATCATTCCAGTCAGTAAGTAGATGGGGGTTTTGGAGGATGGATGATAAAGCACATACAGAGAAGAAAGCTTTCAAGAGAATGGGAAGTTACAATCCAAGGAAGAGGTAGAAAATGAGAAGAAACTATTTTTAATACATATGAAACCAAGAGGCTTTTATATGCCTGAGTTATTATTGAAATCTGACTGGATGTGATTACAGGGAGCTGTTGTTTCATGAATGATTTTTAATCCTGTTGGCAGAGTCAGACAGGGTGTAAATTTGCAAGACGATTTTGTATGCAGATCACCCTGCTGCCTTGGTATTGATTTGAAAGATGCAGGATGAATGTTCCCTGCATTATAAGCAAAGTGAAAAGGGAGGGGGAAAAAAAAGATGCTGTGAGTCCTGAGAGCTTTTTGTTAAACGCTGCTGGATGGGAGAAGCAGCATCTAGAGGAGACACAGGATGTCTTTCCGGGAGCTAGAAGGAAGAATAAGCAGGAGGCTTCACCTTAACAGTAGAGGTGCTGAGAGGTGGTGTGATGGTTATGGATGTACAGGCTGAGGGCACTATCCAAAACCATTTGTTTCTCACCTTTGAGGGCATTGGTTTGGCCCACAGTGCCTGTTACAGAATAATGACCCAAATGAATCCTCTTTCTGACATCCTTGTTAGCTGTACCATCTAGCACCTCCTCTTTTAAAACCTCAGCAGAATCTCCCCCAGAGGTAGTCTCTCTGAGTGAAATAACAGGCAGAGTTCCCTGGCTGAAATGAAATGTGCTGACTGATCTCATGGACCCAACAAAACCAGAGCAGTAGAACTGGGTAGTTCAGGGCAGGAATGCAGCTCAGGGGAGAGGTGTCAGGGAGATGGTGACTCTCCTCATGGCTTCCCTCAACCAGATCTTAATAACCCTTTACTTTTGTAAGCAGTACAATTGTTGCACATTCTATGAAACATGAGAACCAATGAAGAACCGTAGTTCTGAGGCAGTGGAGTATTACCAACTGGAATATTATTCCAGTTATGTAGTATTCAAAAAGAATCAGATATTTGGGCAAATCATAACTCTAACATGAGATTAGATGTGATATTAGGGGGAATACTAAAGCTTTCACTACTGAGGATTACTGCGGATCCAGTAAATTGAAGCTAGTGAGACTAGAGCAGAAAGCAAGGATGGTAGTTCATACCCTCTCTGCTCTTTTGGAGCAGCATAAACCATAGTAGAGTTTGCAGGACAGCTGCCAATAAAAACGGCTTGAGCTGAGGAAAAAAACTGTGATAATATGCAAGCAACTTTTTTTTAGCAGCCTTATCACTGAATCATTTTATCCCTTGAGTCAATTGTTCCTGCCAAAGTAAACTCTGATGAAGCTCACATCTCTACCATGCGTCCTATCAAATACTTTTAAGGATATGTTGTGTAAACTCTCTAAAATCAAGGAGAGTTATTCTCCCTACTTTTTGTTTGAGGTTTGAGGATGAGAGCACCCAATTATCTGTGCTCTTGATGAACAGGATGATTACTTGTTCTGATTCATCTAGAACATGCGTCCTTCAGCTACCACAGCCCAGTCCAGGTTGTCTACTGATCTGTCACTAAACTGGATTCTCAGGCTATCCATGCATGATTCAAATGCAAGACTAGAAATATTACTGAAACTGTTCACCATTGCCAGCAGATACAGTATTCAAGCAGGTGGATAATTGCTCTTTCTGATAAGACAGAAGCCAGGCTGTCTTCAGGCGCAGTTCTGGTTAGACTTGTAGCAGTCAACAGGACCATGATTAGATCCTCAGCAGTCCGTCAGATACACCTCCTTATGGCAAGAATAATCTGTTGCTCTTTCCTGCAAACTGCATTTTTGGGGAGTTATTTTGTTAAGTTTATTGTTCAGCTGGGACAAGACCATTAGTTGTGCCTATCCTCAGAAAATTGTCCTTTTCTAGGAGCCTGTTGACTGCACAATAATCTCTGGGAGGCCAAGCGCTCGCCCTCTGTGTATTATTTACAGGATATTCAATGGCAACACAAATTCTTTGCAAGAAGCTGTGCCTGGCTGTAGAGGTTTGTCTCAGTCACTGAAGCTGATGCATTGATCTTCCATCTGATAGTCAATGTAAAATGTAGCAATAATGCCATTTTAAGGGGTTTTAAACCGTTAAAAAAATGTGGTGGCAGTTTCTTCAGTATTTCTTTCCCGACAATTTGCAAAAGCTTTCTGTGGTTTCAGGGCCCCTGAGTGTTTTGGCTTTAAATTGTTCCTTCTCAGCTGCAGATCTGCTTGGAATGTTTAACGAACACTGAAGCAGGAACTTTAGGGATATTGATGGTACCTCTAGAAATGATCCTTGACTTTCCACATCCTCCTGTCAGAGACAGGTTGTTTGATGTGGACACAGGCTGTCATAATTCAATATGACATGCCAAATCAACCCACGTAGCCTTCCCAGGCACATTAACGCTCTAATTCTCAACAGTGTTAACAAGTCACCTTTAGGGATGCAAAATAATTCAACTCTTTTAAAAGAAATACCTTTCCTCCTCTCACGTTTTCCGTGTTATCCTTCAGGTGACCCTACCCATGGGTGACAATCAGTCTCATTCCCTGTGCAAATTGTATTAAGCCTAGTGGAAAAGCTCAGATTTGATAGAAAGACTGACAGAAAAAGGGTCTGCTCTTCTAGGGTTCTATGCTCTTTTTCCCCTGAAAGTTTGGACCAGATGATCTTTTGAGCTCTGTTCCATCCTGGGCTCATCTGTGTTCTATGGTTCCACGATTCTGTTCCTTTTTCCTTCATGCTGTTTATATACAGAAGTAGTAGTTCTTGTGCACAAGGTATAAGTCCTTCATGCTTCAAAACAGTCTCTTTGAATGCTTTAGGGATATTGTCACGAGTCTGCTAGAAAGGGAAGATGTGCAGGCAGCTTCTCCTATACTGGAAGGGTTGGGAGCATTCATTCATCCATGCCCATCTCTCTCCCCAACTCTCACATCTCAGGAGTGAACACTGGTATTTAAATAGTAATGTTTTATGTTCCCAGCATAGTTCTTCTGCCATGAGGCAGCCAGCAGTAGGTAAATGTGTATTTAAATAAATGCTTTTAAACCCACATGGAAGACCACTTGGAAGGAGTGTAAATCTTTCTCCAAAGTACTGTAAATTCCCATACATGTTGATATTTGCATTGAAGAAAATAGGAAGAATCTGACACATACTAGAACTGTCACTGTTCTCAGGAACCAGCCCTGGTCTGAGTCTGGGATTGTTCTGTGCATGCTTAGGTAGCTATTTGCCAGGTCGGTTACATTAAAACTATTAAGCTATGAGCAGATATGCAAGTCAAAACCTTGCCTTCATTCCTACTAGATCAAGAAATGGATCATGACTTTTTAGAAGGAAAGAGTGAGCATGGGTTATGAGCAAATACAAACTTTATCTTTCAGAAGTGTTCAATTATATTAGGGTTCATCTGCCAAAAAGGCAGCTGCACAGAGTGGTTTTGCAGTGTTGATGTTCATCACTGAGGCCAGCTCATCAGTAAGGTCTTGTAGCCAGCACAAGTCACCAAGCCATGGAAACAGGTGCAGTTTCACCCAAGCTCTTCTATTAATGAAGAGTAGGTCTTTGCAGCTCTCTTTGCACATTCAGTTTTCCTCTATATAAAGTAAGGGGTTTCACTTCTTTTCTGTTCTGAGCTCATTAACATTGGGAAAATGTTATTTTATTACTATGCCTCTTTTCCTTTCACCTTTACTAATTCATATCTCAAACCTCACATAAATAAGTCTGGCAATAAGACGTGAAAATAAAATATCAAACAAGGACATAGAGGAAAACATCCCTGTGGACCATGTTGAAGGAAACCTTTGGTGAAAGCCTTTTTACCATGGAAATCCTTGCCCAGTTCAATTTTTTCAGGACTTCTTGTTGTCTGTGCAAGTATTTCTGTGAGCTTCATGTGTAGTCCATTCATCCCAGTAATTTTGTCCTGCTATGCTGCTTTTCCTCCTTTTTGCTCCCCAGCGCTCATCTTCTTTCCAAGCACAAGCAAATGATACATTGAGACATAGCAACAAATTGAACTTAATCATTCTAGCTGTGTCCTGTAAACCATGGGCCAGCAAAATTAAGTCTGTCATTTCCAGGTAGAAAATTATACCTTTGTAGAGTGATGCATCAGCAAAATCTCAGTCAGTCAGCCTTGAAAATCAAGCAAAAGCTATTTTGGTTGCAAAAAGATGAAGCAATTATTAATTTTATCTGTCCCTAATTTGTGACTGCATCAGAGCCACATTAAAAGCTCAGACTTCAGACTATTATAACAAGCCAATACAGATAGAAGTTTGTGATAAATGTCATATGGGTAATTAAATTTATGCATGAATAATTTGTTATGTCATCTTGGGGGAATGTGGCATTTTTTGGATAGCATGTAAAATTAAGTCCTGGGCATCTCTCAGTTCTACTCACAGACAGTTAGATGTGTTCTTTAGGCAAAGTTCTGACAGTTCCTCCTCTGATGGCTTCCTGAGTCTCTTTGGCAGTTTCAGCTGGGTGCAGTATTGTTCTCCAGACTCCAGCCGTCACCTTCCATTACTGTGTGGTGCTAAAATCAGAGCAGAAGGTTTTTTTGAAGGCAAGTGGAGTTTTTTATGTTGGGTTTGGTTTGGGTTTTTTTTTCCTGTTGGTATTTTATGTAGGGCTTGTTTTTCATCTCACCTTTTCCAGCTTTAACTCTTCTGACTAGAGAAGAATATCTTCTCATATCCACTTTCCCAAGCAAGATCAGACACCAACTTTGTAAAATGTTCAAGCCATATCTTTGTAAATGAAATGTAAATGTAAACAATGCGTTTGTCTGAGATTGAATGAATCTCAGACTAGTTGTGTCTTAATGACTGGTGCTATCTTTTGTTTTACTTAATGAGCTAGACGGGTGAGTTTGATTCAACATGACTAAAGGCAGCTGAGTCATGTCCTCACTCTACATGATCGACAGACAGACAGATACATACAATAGCTGTTAGTGATTCCACAGCTTGTGTAGCTGGGTTAAAATTCCTATTTAACTGAAAGAAAATGGGTATCGACCTGTATTAGCTTGATTGCATGTCGGGTTCTGCACTCACTTTGAATTATTAGGAAATAGCCAAGGAAAATTGATTGTATTTTAAAGGTCCTATGAAAAGCTTTAGAGCTGTGCATTAGAAAATGGTGTTAAGCAAATGAGAACTAATTGTTTTCAGCAGCATTGGTAATTGTCCATTCTGCCTTACCTCTACAAAGCGAGTTAATTTTCTCTCACTGAACAATAAACCAAAGTTTCCAAGTGCTGTTAAGGACTCGCAGCAAGACACAGTATGGTATTTCCAGCACTCACATTCATCTTGCTACACTGCAGATCTCAGGACCACAGAGACTACAAGTCATGTATTGCAAAATTAGGCATGATCCAGACGTGAGCACATCCACCAACTTTGGGTTTTCATACTGGAAAAGTTACAGTGGAAAGTCATTGTGGTGGTCTTCAGTTGTGGCTTACAAGAGAGCAACCCCCTGGCAGCGAGCCCAAGGTGTCCCGGTAGAGCCAGGCAAAAGCTGAGCCTTGCCACAACTGCGGGTGCTGGAGGACCTGGAGGCTGCCATGCACCACCATAGCACATTTTTTGGGCTGGTACCAGTGCATTGGGCTACCACTGGCACTCTCTGCTGAAGCAAAAAAAAAAACAAACACCAGGGAGAGTACCATAGTGGCACCAGGAATGGGAAACTTTAATTGACCTGAGCCTGAAATGGGTGATTGACCGTGTTTCTGTTGACATTTTCTAGAGGCAGTCCTGTAATTCCATCGATTCCTTCGTGTTACAATGACCAGCTTCTGACATGGAGGTTGTATTCGAGTTGGCCTGTGATTAGGAAAATGCCTATTTTGGGTTTCACTGCTGACATCTGCATTAACACTCATGCTGGAGGGCCACAGCCATGATGGGAGGGCTGGAACCCCGCTGCTGGGAGGCCAGGCTGAGAGGGTTGGGGTTGTTCAGCCTGGAGAGGAGAAGGCTCCCAGGAGACCTTCTTGTGGCCTTTCAGTGCTTCAAGGGGCCTGCCAGAAAGATGGGGACAGACTTTTTATCAGGGTCTGTTGTGACAGGACAAGGGGTGGTGGTTTTAAACTAAAATAGGGGGTTTTAGGCTAGAGAGAAGGAAGAATTGTTTTATGCTTAGTGTGGTGAGACCCAGGCTCAGGTTTCCCAGAGAGGTGGTCGATGCCCCATCCCTGGAACCATTCTAGGTGAGGTTGGCCAGTGCTCTGAGCAACCTGCTCTAGTTGCAGCTGTCCCTGCTCCCTGTAGGGGGTTGGACTAGATGGCCTTGAAAGGTCCTTTCCAGTGGTCCTTTCCAACCCACAATACTCTATGATTCTATGCGCATATAATCATTTCTAATGAGCATGTGTCCCAGACACAAAATTTCTTAGTGCTGGTGTTTTGCTCTTATAGAAACTCATTTCCAGAACCGCCACTTTTTGGAGAGGACAGGAACTCATTACATGTGCAGCTCTCACTGCAAGGCTTACAGAGAAACGTAAGCTGTGCGAGTGAGCTGCCGGCCACCCGCCAGCCGGAGCTAAAATACTTGCTGGAGCTGCTCCGTGTGTAGAAGAGATTCTGTGCTTTGCAGTGCCTCTGGGAGAGTGCCACATACGAGCAGACAGTGGAAGCGACCACCACAGTCCTTGTAGTGGAATAGTTCGCAGGACTTCAGAGGTTTTGTAGGAAGGCCTTGTGATAGAAAGCGACTGGGTTATAAACCAGCAAATTAAATTAAATGGAGAAAACCACAAAATAATGGGTAAGGAGAAACCAAGGCATAATGACCATCTCGAAATCATGATTTTTCTTAATGTTTAAGAAAGAGACACTGAAGTTATTGTGGATAGACCTCTGAAAATACCAGCTTCGTGCCCAGTGACAGTTTAAAAGTTATGAGATAAAATTAAATATTAAAAAAATAATGGAATATTATGGTTTATGCATTTATTATATTAGATTTAATAACAGAACTCCTGAGTGTGGAGAACAGATGACCCAGAAATGGCAAGATAAGGAAGGGAAAATGTTGTCCTGTACTGGCTGTACTCTTACATTCATTCTTCTCCTCCATGTCCACAGGTGGCTGTTGTCAGGGGCGGTGTAGTGATCTCGGGGAGCTTGGGACACCTTTGTTCTGTCCTGCTACGAAGTTCTTAAGGGTTTTATTATTTATCCTTTTTCCTGTCTCAAGACTAATTTAAATTGACTACAACAACTTAAAGGTCTGGCAAACTTGGGTAGGTTCTTGAGTATTCAGAGTCATCCAAATTCTGGATGCTTTTCCAAATGCTACTGTGTTCTCCTCTGCCACGTTCAACACAGAAGTAACTCCTCCCTGGCTTTCATTCTGGTGTCTCCACCGCTATTCATGCCAAGAGACTAACCTGTCCAGGCAGCAGAACTGTCCCTCAAACTACAGCCACATGTCACTCACCAAAGGCTTGAGGCATACCTTGCATTCATTTGGCGGTCCGTTTCAGAGGAACGCAAATTTCTTATCTCTGTTTCTTTGTGTTTGCCAAGAGGCAGCAGGTCAAATAAATAATTTAGCCTGGCTGAGGCACCGCAGGAAAACAAAGCCATCAGTCATCTCAGCTGCATTATTGATCACCAATAGCAAGATACTTGCTGAGACAAATGGTTTTGTTATTATACTAGTGAATTTTAGTCTACCCAGACTAAATAAATCGTATTGAACTGTTTGTTGTTTTAAGACATACAAACATTTCTGCGATTATTTTTACCTTTCATTCTGTCCAGCCACCTATAGAATCTTTCTCTACATCTGTTTGTCTACAGCTATGTACCTACTCACCTTAAAAAGCTGCGTAAGGAATTCCATGTCTGTTGATGTATTTTTTTATATCCACAAGATCCTCATATTAGTTTGGGTGCAGAGGACAATGCGAACAATGTGATTATATAAAGTCAAGCATTCCACCAGCTCTGAATACAAACATTTTTCTGCTATGTTATAGCAATGGTGCTTGTCAAGTTCTTGTATCTGATGTTATGATATTATTAGTTTTACTTTACATATGGCTTTTTCTCTGTTATCTACATGTAATTATTAGCAGAGCTATTCCATGGAAGTGCTTCAGTCGCAGAAATAGCCCCCTTCCTCCCACTTTCTCTGCAGTATCTGATAACTCAGAACATGACAGACCTATGCAGTCTGCTGTGTGCTCCTCTCTCTGCTGTGTGCTCCTCTCTCAGCTGCCCGGGTCGTGCTCTGGGGGAAGGTGAAGATGCCTCTCCACAGCAAATCTAACCAGTTCTAAAGATACGGAAAGGAGCACTTGATCCTGAGCCTGTGAAGTGTCAGATGTTGTTTGCAAGATGCTGTGCTGTCACAGCAATCAAAAGACAAGTTCTCAGCACCTTGTGGATGTGTGGAAGGAAAATGTGCAGCCAAAGCACGGGCTGAGAATGGCTCTCGCAAATCCTAAACACCTGAGGTTTTTTTCCCAAGACTTTTATAAATTCTGGGACTTGATCGTTCACCAGATTTTTATTTCATGTTAAATCTTGCCACTTAGCTTGGAGGAACTAAATATTTTAAAAGACTAGGCATTCTCCCAACATTTCGTTAAAATTAAAGGCATACGTGGGCTCATTTATGTTATGGATAGTAAGTTCCAAATATCCCATTCCTAGGAGGAAAGTGATCAAAGAATGGGAGTGAATGCAAGTGAAGTAAGAAAATATGCTGAGTGGAAAACAACAAAACCATTTCTAGAATTATGATTTCCACAATGTGCAGGTGGCTGGAGCAATACTGATTCTATAGCTGAAAGCATCACCTGTGACTTCCGAACATTTTATTGTGAGGAAAACTGAAAATAGGACTTCCCTCACCAGTAGAAATATGTGCTAGAGTCCTTGGAGACTTACGAAAGTACAGAGAGACACTGAAGGCAAACAAAAACCTCCTCAGTATTATTTGGGGTCTTGAAAGCTACAGTCACCCCAGGGACGTGCTGTTATGCACCTCACTGGTGGGAACCAGTAGTCACAAATAGAGGTGTCAGAAGAATCCACACTGTAAGCAAATGACATTGACGCCCTGGATGCCTGTATATAAATGGCAAATCTCCAAGTACTACATCCAAAATCCCTAGCAGTGAAAAGCTGAGGTGGATCACAGTAAAGACTGAGACCACCAAGCCCCAGGACACGACACAACCCCAGTTAAGGGTCTTACAAACATCTGACACTGTTACACTTGATATTTTGGGGGGATACTCACTAGGCATTTCCAAGGTCAATTATATATTGCAGATGAGAAGTTTTAACTATATGCCTGACATTCCATGTACTGGTTATAATCACTGTTTAAGTTTAGTTGAGAAGGAAGATGTAGAGGTCTGCACCTGAAAGCTCTTGTAAAAACCAGTTGCTATATCATTTAAGAGCTCTTCCTAGTGATGCTACTCAGTCACAATTTGAGCTCTTGATAAAGCAGGTGACGGTACAAAAATCCAATTTCCAGGAAGGAAAGCTTATGTGGGAGAGCTTATGGAGAAAAGGAGGCTCAGGGGAGACCTTCTTGCTCTTGACAACTCCCTCAAAGGAGGTTGTAGACAGGTGGGGTTGGTCTCTTCTCCCAAGGAAGAAGCACCAGGACAAGAGGAAACAGCCTCAAGTTGCACCAGGGGGACGTTTAGGTTGGACACAAGGAGAAGTGTTTTCCTGAAAAGGGTTGTCAAGGGCTGTCCCAGGCTGCCCAGGGTAGTGGTGGAGTCCCCATCCCTGGAGGGGTTTCAAAGCTGTGGAGATGTGGTGCTGAAGAAGGTGGTTTAGTGGTGATCTGGCAGTGCTGGGCTGATGGTTGGACTCAATGATCTTGAAGGTCTTTTCTAATTCTATGATTCATTGATCTTTTCTTCATTAAACCCCCTATGCAGCAAAAGTTAGGTACACGCTGGTCTGAATTGGTAGAAAATACCACAGTCGAGGTTTTTGCCCTCTCAACTGATTATACAAATATCAGCCTGGATTCATACTGCTGAGAGTCACATAGCTGTCAATCAAGGTGGCTCTGTAGAGCTACAGAGATGTAAAAACAGCTGAAAACGTATTTATTTGAAACTCAGGAAGTAAGTCTCTGAAACTGGAAATAGAAAGCAAATAGCAATACAGAGCACATTTTAGGTCTTGAAACACTTCAGAAAGGTGACGAATGCTGTTGTGATGTGAAAAACTGGTGTCTGTAGATCTTAAGAGTATTTTGAGTTTTCTTAGGGCCCTGTTCTTACATATCAAAATAAAGGATTGATTTTTAATTAGTTCAAAATAGATTATATGCTGTTATCCTATAAGTGACCTGGCCTGAGCACTTCCTTCTTCTTTCTCTTCATTAGAAATCCCTGTGGAAAGCACTGAGATTGCTACGGGGAAAAAAAAAGAAAACTCTTGCCTGAAAGTCTATCCATGTTTCCTTTCAAGAGCTAACATTTTTCCGTCTAAAACATCCTCAGTGGCCTTTTAGTGCTCTTGAAGTCATTGATTTCAATGAACTTAGTGCTGCTAATTGATAATAGTGAAAGATGGGTCCTGTATCTAGAACATGGGTTCTTTTTCCTGCTACTATTGCTTGTTAACATTCACTTTCAAATGATTTAAAGAAAAAAAAACAAACCCCCAAACCTTTTAAACAAACTGAAAACACAGAACTAAACGACGTAATGACAATATTCTGATTGAAGGGCTGTGCTCAAATGTGACTGACATAGGAGTTACCAACTCCCACCCAGGAGTCTCAAACGTGGATTTATGATGATACTTGTTATAATCCCCGTCGTACAGATGACACTAATAGACAAATAGATTGAAGAGCTGACTGACATCCATCAGGCAGCTCTTTGAAGAGAGCTTGGAATTTCTGATTTTCGTATCATGAGTATGTGCTGTCCTGTGCAAAAACCAGGCCTGGTTGTTAGCCCTAGAGCTAAGCAAGCTAGTGTCTCATTAGACTTGTCTAAAGCTTTCTGTTCATTCTCCTGGCCAAGCCCTTACACTCACCCACCCCTCTTTTGAAGATTTGGGGGAACATACTTGTCATATTTTCTTGTTTCTTCATCTTCATACATCTCTACGCTTCCAAGACAAGAAGTCAAAGCGTCAAATTATCTTGGCAGTTTCAAGCAACTGTTCTGACCCACCTTGATGAAGTAGCTTGAAAAAAGTGAATAGGTAGATCCTCTGATCCTTAGCTACCTTGGACAAAGAGGTTACAAGCCTGTTGTAGTAAGAGTTCAAATGGCTAGGCGTGGAAGCTGCAAATCCCCCCTCTACTTCTTCAAAGCAGCTGATACTTTTACTTTTGACTAAAAAATATAATGCAGTCCTCCCTCCTTTTGGAACAGATCAATTTTCTATGCCTTATGAATTCACAGGCTGACTAACAGCCAGTCTGCGAAGCATGGGCATTGATGATATTCTACTGGCTTCATTTCACAACTGGAGGGGCTTGCTGAGAGCCTGCTGCCAAATTGCCCAAGCAATATTGAAAACTAACTGGCTTCCACCTTCTTCACGAAGTGGGCAAGCTGATTCAGTACTCTATAGAAAGAGACTTTGAATTGCTTGCAGAATTTTTGTGATACAGAAGGGTGAGCGACATTTGAAAGTGTATTGATATAGGTTATCTAATTTATAGATGATAGACAATGCTGAAGTCTAACCTATATGTTGACTCAGGAAAGTGACCTCTGTTGTCCTTTGATAGATAATCCTCCAGGGATGAAGGGACACTCTTTTGAATTGTATTAATATAAATAGAAATAGTACTTTATGTTTCTCAGCACCCCAGAGCAGAGATGCTTCCTGCTTCTAGCATTGCTCTCCTAAATGACATGAGAATTATCAGAATGGGTGGATTATGTCTACAGAAATCAACCATAAAAATGCCTACAGAGTCACATTCATCCCCAGTTCCTTATTTATATTTGCTAGCACCTTTCAACAACTGATGGACGAATTGGCTTAGCAATCACTGTCCCTGCTTGCTGTGTCTTGATGGAGCCTGACAGTTGAAATGATTTAGCTTTTGTTACAGCATAAAGACATTCCCTTTTTTCCTTTTACTTCCAGGGGATAATAGACCTTGTCATAAGCTGTTACATCTTATGATAGGAAAAAAAAAACAACAAAAAACCACACACCAAAAAAACTCCACTCCTCCTCTCCCTTCTCCTTTGACACAAACAAACCAGTATTTACAGGTCATATGCATCTTGGATGGCATTTCTTCTAGGTCTCACAAGGTCATACAGACAATAATTAAGCTCTCTGATGTAAATCTAGCACCCAGGAAGTCTGAACCTTTTCTGCTTTCTGGTTTAGCCACCAATCAACAGTCCCCGCATACTTTTTAACTTTGATTTTTGGAATTCAAATTCTCCCAGACTAAAAAGGGAGACAAGATATTTCCTGAGGATCAGAAACAATAAACAGTTCTCTGGTCACTTAGACCCTTACCTTCCCTTTACTGTGCTATTGCAATGTCTGAAATACTTCTCAGGGGAGAAGTTGGGTTGGCATCTTCTGCTGCAATTCAGGGAATCACAGCTTCTGTGCTGAAGGGGCTTCAGGAACTGATAGACAAAGTGTTGCTACTGCAGGACATCTGAAAAATGGCTTTGACCTATTTGTTTCTAACCACACCCCCTCGAATCCTCTGTCCTATACACTCATTTATGCTGCTTTTTTGTATATTTTTTTGGGTTTCTCATGTCTTTATTACAACATGAAGGCAATTACCTTGCTGGGATCCTGTTCTGTACAGTATCTAGGGTGTTCTTTACATAGTACTATTAACAGTATCTTAATGCAATCAGTGGAGAATAGTATTCTTAACATTACATTCTCTCCTCCTGGCCTTATTAAATGATATGAAGATTCCAGCTTCACATTAAATATTTATCTTGTGAAGGAAAAGGCATTAGAATAATACAGTAAAAGAAAGATAACTCCTGAATTAATTTAAAAGACTGCAATAAAACTTGAGCATTCAAAAGGAAAAGCTGGTCTGCATAGATGCGCTACGTCTTACTCATAAATTCTGAGTGACCTGAACCATAACTGTCCAGTGCTTAGCTTGGGTTGCAGCAATGGTGTGTTATGCAGTCTCAGAAAGACAATTAAGCATTTTTTGGAACCGGTTTAAGCAGTTGTGATGGTGCATCAATAATTACATCTGTTCTGACAGGGGAGCAGGTAGAGACAAGGCTGAGCTCTTTGGTTTTACATTACACTTAGTCTGGTGTAGACATGTGGCACCCATCTCTAAGTCTCCTTTACTACACCTGTGCAATAGAACATTAGCTCTCTTCAGTGACCCACATGTAATAATCTCATCTGTCTACATGTGAGTTTCAGTAAAAGACCAAAATCCCCTAGGAATGATCTGGTGTTCTCATCTTTCACTGCAATCTTGGGATCATTGTAAGAATGGACTAACATCTTACCTTCCCGTTCTTGTTGTGACAATTTTTATTACACAGTTTTGGTGAAAGATAGGTACTTTCTGTCTTGTCTTCCCAGAGCACAGACAACCCTTCTTCGACAAATCTACTGAGAGTCAAAACCTAGCATTTTATGTATGCATCTGTTTTTGTGACAAATGTTACCAGAGCATACAGAAGCATCAAATTAATACATGCTGTTGACAAAAGTGCTCAGAACGCTTCTTTCTACCTGGTAAATGATGGCCATGGAAAGAAAGTGGTACCTGACTGTGGATGCTAAAAAGCTGCTAGCAGAGGGATTTTCTCTGCTTCTCACAATATTCTCTGAGAATCCTACCTTTCTC
>WUAM01000399.1:1267699-1289892 GCA_024336885.1 Actenoides hombroni
GTTGCTTCTTTTGCCTGCTCTTGCTGAATTTGTGTGTTGCTGCATCTCTCCACTCTCGGGATTTACAGCGACACCTGACTGGCATTTTTCTCTCCTCAAACTAAACTAAAAAGTACCTCACTTTAATAGTTCACAGTGTGCCAACAGTTTTGAAGTTTTTTCCAAATCCTGGTATTCCTCAATGCTGTCCCTGAAAAGGCTATTCCTATGCACAAGAGCACAGTCTGCTTTTCAGTGTCTCTTGTGTCTATCTGATCAACACTACTTACTACAAGGGCACTGAGGGGTTGGAGTGTTGTCCAGAGAAAGGCAATGAAGCTGGTGAAGGGTCTGGAGCACAAGTCTTGTGAGGAGCTGCTGAGGGATCTGGGGTTTTTCAGCCTGGAGAGAAGGAGGCTCAGGGTAGACCTTCTCACTCTCCACAACTCCCTGAAAGAAGGTTGGAGCCAGGCAGGGTCAGTCTCTTCTTCCAAGGAAAAAGCAATAGGACAAGAGGAAATGTCCTCAAGATGTTCCAAGGGAGTTTAGGTTGGACATGAGGAAAAATGTCTTCCCCTTAAGGGCTGTGAAGCCCTGACCCAGGCCACCCAGGGTAGTGGTGGAGTCCACATCCCTGGGGGGGGCGGTTCAAAGCTGTGGAGATGTGGTGCTGAGGATCATGGTTTAGTGGTGACCTGGCAGAGCTGGATTAACAGTTGGACTTGGTGATCTTAAAGGTCCTTTCCAATTGAAAGTATTCTCTGATTTGGTGAAGGATACAGATACCTACGTTAAAACATGATTTCTGTATTTGCACTTTGAGGGTTTATCTCGATATGCACCAGGGTTGACTCCAGCACTTTTGCAGATGTTTATACAATCCCAGGTCTTGTTCGCACACACAAAACTGCTGGTATAAGTTAAGTAGTGCTCAACATTTAGTTTTCTTTGCTGAAGTCATACCAGCTATAGCTCATTGTCAAAATTGTAGTGACACCCAAGTTTTTAATAAAGCAGGTGAGCTTTCCTTGGTTTCTGCAGAGCTGCCTTGTTCAAATAGAAGTATCTGAGAACATGAACTGCATCCTAACAGCACTGACACATAGAAACATTAAAGGAAGAGAAAATGTAAACCTCAACTCTACCAAGTGCTAGTTTGCAATAGCTCTGAAGACAAGGTGGTCAAGTCTCTCTTTGCCTTGGTGACCAGCTGTGCGCTTGCCACAGAGGGGTTGGACTACCTAAGATTTTCCCCTGTAGCCCAGAGTTGACTGGTACTATGTGATCCGTAACAAAAAACTAGGTGCTAAACTGCTTTTCGGCTACGCTGGTTAATGTTGAAGGATGTGGTCTTGTAGTTCAAGAGTTAACAGATATTTTCAACATAATCATTAGGTAGTTTTAATTGTCTTCAGTGATGGACTCTTTGGGAAATCTGACTGAGGTACCGGGAGCATTTCTGTATTGCCCTCACTTTGGACTGTCATTTCCATTTCTCCTCTTTGATTCCTTGAAGTGATTCTTGCTCAAGAACTTTCACAAACTGGATTGTCTGCACTTATTTTTGAGAGCACACACATACACTTCGTGCTTGTTTTACTTTGACCCACACACAAAAATTAGATCACAAATGATCCCTGACATTCTAAACGAATTGCTTATTGATCTATGAGTTGTTGTGTATGATTTCAGGCAATCCAACCAGCTTCAGAATAAGAAGAAAAATGATAAATTGGTGTCAGCATTGATGTCAATAAATTCAGAAAGATGAGTTTAAAGGGATTGTACTGGTAATGGCTAAAACAAGAATTTAATTTTTTGAAAGTCTGATATGCCACCACAAGCTGCTGATGAAATCACCTCGTTAAAGGAAGAGAGAAAAGATGCAGAATGCATAACACTGCTCTCTTTTCAGTGGAGTAGGAAGACAATTCCATGCAAAACCATGATGCTGAACAAATTACTAGAAGTAAAATTGTCAGAACGTTCTTGATTTCAGTTGCAGAGCATAAGCTTTAATGCTGTTGGGGTTGTGCAGGTGACTAGGAATATTGGCTTCTTGGGGTCTGTCTCCCTTGCTTGTCACTGCAACTTGACATTTTGTGTCTTACTGGTTTACTAGTGACCTCAGCTACATCTGCTTGTTGATACTCAGCCTAGTTCTGATTTCATTTTTACTGGCTTTGTGCCATTCTAACTTTAGTGGAATTCCTGAATTAAAAAAGCAGGGTATTTTCAGACTTACTTTTTAGGCTGAAAATATGAGTCCAGGGTAAAGTCATTTACCTACGGTTGTAGCAAGTCAGCCTTGGAGCCAGACAATCGTCTCTCTATAAACAGCAAGTGGATGAGTGAGCTAGAAATGGGATTCATGGGACAGATCCTCAGCTGCAGTCAGTGGAGTTGTGACAGTTCATACAGGCTAAATTTCTGGTTCTGCCACTGAACATTGACTTGTAAATAATGAACATTCTCATGACACTAAGTCAAGTTTTAATAGACGTTTTAATGAAAAAAAGCTGCCAGGGGTATAAGTTTCTGATTCAGCTGAAGAACACAAATAAGTCCTATACATACAGATAAGCCACGGCAAGGATAGTAGGTTTGTCTGCACACTTTCCCCAGGGGGAGAAACGCTGTGCCTGAAAAACAAAGAGAAGAGACAAAAGCAAGTACTCTTGCAAAGATATTTGCATATTGTTATTAAACGGCCAACCTTTACATAATGAAGGGCATATTTACAGTGCTGCTCAAATTGATTGTGCAAAGGCTGTTTTATGATGTTAAAATATTTATAAATAGGCTGTAATTCAGCTTCACCTCTGTCAGAAAACTCAATGGAAATCCTAATTACCATTCCTCAGTGCAGATGAAAAGCAATCATACATATGGATTGACATTCAACTAACACTGTTCCCTAAAAGGTTCAGTCGTTTAGCGCGGGCTGCCACGTTGTTAAAGAAGGGCACGGGCTGCTTTTATAAATCATGCTGCCTGTATTCAGTGGGGTATAGCACACACTTGAGTTGGACTCAGCCCTGACATTCTGTGATTCTGTGACTGTCTAGGTAAATGAAATTGTCTGTACCCTCTCTAGCACTGCCAGGCTTGAGATCAAATGGAACGATAGATACTAATTTCTAGGCCTGTCATCCAGGGTGTCTTTCCCAGCCTTAGCTTCAGTAAATATAAATATATTCATAATTTAAGCATGGTATTCCCTGACGCTATTGATTAAGCTGCACTCTTGAAACACAGTTCGGTCTTTAATTCATTGAAGCATTCTCTGCCCTTACCTTAGAAAATGAATAATCAGATCTTGAGACCAGTGCGCTGACGGATTTAATTTCCTCATGTGCCCAACCCTCACTCTCTGCTGAGCATGTGTAATTTTGCCACGTTTGCTGTGAAAGAACCTTTTCATGTTTGCTACCGGGCCTGCATTTTATGGGAAGGGAAAGGGGAAAAGGCCCAGTGGAGAATTATCATAAACTAGCTTGTGGGATCCACGCAGAGAAGAAAAAAGCAATGCAGCTATCCCTTCTGTTCTTATAATCAGTGCATCGCCTCAGGCCAATAATCTGTTGGGTACTCAGGACTTCCCCAAAATTAACTCAGAAAACGAACAAGATAGAAGCTGTCCCTTACCATGCTCTTTGCTTTGTTGTGTTCTTTACACAGGCTGGTTGAATTCAAAGAGATTGAAATGCCAGGATTTTGATTGTTATTCAAATCAGTGAGGAGAAAATTTGCTTTAAGCTTTTTAAATTCTGGTTTTGTCGGTGCATTCCAGCTGATTTTCTAAAGGACTTTTCTTGTGTATGGCATTTGTTTTTACTGACTCAGGAGGACATGCTAAATGTACAGGCGTTGATGTAAATAATTTAGAGAGCTTAATCTACAGCTATTAAATTCCTTAATTATCACGTTTCATTTGTTAGAAAAATAATTAATTCTACATTTTTATTTATTCCGTAATGATTATTTCACAATTTATGCCAAGCTGTGTTTGAAAGGAAATTGCAATGCCATCCATTGAAATCATGGGTTTATTTTTCACGTTGTTCTAAATCTAAGCGGGGTTGCTCTAGGCCTGACTTCGTGCAAGTCTTTCCAAGCCACCAAGGAAGGTCTCTTAGTAGAGGAAGAAAACAGCATCTATTAGCAGTGAATTGAAGAGATTGTTTCTAATCACCAGATCCTTTATCTTTCTAAAACTAGTTGATCTTCTTTTTATACCCAGACTTTATTCACGGTCTGGAAGAGGAAACATAATTTTTCCCTTTTTATCAAGTCTTACCAAATTTCTCCCCTTAAATGGAATCAATCATTGAACTATACTTTTTGAATAATGACCTCTTTTCTGTACTGCAGGAAGAGGCTACAGCCATTTTCACTGAGCTCACAAGTCAGTGAAGTGGATTTTCAGAATTTGACAATTTACTTCTACCCATTTGGTGGTGTGATAAGCATTAGCACTATGATAGCAAACATGCTACATTTTGTGTTTGTATTTAATATGTGTGCTTTTAGTACAGCAATAAATTCAGTCTCTATATAAGCTTTCATAGGTTCATGATTAAATAGAAATGGTTTTGATTTTTTTTTTTTTTAAATCTAAGAGCTTTTTAATAATTACCTTTTATTTGGTCTGTCTTGAATTGCTATTTTTCTTTTTGGCAGTAAAATCCACAGTGCTTTGGGAATAATACATGCAAAGAATGACACGAGTTTGATGTCACAGAGCTATTTATCAGGTTTAATAGAGACAAAAGCCAGCTTTTACTTCTCTTGTCAAGACAATACAAACCTAGGAAGGCAAATGGTTCTTCTTTCATGTTTCTTCCCTTCCTATGTATTATCAGTAACATATGAGATAGAAGTAACATATATGGGATTTGGAATCTAGCCTGGCTGTGAAGCTCTGACAGAAAAAATACTCTGTCTCCTCAAGTGAGTCAATTTGTCCTGACCTCCTTGACAGAGAGCAGATTTTGTACCCCACCATCTCACTTGGAGTGTTACCTTCCAACCAGCCCCACCCATGAGGTCAGGCTGCCCTCGGTTTTGAAATATGGTGCTGTGAGAACACTTGACAGCATTTGACAGCGTGCCGGAAGCCATCTTAGCCTCTTTATACATTTGCAGTTCGGAGGAAATGAGTGCTTACCACTGTTACCAAGCTGTGAAAGCCTGGCTTAGAATGACAAAAGCATGTCACAACAGCGTATGAGAAATGGGGGGGTATTTTTCAGGCTTTGGAGGGTCTCAGAGCAGAGAGGACAGCCTGTGACCCAGACAGCATCTGAGGGCACTTCAGTGAAGTGTCTGAAAAATCCGAGGATTAGAGATTCTTTGGAGTCTGGGTTAAAATGCTTCTCTTTTTGCTAAACCTTTTTTCCCTTTTCAAGAGGGTTAGCCTTTCAAAGGCTAGAAGAATATTACCATTTGCTAAGCAAGAAAGTCTTTTAACGTTTTCAGAGAGGAGAGTTATTTACTGATCGAGCCTACTTTGAAGTCTGAAAAGATAAGCTTGAAATATTGTTGAAATGGCTCATGCCTGCTGTAATTGGGTATTTCTTCTTGATGAACCCAGAGTTACAGAGCTACCTTGAAAACAAGAGGTATGGAGAAAAAAAAGTTAGTGCACATATTTCACATTATAAAGGTCAGGTTTGTGCCGAGGATGCGCTAAGGGCTCAGGCAGAACCTGTGCTTTTCAAGGACTAGGAGAGCATTGGTATCAGAGTGCAGCAGTAGTGAAGAAATCTTGGTGGCAGCAGCTTGTGGTACATGGCAGGAGAAACGAGGGGATGTGGCAAAAAGGGACCACGCTTGTCTAACTGGGGCAGAACCACAACGTAAACCAAATGTAATCGCACGGAGAAAAAGTTGTATCCCAACAAGGATACAAGGAGCTCTGGCAGATCACAGTTGAAGGGATCAGAATATAGCTTTGCTCGGTACACACCAAACGGCCTAATTATGAAAATCTGAGGGGTTTTTCCCGGTTCTTCCACTGATTCAGTCTGAGATGCTGGATAAATTATTTAAGTGTAGACTGTTCACAGAAAAGGGCAATGGTATCGTACTTAGTGCCTATACTGAGCTCTCCTAAATAACTCACAGCTTAGGAAGCACTTTCAGATGGGACCCTGTTGAAAACCCTTTTAGAAAGAAAAGAGTGTAAAATACATGAGACTTCAGTGTGTTTGTCACAGACATTCAGTAATTAAAACCTGCGGTATATTTACTATATGAGCATTGTTAGAACTGCTGCAGCATAGAATTAAAAATAAAGGAGAAGCAACTTTGCCTGACGAATGCCTTGGCAAGTCGTGATCTCATTCCACACTGTGCCTGCTTTGTAATGCCCTTCATTCCAATGTAAGTAACTAATTGGTATCTGTGCAGAGGTGTCTCTGTTGGCACATTAGACATCTAGAAGAAAATACCTTATTTACAAACAAAAATAAAAATACCGATGGAAAGACTCATTTTTAATACCGCTCTGAATGCAGCCTGAACAAATGAAGAGTCTTGATGTGATTTAGTATGATGCCAACGGTGAACACAACAGTAAATTATTTTTGCAACCTGCTCTCAGAGTCCCAAATTGCCTTTTTACTGTCTGCATTCCTAATGATGTTTGATACATCCCAGTAAAAATAAAATACTTATCTCTTTTATCTTGATTTAGTTACTGGGTTGGATTCTTTTATGTAGTCAAGAGCAACAAGAACAACAGCAACAACAACAAAAAAATCTGCTTTTGCAATGTAATGGTGTAAATACATCCTAAGAAAAGTGGAAATCACCGTTCATGAGTAGAAAGCTTTTATAGTGGTAATTTAACCTGGTTGTTATTTGCACTATAAAACTGTCCCAATGTCTGAAGCTGTGTTCACTAGAACGATCAGACGAGTTTTCTTGCCATTTTAGCTGGCTTTAAGGAAAGCAAACTGACCAAGTCCCAAACTATGCAGTACACAAAGCAGAAATGGTAAAGTTTTTAGAACACCCGCGAGTTTTTAATGTTTAGGGTACTTTTTTCCATTTCTAAACTTAGGAGTTTGAAGAAATAAATAGAATCATGCAAATGGAGACTAAAACAACTGTAGTCTGTCTGTCGATTCATTGACCTAAAAATGTGGTCGTTTACATAATGATCAGCTCCACAATATGCTGTGCCAGCTGTACCTCGTAGATATCCTAGTGTCCTAAATGTCTGGGGTGTTAGGAATGTGATGAACATCTGAATTTTGATCATCATAACATATAAGTTTCTAGAATCTGCACTGGGATTTAATAGTAATAACTGTGAGGCTTATGGACTATGAACAGTTTTTAAAAAAACTTAATCACAACTACTTACAGGAATATTTTCAGCTGGCTAAGTGACATTTTGTGGCAGAAGGTGCTTCTGACTGCAGACAAAAGCACTTTTATGTAGTGCCTGCATGAAGCAAGGAAGAAGTCTGGAGACAACCCCCTGTTAAATACACTGCTTTGCCTACGTATTACAACACAGTCCTGAGCTAAGATACTAACCTGGAAGTGCTATTAGTGTATCAGCATGGTAGTACACAGAAGCTCATTAGCCTTGCTTCTTAATTTGTGTATCTAGTGTGATTGAAGTGCTGGCACAACACATGTGTGCTGCCATTCAGGACTCTCTCTAGCACGTGTGGATGGTGATGGTTGCCTGATGTTGACTTGCCTTCGCAAGAGGTGAATGTCCGGGGAGATGTGGATGAGATGTGGGTTGCACTGCAAACTTACTTCCCCTTGTAGGAAAGTTCTATATATATGGTGTTGTGTAGCTTCATCGGTCTGACTTTGAGACTTGCTTTGAGATGAGTTCTTGCTGGCAAGGGCTGACTTCTGGACACGGAAGATCATAACTGTAAACCCAGCAGAACGAATCTCAAATGCTGGTTTTAGATCATGATTCAGTAGCAATGACTGTAATAAAGACAGTGATGACAGTAATAAAGACACAACTGTTCACATTAGGAATCTGTATCCAGGTTTTACATAGCAGAAGCCTGTCAGGTCAACCCTGCAGCTGACCTGAACCTTCAGGTAAAGCAGAACCGGTTCTAGGTTACCCTCAGGCTGCACAATGCTGTAGCACAAGAGCTACGATACCAAATAACTGTCCTCTTCAGAGAACCTCTGTGAGGACAATGTGAAGAACCACATCAGCGATCCTAAGCAAAATCTTCCTTGGCTAGTAATTGGTGCCCATAGTTATAAGCTTTTCCACATGTACTTAAGGTAAAGTTCAAGTCCATATTAGAGGGAACAGTAACGTATGTAACAGTGAACTGCCCTGGAGCCAAAGTGGATTGAAACAGTGCTGAGACGTGAGCTAGAAATAGACCTTTCAGATTCTATCAGGCCTATTCTTCTTTGCCAAAGCAAGGTCATTCTTGTTCATAAGTTTTCCAGTGCCTACTTCGACAATTTCTTAAGTAACAGGGCTTTGCACCAGAAAGAAACTTTTATTTTAACAGATATATTTATACAATGGGCTGTGTCCCTCTTACATCTTATTGTTATTCTAACAATGCTCACTATGTCTGCTTAGGGGATGTCACTCTCATTTGTGATTTCAAAGATATTTTACCATTCAGTGATGCCCTTGACAATAAAATTCCTTCCCTCAGAAGCTGCGAGTACAGCAGCAGCTTAGTATAAAGGAATGCAAGTATAGTATATACTGCACATCTCCTGAAAATGACATTAAAAAACCCACACATCAAGTTTGCAAAAACTAACACTCCAAAGTGTGGAAATGCCAGAAGTAAGGTTTCCAGTATGATTTTCATTCAGATCCCCTCTGCATACGCCTTTGTGATAGTCTTTAATTACAAGATCAAATGTTTCCTCGAGGTCCCCTGCCTCATTTAGTGCACTGATGGTAGCACTGACTGAATGGTGGCTATTCAATAGTGCTTTTCATCGTCACCATTTATTGCAGTCTCCTACGCTTTGTTTACTATATGCCATCCAATACCTTCACTGAATATAGAATTAAAGGCCAATCTACTGTATTCATGATGCTGTCTTAGTTTGTAATGAATGCAATAATATTTATATCAGCTGTTTGAAGAGAGTTGTATTGTTACTGCTCAATTTTACACATGGAAGCAAAGGCTGAGTCCTGCTATTCTGAATTAGTCTTGGTTGTCCAAGAAGAAACAGAGTGGGATTCCAGAGTATTTAATGTTTGGTATCAATTTATCTGCCACTGTCACCTGCTATATTTGCTAGTAATCCACACTGCAGCAAATCAGTCGCCAGGGATTAAATGAGGTACCCTTAAAATGAGGAAGCATCTGGGAGAGAGAGTATCTTACTTTAAGGAATAAAGGGTCCAGCCCTTCTGTTAATAGTCAACCTTCCCCATTGGAGGTAATGATGACATTCAAACATCAGACAGTCCATGTCGATAAATTATGCCACGAGCAGGGGATGGAGCTTTTGCAGGAGGGAGGAGGACAGGTAGAATATCTACTAAGATCTTCCAGCCTATAACAGGACAAAAAAGAGTGTTACAATAGGGATGCAATTTAGTATAAAGAATAAGTGACTTTGCAAAAGTACATAAAATTCTTTTTGTGTACTGTGCATGTGATGAAAAAAATCAGACTATTTTTCTTCTATTAAGAGTTGACAATTTTTTTATGAGTGAGATTGTGAACCTGCAGGCATATCTGCATGAGGAACTAACGATTTTCTTTAAAAGTAGTTTGGCAAAATAACATACTAGTGGCTTCAAAGGAGGAGAGGAAGAAGAGGAGCTAACATGTCAACACCTCAGGAAGAAAATCAGAGCGACCATTGTGATAGGGAATTGAGGATTATTTTTTAAACATCATCGAAATGTATAATTGAGGACTCAGGGAAAAATGTCCTTGTTTTACATAGAATCCCAGTCTTACACCTGAAACACGTTCAGGTTCATTCCTGACTAGTCTGGCTATCTGCATGTCTTTCCTTTTGGGTCCTGAAACATGCAGTGAATGGTGTGACTTCAGGAGAGCATTTATAATTATTGGCCAATCTTCCTAGCAGGTTCAAAGCATAACGGGGGATTCAGCACTGCAAGAGGGTCTCTTTATTCATCTGTCTTGTGATGTACCACCCAAAGGTTAGTGATAATAAACCGAAATATTACTTGCTAGCGATCTCAGCTTCCCTCCATCTGCATTCTTGGTACTACTCTAAAAGTCTGTTGCACAATTTTTCATTCCTGGAGTCTCCCTGTCTTTGGCTCCATGCCAGGTTGTAGGTCTCAGCGAGATCAAAGGAAAACTTCAAAGCAGCCGACACCCCAATTTTTTGCAAGTGTTGGTAAATGAGACTATAGGATATTGTTCACTGTGCAGCCGCTTTGCTGCAGGTCTAACTGGATTTATAATTCTCTGTGATCATATAGAAATCAGTGTGATAGCACTCAAAACATGATGATACACTACTATAGGCGTCTTGTATCCTTTTCATTCACAGCTATATTATACTTGAGTTATTCACCTCAAAAGCCAGAGACAAAATTAACAGCTAATCTAAACATATTGCGCTATTTTTGTATATGGGATGCTGTGAAAGTTGAGGGCCATCAAATTTTAACTCTCTTCTTGTAAACTGTTTGATTTAACACTGAGAGTCTGTTGCCTGGAGGAAATGTTCTCTTTAACTGCATGTTTTTCTCTGTAAACCACTGGTGACACCTACAGAGCCCACCACAAAACTTGCTGAGGGTTCTTGGACAACATGTGGCCTCTTTGCCAGAATTTGGCTGAGCTATGAACCATGGTGCCCCCTGTCTGGCAAGCAGTGAAGAGATGTTCACTGAAAGATATAGTTCCAGATGATTAGATACTCATCTTAGGTTCTTTTATTCTTCCATAGCAGAGACCCAGCCATTTGTGTGAACTTAGCAGGCCTTAAGAACTTAACCGAGCCATATTTTCACATCGTGCTTCACATCTCAAAAATTCATCTAGAAGTGAAGCTTCTCTCCTTGTTCCAATTTAAGGGAATGTTGTCATCTTTCAGAGGCAGCAAAGAGGCAGTGTTTTCTACAGTTTTTAAAGATACAAGTCTTAGCTTTACTTAATTTCTGAGAAAGTTCCCATTTTTATATTGGTGATATGTTACTTCCCCATTCTGTCACCAAGTTTCCTAAATCTGCTGCTTGTTTTAGACTATTATAGAGTGTATCTGCTTTTTGCTGGTCTTAGTCTCGGTGACTGCACTGGTAAAAACTGCCTGTGCTAAAAGTGCAGTAAAAAAAATCAGATAGAGGTAAAAGGAAATGCAAAGGGCAAGGTGAAATGAAGTACGCTCTAAGTGCCATCTAGTAGTTAATGACAGTATGTACTTGATGCTGAGGCTTCCACACAGTGTTACCAGGTCTTTTATTGCCAAGTCACTTCTGGGTAAGTTACAAAAGCCATGTCTTGCATTTACATGAGTAGAACAATAGTTTTCAGTATAGAAGTTTACACATACCTAATGATTTGGTGTTCTTTAGGTTTCAAAACTGAGTGTTTTCGTAGAGGTACTTTAAAAAAGCCTTCACTTAGCAGGAGAGAATACCAAAGACTTTCTCAAAATCAACCCCCTTGAACGAATTTCAGGTGCATCCCAAAGCTTCAACAGTGCTAGCACATACCAACTTTCCAAATGCAGGACAAAGTACTTACCTTTCTGATGCAGCATGAAGCAATTAATGTTTGTTAAATCCTCAGGGAACATATTTTCTTGTCCTATTATCTACAAAGCTGATTTGTTCCCAAAACTAAGTAAAGTACATCACCCTACTTGGGTGCACATGAAGTGCACTCCCAGGGCACCAGCACTTCATTGCAGCAGCTTTCTGTTTTCATTCAAAAAATGGAAGGAGATTGAATCATGCAGTCTGATCCCAGAGTCCTTGGTAACTTTTCTCTTAAAAATGCTTTTTTCTTATTCACAGTCTTATCTTTCATGATTAAATAATACACTCATTTGTAGCCATGGGACGCCTGTCTCCAGGGCCACTGCAGAATAGCTACAGTAGTTTAACCAGCTAGCGAACCTAAATCCATCTGTGCTGTGGAAAAAATACTCTCACACTTGAGCTGTGGCAGACAGAACAAATGTTCCCTAATTTTCTGTTAGAGGATTTGCAGTTTTCCACTTGAGTTGATGATGCTGAAATGAGGATTTTCACTTTTTGAATATGACATAATTTATGAGAAAGACATGCAGTAAATATTTCAGCTGGAGTAGGTTTAAAATGAGCCCAAGCTCAAAAGATTTAAAAAGTAACTACTGTCTTTCCAGGAATTAATTAAGGTGTGTGGGTTTGGGTGGGTCAGTGAGGAATGAATGACCATCTTGGGAAAGGGTGCTTGGTTAAGAGCCTGCTAACTCCCCTGATCAGGAAGAGGCTTTCTTCTTTTCCCTTCCCTTTCCCTTCCACCTCTCCTCTCCTCTCCTCTCTCCCTCTCTTTCTTCTTCTTGTTTCACCTGATATTATTATTATACCTCCAGCCTCCACAATTTTTTTTCAGACACCCCTCGCCGAGATATGAGATCTGGAACACAATGGAAGATCTCATGGCTCCAGCAGGACTCTGTTAATATGTTCCCTTATTACTCAATTGTACTTTTGTTGATTTGATTGAGGGTTTCTTTTTTTTTTTTTTTTGGACAGTGGGAAAAGACCAGCAGGAGCTACTGTTAGTAGGATATGGGGCTTTCAATCTGCAGCTTCCATTTCATATCTGGCCTATGGTGGTTATAGTGTGATCACCAAAGGGCAAATTTATCAGGAACATGCAGGATTAACAGTCTAGGATCAGTTCTTAGCAACCAAATTTGTACATCCCCTGCAGTGTCATTACAGGGTTTGTTTTTTCATAGCAGAACTCTCTACCAGAAAGACCAATGACAAGGAGTTCAATCTATGATCCCTGTAGCTGTTTACCTAAGTTTAGCCTAATGACCATCAGGATTGTGCCAAGGACATGGCTAAAATTACATCAGTTTCCAGGGAAGAAAATTCATATCTTTACAGACAACAGATGAAAAGATGAGCTGTTACGGGTTTTTTGTTTGTTTGTTTTCCCCGTAGAGATACCCTCTGACATTGTGTTACCTCCAGCAGATGATCTCCAGCAGCAGGGCAGGGGTGACCTTAGCAGAGGAGTAGGCAACACATCAGAAGTGACTCATTGATTTTATGAAACATTTCCCTTCGAAGCCATGACCCATCAGCACAGGAGCTTTAAAAAAAAAATAATCAAAAAAATATTAATATTTCAAGATGGAGTCAGATGTCAGAAAGCTCCCTACCTCTCTTGTTAAAATGTGATGTATTCTACAACTATTCAGAATATCACATGATACTCAAAACCTGGTTAGTGATTTTTTTCTTTTATATTTAACAAAAAGAGTTACCACCTACGGTAAGTGAAATGCAGAGTAGTCAGATACCATAACGATGACTGTGTAAAACAGAGAAAGGGAATATAAGGCTTACCAGCATGTTAGAGCATTCTCTTAGGAAAATGTTTAATAAAACTACTGGATCACTTTCCTTCTGTGTATGGGGGCACTGAAGAGCCTCTCAATAGTTATGGCTTTCCAGAGAGATACTATGTCTAGTAACCAGCATGTTTCGCTATGTAGCCTAATCTTTTATAATTACCTTCCCAGAACTGTAAGCACTCCAGAGGAGTCACAAACTGTGTCTTCTTTCTTTCTATTTTTTTCTGGACTATATTAAATATTGAAAGACTAGAAATATGAAAAATGTGAGTTATCCTCATTAACTCTAGGGGAAGAGATCTTCCTTTGATCTTCCTTATCCAACTAGTATATTGTTAGCAGATGTATTGGAGTAAACTGGATATTACTATGTCACTAAAGGTGTAAGGTGTTAGCTTTAATTTTTCTGGAGGCCTGTAACAACTGTAAGTAGAGACCATAAATATGTTCTCTGTGTGAGTCTATACTATCCACCTCAGAACAAAGGACTGTTCCAAGCAGGACAGAAGCCAGAACTATGAGGTTATAGAATATCCTGAGTGACTGAAATGTCTGTGAAAGATGCTCTTCGAGCATTTTCCTCTTTAGTCAAGTGATTGTCCCACTCCTGGAGAAAGCCCTGCCCACGATTTCCTACACACCAAGTATTTTAACACATTTCAGTTTGAGAATGCAGTTCTCCTTTCAGCTGACAGGGAACAGGCAACTCCACTGAAAGCTAGGTAGCATTAACTTCTGAGCCTTCTGTGAAACCTCGCCTTTCAAATGCCAAACCAACCTGAAGGTTTGCAGATCTGCCCTAAAATTTATGATCTCCTGTATCTGAGAATAGTCTCCCTGTGGGTTGGTCCCATGTCTCCCCAACGGCATATGCCAAATAACTCTTCTGATTCTTCCTACAAAGCCTTCTAATTCTTCATATAAAGCCTTCTAATTGTGCTCCTACAGAATGACTTCCTAAGCAAAGGTACAGTAACTGCTCCGTGCCGACTGCATCTCTGGTAGCATTCAGAATATCATTATAGCCCAGTGTTCTTAAATGAAGAGTTCATATCTGTCACTATCTATTCTTGTGCTGTCTCAGACAAGTCACACAGCGGCTTTAGAAAGCTGTGACAGCTTTGGAAGTACTGGTGGGATTCTTCTGCAACACCATTTCTGCAAGGGCTCTGTTCCAAGTCAGTGCTTTCATCCTTCAGTGTTGCCTAGCATCAGGGCAGGAATCCTTCTAGAAGCTTGTCTGCAAGGTAACTGGAAGATTTTTGTAATTCTTTTTATTATTATCATGCATCTGAAACAAATAATAGATGTGCTCTTCCCATTTCAGGCATCAAAGCACAGTTAACTGGGGTTTATAAGCTTCTAGCATAGGATGTTTATAAGCCATTTGGATACCTTGTTCACCTTTGAAGACAGTACCAGCCCTCAGAACTTCACTAGTGGTTGTGTGTAGTTTTGGGGAGGGGAGTCCTCCTTTTTTTCTTATGCTAAATAGATACTGAAGTTACTGTACAGTTCAATCCTCATTATATATGGTATTAATAAACGTGCCACTAGGACAGTCTGTTCTATTAAGTAAGTTTGCTAATCTGAGCACATTATGCTGGATTTATACTGAGGAGGAAAATCTCTGGGGAAAATGATGAAACAACCTAAGGCAGAGGATCCAGATTTATTGTTGTCTCTGCTTTTGTGGCACAGAGAGAGGGAAAAGAAAATGCAAAGGAAGAGAATTTGCATCAGAATGACTGCAGTATGTTCTGTCACCGGTAATGCAGATGATCTTTTCTGCATTATTCCAGTATCCCCATGTTTCTAAACCATCTTTATTTTATCGTAGTTTCAAAACGATCCCCTTGTGATAAAAAGGCTCACTTTTAAATGTCAGTAAGTACGTGTTGACATTCCAGGAGTATAAGGAGCACTGCATGTCACATATTCTCCCTTTCAATCATCCCTTAAAGATCCCTGGAATTTCCATGAATTCTTCTGTGTGTCTCTCAGGAAGCAGAGAAGGGACTGGTGAAAGATCTTTGCAGGGAGGTCCTACAAAATGCAAGGTGGTTCTCATGAGAAGACAGGTAATGTACACATTGAAACTCCTGGATATACTGTGGCTTGAATTAAGGAACTGGGCCTTAAAAAGTGCATTCCTATCAGTGCTGGAAAATGTCTTGTTAAAGTTTGTCTTTCCCAGGCTGAGTTCATCACTGAGTTCAGCTAATGCCAGGGCCTATTAAACAACTTAGAAGTAGCAAAGAACTCATGCCTTCAACTTGTTCAAATTGTTATATTTTGGTAACCCTCAGAACCCAAAGGCAAATATTCATGCCCTGAACTAAGAGAAGAAAGCTGGTTTTGTCTTGTCACTTCCTCTTCTCCATTCCTTTTCTGCTTTATTCCTCCATTTTGTATTTCTAGCCTTACATCAAACAGGGAAACCCATCTTGGCAGAGATTAAGATGTGGGTATAGTGCATAACTCCCACTTCTGTAACAAAGTCATTTTCCCTCTGCAACCAGCATGACAGGGCTGAAGTTCTCTGTTAACATCTGTGTACATGCACATGCCTGGGGATTCCAGGACTGAGCACATCACCCATAAAACTTGAGGCATGCAACAAATAAGTTCCAGGGAAAAGCAAGGGGGAAAAAAAAAGAAAAAGAAATTTAAAAGAAAGAAGGAAAGAAAGAAGGAAAGAAAGAAGGACGGAAGAATGGAAGAAAGGAAAAGAAAGAATAAGAAAGAAAGGAAGGAAGGGAGGGAGGGAGGAAGGAAAAGAGGAAGGAAGGAAGGAAAAGAGGAAGGAAGGAAAAAAGAAAAGAGGAATGGAGGAAGGAAGGGAGGAAAAAAGAAAAGACGAAGGAAGGAGAAAATGAAAATGTAAAGCCATTAGGAGCTCAAGAGATGTAGATTTGACAGGATGATCCTATTTCATGCTACATTAGTATAAATAGGTCTAATTTGACACACATTTGTATTAAAATGGTCTTTATTTTTCGGGATCAAATTTCAGTATCATGTGGATATTCAAGCAAAATATTCTTCCTTTGACTTTAACTAAAATCCCTTTGAGGCAATGGGAGAGAATCTTTCAAGCAAGGCTATTTGTCCTTCTTTCACATAACAGGGAAATATTGGTATATTTGTGTCTCTGCTGCCTCCTGCAGCACAAAAATAATGCCATTTAAAGACTTGTACCTATCATCCATCACTGACCGAGGAACCTCCGAAGTGTTAAATTCTCTCAACAGGAAAAGAAGTGGAGATCTGCCATGAGCTTTGACCTCTAGAAACTAGCCTTTAGTCAAAAACCTTACTGTCTCTTCTCATTAAAGCCTAACCTCGTGTTGCATATAGGAAGCAGCTCACAGTGCACAACAGGAAACTTTGTTGATCCCCTTCTTGAGCCTCTTCTTTTGATATTACCTGTTTACTGATGTATAGGCTGAGAGCACTTTGAAATGTCCCGTGGGGACAGATTGTGTAGAAGATGACCAGATTACATGCGTACGGGCACAGAGGTTGCATTAGTTACAACATTAGAGTAGTGCACGAATGACATCATCTGTTTTATTAACATTTCATTGAGGCTTTAGTGTATTTCATACCTTTCAGAAGGAAATGACAATATTTGAACTGAATTTTTCAATTAATCAGAAACAAAGTGCGTATTCTTAGCCATGTCCAGCTCCAGATTTTAGCAGCTTCCTGGTGTACTTCAACTATGCTGGAGTCACATGTTAGGAAAAAGGGAGGATCAAGCATCCCAAACTTTATTCATAGGATCATAAAATCATTTATGTTGGAAAAGACCTTTAAGATCATCAAGTCCAACCATTAAATCTGTTGAGATTTTCCTTCCCATGCTTATTATCTACTTAATGGATAAGCTCTCTGGGATACCAGCTCTGCCTTTCCTGTCCTTCCATACATAAGCACATCTAGGAGCATGTAGTTCCCAGTTTGCTATATCCAGTAAAAGCTGTTATTATACAAACAGCGATAAGAAGAAAAAAAAATGCAGAAACATGATGTACTTGAACTTGAAAAGGCCTCTCCTTGTCAATCTTATGGAGACAGCATATAGTTTTAATCTGATACCAGCTCTGCTCCTGTTCCTAGTCTTCTCATGTATGATTATCAGTCAAAAAGGGGATGCAGCACTTTCAGACACTATGAAGAAGCTCAGTAATGAGTTTAATGATCTTAACAAGAAGAGATCTCAAGAAAGATATTTAACCCAGTGTTATAGGAACTGAGATTTTGGGGTTGGTTTTTCATTTAAAATGTTATCAAAGTAAAGCAGTATTTCATCAGTGATGTCAGCTGGTCTCATGGCTTCTTTATTAGATGTACGAGTCTCTAAAAGCTGATCATTTTGCTCATCTCCAGATTCTTCAGGCACAAAGTAAATCCAGATGCTGTCCTTAAAGAAACTCTTGTTCTTTGCTGTTCCCATTCCTCCCCTGTGCTGCAGTTGTTTCTACTTTTCTAGCTTCTAGCTTTTCCCAGGCATTCTTCAGGTGACTTCACCATCAATCCTTCCCTTCCATCAGTCCTTGACATTTTACAAATTCAGAAATCCATCTTTTCCATTTGTTTGGCTTTAGCAAGTCGTCCACGACTACAACTCAAGAAATTTCTTTTGGCTGAGCAATAAAAACATGCTTTCCTGAATCAAACCTCAGCGCCCTATATAGGTGATTATTTTTTTAAGAACCTGATCCTGATATCCTCTTTCTTACAGCAACAAAAATCTAAAGTGCTTGGACTAGCCATAACTGTTCTTGGGGAAAGCATGGCAGGCTTTGAGAAAGAATAGAAGTCAATGCTTGAACTTAACACTAACATCTCCCCTTGCAATTTTTGAATGTTTTCTCTTTTTTGTTTCTGTGCGTGCTTTGCCATCTTGGGGATCACGTATTGCTGAAACTCTGTGCCACCAAAGAGACTGAAAATACCCTTTTGTGTACTCCTTGCTTTTATCCATTTGTTACTAGTCTCTTAGACTGTGAAGTAAATTCCTGAGAGAGAATAAAGTGTCCTCTGCTCAATTCGTACCTGTTTAGGTCATCCAGATTCTTGGGTTTGCCCTTTTAAACTCTTTTCTATCAATCAGACATATGTTCTTTGTGAAAGAAAGTGAGTTTAATGCCAGCTTGTGTGGTAGATCGACAGCCATGGGGTTTATGCTTAGAAAAGGCTGAGTACTGGCACTGCTGCAAACATTTCCCACTGTAGCCCTTCCTTACCTCTGATGTGGAGAAAACACCTCCAGGCAGAAAGACTCTCTGGTCTCTATGGCCATTCATGGGCTGGCATTGAAGGCATGTTGGCAGGATTGTTTGAATGAAGCTTTTCTGCAAAGGAGTTCAATATTCAGGGCTGTCAGGCTGGTTCCTTTTGGCTCCTACTAAGTTCTGAATTTGAAAACTAAAAAGAATGATAATGTGACCTTGTCTTTGTTGCATACTGTGAACGGCGACAGAGTCCATAACAACTTAGAGAATCATAGAATAGTTTTGGCTGGAAGACACCTTCAAGATCATCAAGTCCAACCTTATTCCTAGCCATATCAAAACCACTAAACCACGTCCCTAAGCACAACATCCAACCGGCTCTTAAACACCTCCAGGGATGGTGACTCCACCACCTCCCTGGGCAGGCCATTCCAATGCCTGACAACCCTTTCTTCAGCCTTGTGCCAGAATACCAGACCTGCGTTCTGATGGTTTATTGTTGAACTACTAGCACTGCAAACACATCCAGATCTTATAAGATAAGCACCTTTTTCATCTTTGGAAGCTGTGTGGTTTGTACATCTCATGAGATCTTACCATAGGCCTCAGAGACCTGTTTGACTTGACTTGGCTAAGTTACAGAGAAGTCCTAAAATACACCAGTGTTCTTTACTCACTTCAGACATCACAGTTACTACTCAAAGAGACTGTGTCATAGATCAGACAATGAAGCCTCTCTTTTTTTTGTCACTTAGACAATTCCTAGTATAAGCTTTGTAAATTAATATCAGAACTGCCAGGGAATGAAAAGGTGCACTGTGAGCTGGCATCTTGAGAGCAACCCATGACCCGTCGTTCAGCCTACCAGACTATTTCCAACACTGTCTTCTCTGACGCTAAAGGACACACAGCCTACCTGTTGCCACTCACTTTGCATAAATACCTAACCTTACAGCCTGTGTAAAGGAATACAGAGTGACAGCAAAGGCATGGATGAGTCCCGAATTCTGAGGATCTGGATTCTTAGCCCAGCTCTTCTCCAGATTTCCTGTGTCATATTGGATGTATCATTTTTAGTTCTGTACACCTCATTGCTGCAGCCAAGTTACATTTGCCAAGTACCTTAAGGTGTGTAGGCTAGATCCAAGAGCGCCTATAATTCTCACATGGAAGGTTCTTTGCATTTACAAAGTATTGATTTGCTTTTATCCATTTAAGTTGTGGGAGCATTCTATATATCTTTTAATATTTCATGTGATAAAAGCTTTCTAATGTCTTTTTTTTGAGATGGACTACTAAAAATTATATGTATCATGTTTGTTTGTTGTTAATAATCTAATATATGAGTTCGGCAGAAATGGAGAATTCCATTTCACAGAGAATGCTTTGAAATGTGATTTGAGGTTGATTCAAGACAAAACAAGTTTTTTATCTGGGAAAAGGGCTAGACCACTGACCCCCGTGGTCTTCAGGGCACAGACCAGGGAAGTCCTCTGTGAGTTTGACAGTCCCAGAAGCTGGAAGCCCTACAAGCCCAGGCTGATAAGCAGCTGATGTCAGCTGTGCTTGGATGCCAGGCTGCTCATGCTCTCAACTCCAGTCAGCCCACCTGATGGGATGCTGAGATGCTGGTGTTCGGTCCCAGGGCACCAGGCTGAAGTTCTGACAGCAACATGATCATGTCAGAATCAGATCATCTGTCTGGAATGTTTCAATTTCAGAAAGCTGGCAATATAACACAATATTCCAGATGTGGCCTCACCAGGGCAGAGTAGAGTGGGAAGAGAACCTCTCTTGACCTACACCCCTTCTGATACACCCCAGGATGCCATCGGCCTTCGTGGCCACGAGGGCACCCTGCTGGCTCATGGTCACCCTGCTGTCCACCAGGACCCCCAGGTCCCTTTCCCCTACGCTGCTCTCTGTACAAGTCAGTCCCCAACCTATACTGGTACATGGGTTTATTCTTGCCCAGATGCAAGACTCTGCCCTTGCCCTTGTTACACTTCATTGAATTTCTCCCTGCCCAGCTCTCCAGCCTGTCCAGGTCTGGCTGGATGGCAGCCCAGCCTTCTGGAGTGTCAGCCACTCCTCCCAGTTCTGTGTCATCAGCAAATTGCTGACAGTGCACTCTGTGCCCTCATCCAAGTCGTTGATGAATGTATTGAATAGTACCGGTAATATCTTACAGCAGCTTCCTGTTAGTCATAAGGTTATGTTACTCAGCAGGGACATAGAATTGGACAGAAGATGGTTGTGGTAGTGGTTGTTTTAGTAGAAAAAGCCATTTTTGTTTGCTTAAGCTGGCTAAGACATTAGAAAGACATCTGACAGTTGAGGTCTGACATCATTTGTGGACTGTTTTTGTCTGGAAATTTTGGGTTTCTCCTGCTGGCAAGACTGTCACTGGTGCCAGCTTCCTGGGAATGAACTTTACGTTAGATATGTAGTAAAAAAAGCTGGTTATTTAAAAAAAAAAACAAACCCACCCATAATGTGCAGTGATTGATCGTCAGCTGGTAATACTTGGGAACGTTATGGGAAGATGCATGAAGATCTGGCTTTCAATACAGAAGCTTCCAAGCTACAACAGTCTATTAGAGCATGCAGATGTCTCTGTAGAGGTTCAGAAAATCTGATTTACATAGAGGTAGAGGGACATTCCAGAAATTATTTGTGTTTGCAAAGCTTTTGTTGACGTGTTTTGCTACATCAGAGGCTGAGTAACTCTGTAAGAGGTCAGAGTCAAACCTTGGTTTGCTCATAGTGTGACTCCTTACACTGAAGAGGTTGTTTAAGATAATTTGTGCCTTATTTCTCAGTGTAAAAATAAACGATAAAAATAGTCGCCATACTGCGACAGTTACGTGACTGTTTGAAATCCAGACATCTAAAACTGAAACTTCAGGAAACAGGAATTGCTGTTGAAAAGCACAATATTTTCAGGGGACAATGAAAATGTACTGGTTCTGTTAGCTGTTGGGAAAAAAGCCCAGATGCACAAGTACAGCAGGTAATAGGAACTTGAACCTCAGAAAATTACTGAAAGAAGAATATTTGGTTCTTGCAAGGTGGCCCTCTTTGTTGTATGTCATCACAATGAGGTCAGGACGTGACAAATGTTTGATGCAGTGAAAAACTCAGTAACTGAAGTTATTAAGCAGGCATTCTTTATTTTGCAGTGCCGGGCGCACAGGGGATCACTCCTCCAAGTGTGTGTACTGATGCAAGCTGGGTACACAGTTTATGTGCAGGCTAAACACAGATATTGATTGTATTTCTTAGAAAGGGCAGTCTTATGCTAATGGGTTCCTGGAATTCATTTACATAGTCTGAGCATGCGTAATAACATTAGGGTTGGGGTCTTTTCTCCCCTTGGTGGTCTTCCGTGACCTCTGGTGGTCATTTACTTCACCTTCTCTT
>WUAM01000399.1:1289992-1300999 GCA_024336885.1 Actenoides hombroni
TAGCCAATCACCCTAGGAGATGGGTGATCACTGACCAATTGCCCTATGGGGCTAGGGTATATAAAATGGGGTTATAATTTAATAAAGTTGCTTCTTTTGCCTTCTCTTGCTGAATTTGTGTGTTGCTGCATCTCTCCACTCCCGGTATAAACAGCGACATAAACCAGTGAATCCCACTGAGTTGAAGTAGGTGGCTGGTCTGCAGCAGAAGCATGCAGGATGACAGGAAGTCCATCTTCTCTGAGTACTTTTTCAGTAGAAGTGCATCATTATTTAACATTTTCCTCCTCAGTTTGCGTGAAGTAAGTATTAGGGATTTATCCTTCCTTGTTTTTGCTTTGCTTTCTGCTCAGGAGACAGTTGCCACTTTTAGATGAGGATAGTTTTATGATTCTGTAAACTATGCTTAGGAGTCATTTTAATTTGCTTCTTTGACTTTCTTTATGATTTGTTTTATTCCTTTACCAAAAAGAAAAAAAAACCAGAAAACCAGAAAAGAAAGGGAAAAAAAAAGAAACTAAGTTATGAAATGGAGGAATTTTTTCCAAAATGCTGCATTTAAAATTCTGTAAGGACTGGTAAGACCAATGGTCTTTGGCCCATAACACTTATTTGTTCACTCAATGCAAAGCAGCCAGTAGTTTTATTTCTAATTATTTTTTTTTTAATGTGCATATTTTATCTGCAATATGCTTTTTTGATATATTAGAGGAAACCATTTCAGTGGTTGTCTGATACTCTTCTGAATACAGTTCAGCAAATTCTCTTTGCAGTATTCATTAGGATCGAAATGGACAAATCCCTCTTTGTAATAAGATCTATGGATTTTTTTGTTTTATAAACAGAAATGCTGTCATGAAGATTATTGATAAGGAGATGTAAAATATTAATTCTCAAATACAAATTTCCCTTCAGCCTATCACTAGACAGTGTCAAGTATTGTTCAGATCAAACTTTGAGATCTTAAGCATTTTGTGTAAACTTTAATTTCATTTACATTTTATTTTACTGCCCCTGTACTTCTAAGCTGTTGACAGAGTCAAATAAAATATCTTAAAGTCCTACAAAAAAAAATAATTCAAGTTACTTCTAGCTTTATGTGACACAAGAAAAACTGATATCTCTGTGCTGGTCACTAGCACTAATCAGTCTCCTTTCCTGTGAGCTTTAACAGAAAGACTGAGAAAAATGGACCTGGAAACCAAATTGCCCTTTTGTGACTTGAGGTGATTCTTCCATGTAAGAGCAGAGATACAGGCCAGAATGATGATGTGGATTGTACCTTTTAAATGTATTTCCAACTATTACTCTTGATCTGATATATTTTTTTAACTATGAAATAATTATTCTAATTGCTTTTATATTGATTGATTCTGATTTCCTGGATGTACGTTTCCCACTGAATCTGAAACTCATCCACTGTAGAAATTATTCAGGTTTTTTTGTATTTTTCTTTGTTTGTTTATTCCCTCGCCCCATCCCAAACCACTGTACCATTGTGTATTCTTACAATATGTCATTCTCTTCCCACTTAGGTTTCTAAGGAGAGTCCCAAACATTTGCCGTTCTTTCGCAATGACAAACTTCAAAGACACTTGCTTATCTCTTTGATTTTCTCCTGCTATTTTGTTTTACTATAGCAACTTTTTTCCCTAGTTGCATATATCTAAGTAATTCTGTATTAGTATATTCAGCATGAAAATATTAATCCAAATTAATCCAGTTAAGACACAATGCTTCAAAGCACAGACAAATAAGCAATTGGCAATTGGTACTTTTAGAAGGGATGAAAAGCTGAAACCCCACTTTACCAAAAGTACAAATTAATTGAGCTAGAGAAATGTGTGAAGTGCAATAGCATAATGAAACTGGATCCAAATGTGCCACCCAATGACTAGAAGATAAAATGAGTGTGCAAAAGCTTTCAAAGATAAACCATAAGAGGAAAGGGAGGGAGAGCCAGCAAGCTCTCTAGTGTTTAGTTTGTGTTGGACATGTGAAGCTGTTCACTCTGGAACTCTTTTACACAGGTTTGAGATGTTTAAGTATGGATTCATACCATGGGGCATTACTGTTTGGCTTCTAATAGCTTCTAAAAATTAATGATTTCTACAGTACAGGTAGCAAGGATTTATAGACAGTGCCTTTGAAAACATCTCAAGAGATGCACTTTAGCTCTGATGCTATGATGTTTCCAGATCCTCATCTCTCACAGGAGCAAGTAGTTGAAGGATGGTAACAATTTCACTACCTTTACTTCCTCTGAAGGTTTTTTGGCATCAAATGAATGCTTGTTTCATCCAGAAGCTATGGTGGGGGCTGCTGTCCCAAATAACTTGGGAAAACACCCTCAGCTATGTATCATCTTTGAAAAAAATGTATTCTCTTTTTGACTATAAACCTGTTTTTTCAGTTTCAGAATGCATCTGCTAGCTGAAGTTGTTAATAGTAGCACTGAGACTCTGTTAGGTAGAGCTTTGAAATGAAAAAAAATTTAGCTTTGTTCAATTCAGGAGGCCGCAGAACTTAACAGTTTCGTGGTTTTGTGTTTTTTTTTAATATGTTTTAATAGAAAACTAATTATCACAAGTAAGATAATTCCTTGAACAACAAAAAGTTAAACCTCTTCAGAAATAAATAAAAAATTAATGTTCATATCCCTGAAGGCAGCAGCAGCTATGACTGTCCCTGCTCGGTGCCTGTGGCTCCCTTCATCCTGCCCCCAGCACAGGACCCCTTGTCAGCCCCTGCCCTAGCGATGCTGCAGCAGGGCCAGTCTCCAGCTCCCCCAAGCCCAGCCCTGCATGGCTGTGGACCCTGCTGAGCTGTGTCCACCTACAGGCCCATGTCCTGGCCTGTCCTTGTGCGATTCTGTCCCCAGTGACACTGTGAAAATCCCAGTAACAAAAGTTATTCAGCAGGCATTCTTTATTTTGTTGTGCTGGATGCACAGGGAATCACTCCTTCAAATGTGCGTACCGATGCAGGCTAGGTACATAGTCTATATGCAGGCTAAACATACATATTCATTATATTTCTTAGAAAGGGCAGTCTTATGCTAATGGATTCCTGGAATTCATATACATAGTCTGAGCATGTGTAATAAAATTAGGGTTAGGGTCTTTTCTCCCCTCAGGGGTCTTTCGTGACCTCTGGTGGTCATTTACTTCATCTTCTCTTCTTCATCACCATGTTCTTTTAGTGACCTAAAACCTAAAATCTTTATTCTTGCCACAAAACCAGTTCTTGTCTGTTCAGCATGCTCGGGTGCCTCGAGATGTCGTCTTGTCCTGTTCCTGGAGATAATCACTATCTACAAGGTTATGTATTTCACGGTGTGTCCCTCCTGTACAACTACCCATTTATTGTTGTTGCTTGTTCAAAGATTAGTAAAACTGCAGCAGACAGCCCTTCTCCTGCCTTTATGTTGTTGAGCTGGATAGCATGTGCAGGACTGTTCAGGCCAGTGGGTGAGCTGAGAGCAGCTGAGGGACATGGCTGGACCAGCAGCCACCTCATCTGCAGGGAAGCCAACAGCTGAGGGTCTGGAATTTGGTTTAGATGTGACCACTCCAAGACGTACTACACCTCCATGCATGTTACTTCACAAATTGTTTCTTGTTCTGTTACTTGATGAAGCAGCAGACTAGCTCATGCTTAGATTAGGAGATGAATTCCCCTCCCATCTTCTCCAGGGTTTAGGGATTTGTCATCAAGGTTTTATAGCTGCTGTGGTGAATTGCCATTAAGACATCATCCTCAAAAGAACAAAGAAGGGCTTTCATACCTGAACAGTTTTGAAAATCAAAGAAGATTTTAACTAAAGTGAAAGGACTGCTAGAAGAATATTTCCTGCTGTGTCCAGAAATAGTTCTTTTTGCTAAACATTTTAAAGCTTGACTTCCCCTTTGCCACAGAAATGAAGATATTCCTCTGCACATAATGCACGTGACGTTGCAGCCTTCAGTCACGGAGGTCAGTGTATTCCTGGATGTGTCTGGGGCCTGAGACATCATTACGTTTCAAAATAAGCACAGGTCTTGAAGGGTGGGTCTCGTGCAATCTAGCCGCAGCTTGAAAGTTTATTCCCTTTTGTGGCTTCGGTCTACTCACCACCGTTGGTTATGGTGCGCGTTCCTCAGCTATAAACTCAGCATTATATGACTGAGGGGTGTCCAGAGCAGGATTAGTTAACCCCTGAGCAGCCAGCATTGTTGGTATCAGCATTACACGTTGTTCTTCACACGAGCATTGCAGCTCCGCTGTAGAAAACTCAGCGAGACCGTGAAGGAGGAGAGGCTTTTAAATAGCTCTGAAAATTAGCAAGTATGGTGTGAAATATTATTTCAGTGCTGTGAAGGATGGCTAAGTTACTGTTTAAAAGTTAGAGCTGTCCAGTACGAAGCCAGGTAAGTACAGCTAGCACCCTGGGGCAGTTGGCTTTAGAGCTTCCCGGTTGTTGCTTTCAGACTCAATTTCAGCAATTTTTTCACATTTTGACTTTTTTGTTTTGTACTTTTCATTGGAGGAGACAAAAAAATAGTTTTGAGACACACAGAATTATGGAACTGGGCAGAGTGGGATTATGGTGGAATGGAAATACTGGATATTTCAGCTGCAGGAGTTTTCAGTGTTTAATGGATCTCCTGGGTAGTCATTAGCAGTAAATGGACAGCATTGCCACTCTAGCTCTGTAGCTGAACCTCTTGTCACAATTCTGGCTGAGCCATACTGTGACAGTCTTTTGTTTTCTTAAAATAGCCAGTTTGTTCAACTGAATCATCTTTGTGATTGCCACAAAATCCTCTGTGGAAAAACTTCACGTATTCACAAAAATTTGGGAAGTGGTTGTTCCTTACGATGTCTATATTCACATCAAACATCAGTAATCACTGGCCATTGTTTTTTGCCTGGTGTATATTATTCTTCCAGTCATGTGCCACAATCAAATAAAAAAAAAAAAAAAAAAAAAGAGGTTTAGTGGCAATCCTGTGCCTTGATTACTTTTTAGAAGATAATGAAGTTTATGGGCAGCTTGTAAGATGCAAACAATTTGTTCCTGCTGTCCTTTTTGAATAGCAGGCATATATAGATAAAATCCCCGGAGAAAGAGTCGTGAAGCTATGGAACGTATACTATTTTCTTATTGTGATACTGCTTTTAGGCATTTGCATGCAGTTGTGTATCCAGGATACTCAGAACTGCTGAGAGAGAGAGTGCATTAATAATATTATTATTGCCATATCATTCTTGCTGTAGTAATAAGGGCTATAAGTCTGGGTTAGGTTCCACGGCGCCCATTGCTGTTCATACTCAGGTTTGCAGTCCAGTAAGATGCACATTTGCTTCGTGGATACAGAATTAGATACATCCAGTGATTTAATGTTTTCATCTTGCTTATTAATTCAGAGCTTCACACTAATTAATTGCTAGTTGGGGAGCATGCTGAAGATGGCTTGAATGCGGTCACTGGCTTTTTTGTTTAGAAGGGTGGTAAGTACAGCTTTGAAAAAGGAACACAAAGAATGAAAATAGTTTCACGGTTTTCTAGGAATCCAAATGGGAAAATAACAAGAAAAATGTTAGTCAAACAAGAAGGTAAAACCACTTGTGTTTATGATGTTTTATTACAAAGTCCTACACTTTGACACATTTAATTTAATGTTCTTTAACCAAGAAAAAGGAAAGATGTGCATGACAATATTATGGGTTTACATCGTTCTCAAATAATTACTACTGAGAAAAGAGGGGAGAGGAGAGGAGAGTTCAGGCTTTTTACAGTATTTCTTTTGTTAATATACGGTTTCTAAATGAGGAGAGGAGAGGAGAGGAGAGGAAACAGTTTCTTTGGCTTTCAAATGAAATATTTGCTCAGAAAAGCCTGCGACTCTCTGTGCGGTGTCACAATAGCTATTATACAGCCAGGCTTACCAACTCATTCTCTCTGCCAAGGTGGAGAGATTACCTTGACTACTTATGTTGGGAGATAACCATGATCAGGGTGACAGAAGCAAAGAGAGAAAGAAAGCAACTGCAAGGCTACTAAGCTATGTGCATGTAGAGGAATTTCATCTTTCTATGTGTAGGAGATGAATTTGTACTTTCTCTCCCAGAGCATTTCTCTCTCTTTTCCAGAGGAGCAATCCCACATTCCCTACATGTCTCTGCAGTATGTCTTACAGAAAGCACTGTGATAACACAGTACAGGAGACAGTCCAGGGTGTGGAAGGAGTCTCAGGGACACACACACATCAGGCCACTTTGAATGGGGGAACTGCTTGCAAGTACAGCAGATCACCCCCAACTTCTTCGGAAACGCTTCAGCTGCAGAGATGAATATAATTACCTGATCTCTCACTGGAGACTGGCAGTCCTCATCTTCTACTTGGTCACTGTTGCGTTTTTGTGGCAGAAAATTAACAGCATTTAAAGAATTTTCAAATTCATTTGGGTGGTAGATGAATGGAAAACGAACCAGAAGGGGAAAGCAACAAAGAAAGCAGGTGATGGTAGTGGGCCTATTATCTGGGTATCAGTAGAGACAGGAACACTGCTCTTACCTACCCAGCTTTCCCTTGTAAGATTTCTCATCGCTGGTAGTCACTGGCAGTGGCTTATGGAAAGCTAGGATAGGCGGAGCATCACCTCCCAGTAGGTCTTAAAACCAGGTCTTCAGAATGCCACCACCCAGCCTGTGCCAGCAGGACTTTCTTCCCACCTAAAGCAGGACTCTTGCCACCTGGACCACAGCAGAGAGATTACTGGGAAGAATTTTAAATGGGAAAAAAAAAATAAATCCCAGAGGAACAGGTCACATCTTGCCTGCTTTCCAGTAGCAAAATCCCCATTGAAAACTGGTAGTTTCACCTCAGCAAAGGTCATATAGCCTGGGGCAGAGAATTGTAAAGGTGCAGAAACACACAGACACAGATGTCTAGGTGGAAAGCTGGTATGCACATCTACTTTTCCAAGAAGAATGGCAGGTTGTACAGGAGGAAGAAAACATTTCTGTGATGTAGATTTACTTTTCTGTCCTGCTAATAAATGGGCCAATGAAACAGCTGACTGCTCCCCTATTGCAGATGTGGGAGTTATTTACTTTCTAATCCTTTTCCTTTTAGCCCTGGCTGGACAAGAATGAAAATCCCTGGCATTAGGTATTAGAAGAAATGGAGAAAGCACAGGATCCAATTTACAGGGTTTCACTTGACTAGTTTTCTTCATTTGACTCCTATTAGCTCCGATAATGTATCCTCACCATTAATCAGTGAGGGAGAGAAGAGGTGATGCCTGGTTTGTCATGTGCCTAAGAGGATGTACATACAGCACAGCGATCTTACTGGAAAAAGGTCAGCACCTTGAAGTGCCTTCTTCAGGACTCAGAAGGCACCAGAGCACTGACCCTGAGCGCTGAGACAGCTGTCAGCAGGCACAGAGGGTTCGGAAGGAACTGCTGAAATAAATATTTGAGTTAGCAGTACCTTCAGCAGAAACGCTGTGGGACAGATCAGTTCCTGCTGTGATCCCATTAGAAGCAGTGGGACCAAAAGGGCTGTGGAGATAGCTGATATTGCTAAATGTCAACTTCTTCCAAGTAGTGAGATTCTCAGCATAAAACCACAGTCGCTGCAGTCTCATGGAGATTGCTTGTGTTCTGGCTCTTCCTAGCTTTTCCTGTGGAGAAGAAACAGGACAGCCCCTGAACCTTTGTCTCTTGTGTCTTGCACCATAAAACCCAAACTGTTTCTTCTGATGGCCCTGTGCAGATAGCAGAGCTTCATCAGTATGGAGCTTGTGTAATGTTTCTGCGTGTTTATGCCAGTCACTAGTCAAACTTGACAGCTCCTCATTGCTGGATCATTACACAGAAGTGTAAAAAAAATACAAAAGGTGTTGGTCGATTTCCATGAGATTTGATGCAAATGCATCATCACTAATGTCTCTTGAAAGTGCAGCCAGTGAGTTTCAGTGGAGTTCGTTTCCATAGCAATGGTGTCCACAGCAATGTCATTGGAATTGGGGATTTTCTCACACTAAAATAACGATGTCCGTAATGAAACAGAACAAAAGTCCAGCCAGCCCAGTGGCTTATCTCCAGCAGATGTCTGGGGTGGAATATAGGAGCGGGGCAAGTGCAATATAACAGGTACCAGCAGTATCCAGCGCTTTGCAAGCTTCGAAGCTTTTAGCATTAGGGATGGCATCTTTCTTTTCAATGGTCCTGGATAGATTTTTCTTCCATGAGTCTATTCTATCACTTTCTGAGCACATTTAATTTTCTGCACTGGGTGTTTCTCTGTCTGCTGCTTCCCCACCCTTCAAAAATCTTTACCTCTATATACATATCAGGAAAGAGATAGGTAAGCCAAAACTCCAGGGGAGATCTGCTTCAAGACTCCTCAAACCAAATTGACGCTTTTTCTTTTGCTAACAGTTAAAAGCTGGTGTAACAGACTTGCCAGAAATTTCTCTCTCTGCTTACTAGTTGAACTATGAGCAATTAGGCCTGAGCTAGAGCAGCCCAAATACTCCCTGAAAACTAAGCTAACTCTGCATTTGGGTTATTCCCAGCTGCTCTAAGCCCCTTGAGGAGAAAGAAAGAAGGCTTTGTGTTGAACTGGACCCTGCTGATGTAGAAATTTTCTTCCTAAAGTCTGATATCCATTGCAGGGGGCTGCAAAAGATTTACACCTCCTCTGCTTCATTCACAGAATCATAGAACAGTTTAAATTGGAAAAGACCTTTAAGACCTAGTCCGGCCGTTAACCCAGCACTGCCAAGCCCATTCCTGCTGCCCCTTACACGTGCACCAAGCTGAAAGGAGGTTCCAGCACAGAACCTGGGCCCTGTGTCTGATGCAGTGTTTGTTTTCCATCGCTCACTTAGTCTTTTTTCATTAAGACCCCACATTTCTTCTGCCCTGTTTAGAGAAAGAATTGTTTTTTCAAAAGCTGTATTTTAATGAGGGGAAGTCCTGAAGAACCGTATGGAGCCTATAAGGTGGGGCAAAATATCACAGAAAGATCATAAATTGAAATGCTTTGTAATGCAGTAAGTGGGAAAAAAAAGAGAAAGGAAAAAAAAATTCACAAACAGAAAAAAACCCCACACCCTAGTTTACTCCTCTGCCCAGGGCAGAAAGATTTCTCTTCAAGGGAAATACTACGTGAGTCTGGCCCTCACTCTGCTGAGGTCGGTGAGTGGGTCTGGGTGGAGGGATGTTGCTTCCCTGCATTCTCACTAAAATGCACTTCCTAAAACTGCAGTGTGTCTTCCCCAGCCAGTCTCCTTTGGGAGGGTGTTCACAACAAAGAATCCAGCGTGAATACCTGTTTCTGAGTGGCTCCAGCCTTTTTAACGAGCGAATGAATAATAAATAACAAATATGAAGTAATGAAAACATGTGTCAGGTATTTGTATTCTCTCACCCTCCCTCCTCTGCCAGTTTGGTCTGCATACAGGGAACCATTTCCTAAAATACTCTTGTGAACAGTCCTGGGCTGATGCATATAAGTGAAGAATTTCAGTCTCAGAGCAGGATATTCCAGTAAAATATTTGTGTGGCTGCAGTGTGTCAAAACAGAAGATATTTTACTGCTCCAGTATTATGGTTTGAGAAGAGATACAGGAATAGAACTTGAATTTCAGAGCATCTGAATGTCTGATGTTAGGAAGCCAAGCTCACATAGGTTTGCTCCATTGTTATCCTTCATTACAGTGAAGTCTTAAGATGTGAGTGTCAAAATCCTGACGCTGTCAAATAAATCATCCTTACTGGGCCTCAGCATCCAGGCTATGTGTTATTGGTTATGGTTACTGGAAGGGTACTGAGAAAACGGGTCAGACTCTGCAAGATAAGCTCCTTTCCCTCCAGAGAGGGAAGATAGCATGACCAGAGGTAATTGTGATTATTCCGGAGAAAGAAAGAATTATACAAAAGTAAGTGCACTAACCTAAGTCTTCAAGTATCTGCATTTTCACTGTAACTGCCTGCAATTCACAGAGCTTCCTGATGGATCAAGCTTCTATTTTCAATTGCACTGGATAAATAAATAGTCACCAATAAATATTTCAACTGTTCTGTGCTCAGATGCTGCAGTAGCAAGGATAGATAAATACCTACTATAAAGACTGCTATAATGATTTAGGATGCTTTGCCTATAAGAGATAATGGGCAGAGGGGGCTTTTATTTATAATCCTAATTTTTATAACTTTGTCCTTTCAAAGATTCTCAGATTTATTTCAGGTTTCGGAGAGCCTGACTTGCAGCTACAGTCTCATAGGACAAAGGTCACCAGATTAATTTCTCCTGGCAATGTCTGTAGACATCCTAAAAATACAAAGCATTCTGCAACAAGTCAGCTGTTGGTTTTGCTCCATTCGAAGAAGAAAATTGAATAAAATAAAAAAAACCCCAACAAACAAACAAGAAACCCAAGCACCAAAACAAAACACAGAAACAGCCATGACACATTGTGAAGTTCAAGCATGAAAGTCCTGTGACTAGAAGTAGGTACTGTTCAATGCTTTGGTTTCAGTCTCCTTGTGAGTAATAAGGAATAAAATTATTCTGCTTTTATGAGGCGCAGAAGGACACAGTAAGGTCTAGTGCAAAAGGTGCTGAATTTTTTATTATTATTTTTTTCCCCTACTGGATATAAAATTACCATTTGGAGTGATTTAGCCAATTGGAAATGGTGTATGGCTTTAAATATTTATTTCCTCTTATGCCTTTTTCAGTCCTCAGATTCCTGTAAAAGTAGTTGCTAAAACTGAGATGTCCTACCTTTGAGTGGCTGGTTTTGCCTCACTCCTGATCACAGAATCACAGAATGTTAAGGGTTGGAAAGGGATCTCAAAAGATCTAGTCCAAACCCCCTGCCAGAGCAGGACCACCCACAGCAGGTCACATAGGAACACATCCAGATGGGTTTTGAATGTCTCCAGAGAAGGAGACTCCACAACCCCTCTGGGCAGCCTGTTCCAGAGCTCTGTCACCCTCACAG
>WUAM01000399.1:1304570-1322911 GCA_024336885.1 Actenoides hombroni
ATAAAACAAAGCACGATTTCAAGACCACCCTCAAAGAAAAGCCTTCAAGGAAAAAAACGCTGCTGGTGTTCCCGGCGTGGTCCCGAGCGGGGCCGCCCTGTGCCCTTTCCCCCCCCCCCCCCCCCCCCCCGCTCTCTTTCTACCCATCCTACTTCTGCTTCCACTGCTTCGTGCTCTTCTTAGAAAGGCAGAAGGGCAGAGGGAATGCATTGTCATTAAAAGGTAACAACGAAAGCCAAAGTCCCAAAATGTAAATTGCAATAAAGATCTCAGTAAGAAACAATGCGATTCCTTTCAGTAGCTCTCACAGGGGCACTTGGAGAGTGAATTCAGAACAGCCTGTTCATTATGCCTGGGTCAAAGGAACCACAAGAAGGAAAGGAAGTGGTTTATAATTATTTTATTAATAGTTTGGTAGGATCAAGGACTTTCTAATGTGGATCGGGACCTCGTTGTGCCGGACGTTGTAAGCATGAAACACAAAGACAACGTGTGCCTTGTGGAATTTACTGCCACTGTCAAATTTTGGCAATAGCAAAATGCAGCTATCTTGGAAAAGCAGCTTTTGCCACCTTATGTGCTACATATTTTCTTAGGAGCTAATGATAAATATCCATTGTGAGTCATTACAGCTATTTTTCTTTTTTCCTGTTGTCAAATAAGCCTCCTGAGTTGTCAGGGGTTTTAGGGGCAGCAAAGGTTATTAGCGAGGTTTATTGGGAGCCAGAAAAGCAGGGCATTCCTACTTACAATTCACATCTTGCTTCTGCTTGCATTGCAACTCTCAGGACTTCATGTCCTGTCAGATTTATTGTTGGGAAACCAATTCAGACTTGATCTTAATAAAAACCTATTCTAATTACGTATGAAAAAAAAAAATCCTAAAAAGCTCAGCCTGCTTCTTCCTGCCAGGCAAATTCCAACAAACAACCTATGAAGCAGAAAATTACTTCAGATGTCATTGCATGTTCCTAACATAGCTTTTATATCTGTCTTAAACTTTGGAAAAAAGTGATCATGTGTAGCCATCCTTGACTTCAAGATCTAAGAAAATTTCTTTTTTCCATGAGATTAAATCAGTCTGAGATCTGAAATCAGAAGAAGTTTTGCTGGTCTCTATCTTCAGCTCCTTCGTTCCTTCCAGTTGCCTGACTATGAATGTCTCAAAACAGAGATAAAGATTACAGTTTGGACCAAGCCCCTTTGAGGCAGAGCAGAAAACAGCTGCTGTCAGTCCCAGATTATGGGAGAGAGAAGCCCAAACATTAGAGACTTGCCTGCAGTACCCAAACAGGTCCCAGCAGCATGGAGAGAGTCCTGAAGGCAGTGGTACACTGGAGAAATCCCAGATATCACTGTCACACACTCGCACTTGCAGTGAGGCACTGAACCTGGTGACAGAAGCAACTCATGCTTCCCAGCATCCCATCTTCCTACTGGGCAGAAGAACCAGCCCTTTTGTAAATGAAAGCTGAACCATTCCCCAAAGCTTTGCAGCAAGGCAGAGATTCTGCAGCAAATCAAACCTCCACAGAACTGAGAAACCTTTGGCGGTCACATGGTTCCAGGATAGTCTCAGAGCTACAGAACGCTCACCCCATCCAAAAGTACAGAAGAGAGCAGAAAAACCCATGATACCATGGGAACAGGAGGGACTCCAGGAGAGGCACAGGGCTCCTGAATGCCCCACGATAATACAGTTTGTTTCTTGCTTTGGCAACACTGTTATCAGTAACAGACTACTCTGGGATTTGTCTCTACAAAATGTAGTCACTATGCCGTAAAGGTTTAAAAAACAACTACTTCTCACAGAAATATTATTTCTTTTGGCCTTGGCAGTAATTTTCCCCTCTGTGTACACCTTCTGCTAGTGCAGCGTTTTAGGGCTGCAGTTGCATTAACACAGTTTGCGAAGCGCTGCGGGACCATTCAGCTCAAGAGGAGTTATATTAATGTAAAATATTTTTTCAATGAGTAAGTTAAACAGCAAACACTATATTGATTCAGTGCCTCACAAGGTCTTACAAGAATTAATTCAGATAGGCTTGTATGTAAGTTGCGTGGACTGAAAACTGGCCGAAGGCTTGTAAACAAATTGCAAAGATTAATGGCTGTGCAACTTGCTGGGAGCCTTCTCAAACACATTTTCTGGATGCCTTGAAACGTTAAGTACTTATGCTTACAACACTCTGGAAGTTGGGAATTACTGTGGGAGGTCACCCAGTTTTGCAGATGGGCGACAGAGAAGCCTGGTGAATCTTCTGCAATGCATCAACCGGGATTTGGGTAAGAATTCAAATCCAGTCTAATACCCTAGTTGCAAGACCATCGTTTCAGACAAATCTTCCCCATGTATCTTTGGAGATACTGATACTAAATCTGCTTATATCAATTCTATATCTGTTTTTTCAGTTAATGTATTTCTCAAGCTTTAAACCAAAAATTAGTCATAGTTTCTCTCCATAACATTTCCATCACTTTCTCTTCCATTTTTAGTCATTCAGTATTTAATATTATGATATAAAATGCAACTTTAAAAGCTTGTTTTCCATATCAACATTTGAAAATATTTAGAGGTCTCTTCATTCTATGACAGTGAATTCACAGTTTAATTACACCTCAAGTAAACAGTTGCCTTCTTTTATTTCAGGCTCGTTAGGCTATTTCACTTAATGATCTCCGCTAGTTGTGGTAGACAAATCAGTGCATAACCATGCCCTATTCACCTTTTCCAAGTCACTTGTGTTCTTCTGGTTTTCACATGCTCTCTCTCAGTCTGTCTTTTTATGAGACTATATATTCTTTTAACACCAACAGGCTTTTGGACAAGAGTATCGTCAAAAGCTTTTTGGAAAGCAAACTGCACTACATCGAGAGGATGACACGTGCCCAAGGATCTCAGCTGGATTTGCGAAGCTGGATTAGCTGTGTTTTTTTAGAGAAAAGCTTTACTGACTTTCCTGGGAATGTCACATTTATCCAAGTCTGTTATTTTTATTCTTTATCACAGCTTCAGCCAATTTGCTTGATAAGAAAATGAGACTGACTTGTTTGTGGATTTCACAGCCTGCTTATTCCCCACCTGCATGCACCCCACGGGGTGCTTTTAAAACTGGGCGTGAGGCTTTTGCCACCTGCTCTTTCTCTGCTATAAAGACTCATTTATTCAATAGTTCACCCAGAGCACTCAGTGCTTCAGCAGCAACTTCGAGAGTTCTTGAGTTAATACCATCTGTTTGTTACGGTGTTTGTTATTATACATTTTATTGATCTGCTCTAAAACCTCTTCTGCTGACACTTCACTTTGAGACAGTTCTTCAGACTCGCCCTCTTTAAGCACAGGCTTCAGTGCAGCGAGCTCTCTAATCTCCCATGTGATTAGTGCTAATGTCCATAGTTCTTTCAGCTCTTCTGCTGTGGCCACAGCATCCTCCACTGCTTCTTCCAGAGCTCAGCTGTCCGTCTGCCCTACAGCCTTGGGAAAGATGCTTGGTTTTCATGTGTTTTAGAGAGACCTCATTAACAATTTGCATGCCTTTAGCAGCTTGCCTCTCAGACTCAGTTTTCACACAGCTTACCATGTTTTTACATTTCACATAGCAGAATTTTTATGCATTTTCTGGGTTGCACCTTTGGATACAACTTCTGGCTTTTGAAGAATGTCTCACTCTGCTGTTTAGCTAAACTCCTTTTTGGTCATTTAGACCATGTTTTTACAGGGTTAAACATTTACTTTGAGGCTACAATATAGTGTCTTTAAATACTTTTGAAAGCATTTTACCCTTTTCATTACTCCCCTCCATCTTTTCAAGTAGTTCCTGGTTACCACATAGTTCCCATTTTAAAGTTAAATTTTACTGTAGGGTTTTCTTTCACTTCTATAAGGTTGCTGAATTTGAATATGCTTCAAGGGACACTCAGCAGTGATTTCTAAGAACGTAATTTTTGGGTAGCACTTTACCTTGCCACTTCTCTAACATGGGTGGGGAAAGGGGAGGTGTCACCACAGCTGCGTTGCCAGCCCTTGCAACCTCTCATCGCTCACAGTATGTTGCAGTCATCATTCCCCTCCTGATCATCTAGTCAAGACATCGTATCATACTCTCCCCATTAAAGCATTACATTTTAATGTGAAGAATTTCTGCCATGCAAATTTACAGATTTTGTTTTTTAAAGTTAGTACGTATTGAGCACCTACACCAATCATACACACAGTTTGTCCCTGTGCTTTGCTCAGCGTAAAGCAGCAGGCTCTAAAGTACTCCTCGATTTTCAGGTACTTTCACCAAGTACCTGAAAAATAATGTTCTGCCAACTGTCTCATCCATAGCTGCACTTTCTCCACATAATCCCTCTGTTTCTTCTCCCGGTGATGTTGTTCCCCAGAAGAACATTCACCAACAGCTCCACAACAGTATTCTCTAGGAAACCGCCCAGATGGCTCATGAAATTTGGCACTTCTGCACCTGGCAGAGCAGTCACCATGCATAATGTGCTTATGTGGGTTTTTTTATAAAACATGTCGTTTTTAAAATAAATAAATTAGGAAATAAAGCCTTTGTTTTTTAGCTAGTTCCTCTTGTTGCAGAGTGTTTATATATTGTTACCTAAGAGATGTGGAACAGAGAGTACAGGCTCAAGAACACTTGCGTGAACATATGCAAAGCTGCTTAATTTTCATATGAGTGTTTCTTCAAAGCTATTGTTTACCAGTATGTTTATAATTGTCAATAATCGTAGGCTGTTAATGTGTGCTCACTTTATACCAAGCTAGCGTACCAGTGGTTTCTTTGCTTTTAACCTCGTTTATGTGTGCCCAGTCTCTTGCCCTTGATCTGAGAGTCACGTTGCAGGTCTTTAAAAGTTTACTTAGTGCAATACAGGCAGAGAGACTGTCAAGAAACAATTTCCATTTTCATCTGCTATGCAGCTGTAGTACAATAAATTCAGACACCTTCCAGATCTAAGATATAGCGTATCTATAGAACTTTATATGCATTCAATGTTCTGATTGTTATTACAGGGCCTAGTGTTTTTATGTATGGTATCTTGCTCTTTTTTTATGTATAAATAATTGTCATGAATGAATAGTTTAACAAACTGACCCCGGGAAGAATCTCAGTTGTTGTAACTGTCGTAACAGGGATTTTACAGGGCTTATAGAAGCAAACTAACTGTCCTGTCAGGCCTGTAGCATTAGCCAAACCGTTCACCAACGGGAACAAATACACCTGTCCTCCTGCCTTTGAAGACTGTAACAAGGAGTTACAGTCTAAGGTCCTTTAAACTTTCATTTCCTTTGGTTTCTTGCATTTAGTTCTCTCCAGCCTTGGCTTGCATGTTCCTTACTTCATCATTCTCTGTTCCTGCAGTCTTTACATGAACATAGTATCTGAGCAACCCCCTTGCTTCCTTTGTGCTGCTTTTTATTTCACAGAAGATATGATTTCCCTTTTTCTTGGAGACACTTGCTGTGAGAACGAGGAATTCCCAGAGCTGACTACAGCCCTGCTCCATCTGGTGGCATGCAGCACCCACAGAGAGGATTAAGGAGGCTAACTAACGTCGGGATGTATTTGTTGCTCTACAGAAACCTATGCATTCTGTTGAAAAGCTATTGGAAAAGTGGCTGGAAACTCAGTTTTAGAGAAAGGTGGTTCATACCATGCCAGCAAGAAAATGACTCCATGGTGACCCAGCATGCTCTGGAAATCATTTCTTGTAAGATGTCAGAAGAGACTCTACGTTAAGGCTATGAAAGCCCCTCTTTCCATTGCTGCTGATTTATCTTTTGGAGTACGTGCAGTAAGTACATGCAGATGAAGACGTTGAAGGTGTTTCTGGGTCTTTGTTGTACAACTTAAAGGTACAACTGTAGAATTTACAAAGAAAAAGAGGCCAGGGAACAGTAATGGAGAGGATAATATTGCAAACATATAGGGTCTGGGGCACTCTCTCATTCATCTTCAGCTTGATGGAAGAAGGTCTGCAGTAAGTGAAGGATGGGCCTGCTGTAATGAAGCTGTCGGCAGTAACGAAAGTCGTTTGTGCATGGCCTACCACACTAAATTACTACTGACTGCCTAAGACGGAGCCCTCATCAATCCAAACACACCTGCTGGGCAGGGTGATGTGGACCATGGGGTAAGATATCATTATTCTCTCAGGGACACCTCTGCTGGCTCTTCATCATCTCGCATCCCTCCTTTACCTAAGTTATCATTGATCAAGTCCTGTTATTTCTTCAGGTACAGAGCCATGGTACATACAGTAACACCATTACTCTTCCTTGCAATTCACATCCACCTCTAAATTATGTCTTGCCCTTCCAGATGAGTTATTGTCCAACATCTAAGCTCTTCCTTTTTTTCACTTGTGCCCTGAATATCAATGCTGGAAAGTAAAAAGGAATGTTCCGTTTCAACCTGTGCTTCCTAGAGTTAAGTCATTCACTGTATCTTCTCTCAACCAAGTGGCTGGACCTAATTAGATTTCCTTAGCTGGGGTCCATGTATAAATTTTTTGTGGAGCAGGCTGTGAACAAGAACCAAATCCAACTGGAACCCGTCTGAGTGCGAGGGCAACCATCTCTGTGGCAAAATGTAAGGTTGGTCACGTGTGTAGCAGAAAATTAAATTTCAGCAGTATATCTCTTGGCTATAAATGTCAGGTAAAATCAGTAACAGAAAGAAGCGTTTGTTCAAACTTAATTCTGTGGAATTAATTTTTCTGTACAGGAGAGAAGGATGGTATATTGTTTACATAATCAGCACTCTCCATTTATATTCTTCCCAATGAACTCGTCACACCTTGACATTTATTTTACATCACTTCCACTGTATCATCTCAAAATTAAACCAACATTGAAATGTTTACCCCTGAATCTGTCTCTCTTGGATTTGCATAGTCCCAGGGACTGTTTCTTCTGTAAACCAGCTATACGGCATCGTGAAACGATTCACATTTCTAGTGAAATGAGCTGTTTGCTGAGTAAACTTATGTTCAGTGCTGTTGGAACATCAGCTATCATTTTAGCTCTGTATGTAAAGACTGGCCTCTTAATATGACCTTCAAATGACCTATCCTGCGACGTGTGCTCCCATCCTCAGGCTCTGTACAGACCCTACCTCCTGCCTATGAGCCTTACAAGGTTCTGGGTTAAAACACTAGCAAACAGATGCTATGGCTGTGTATGTCCTGTTTGTTACCTATATGTATTTTCCACAGCTTTCTACGCTCTTGTTCGGAGCTGCGTTCAGTCGATAACCCCCGTTTGTCAAAACTTAGGCACTTTAGTCTAAGTTTTGTAGCAAAGTTGCACTTGTGGTTCTGATGAAGACCTGAAGTGAGTGTGCCAAAAGACATCCTAAAAAGCTGTCCTTTCACAGGTATCAGAACTGATCAGAACAGCAGCGAGGTAATTGTGGTTGCTCATCTCACAACTGATCATAAGTCATTGGCTTTCTTAAGATAATGGGCAGAGCATGGAGTACCCAGATGTCTGGACACAATCCTGGGCAGCCTGCTCTGTGTGACTCTGCTTTAGCAGGGGGTTGGACAAGATGATCTCCAGAGGTCCCTTCCAACCCTTACCATGCTGGGATTCTGTGATTTGCAGTTATGATGTAGGCTGGACACAGAAGGGGTGGGAAGAAAGTGGAAAAACAGCAGAAAGAAGCAGAAATGTGTAAAAGAAAAACATTGAGTTTTGCCTTAGTTATTCTTATTTAGAGGATAGGGTGTGCTCTGTGGTGTGAGAGAATGTGGATATATATATATATTGATATGTGTTCAACAAAATGAAATGATTCTCTTCACAAATTGAAGAATTTTATCAAAAGTTTCAAGCTTTGACAATTAGGAATTAACAGAATTACAGGAGCTCCTGCAAACTTTGTTTGGCTTCTGGTACATATGCTTTATGATACAGCTCTTAATCCCATGATCACATGCTTTTATTTACTGAGATCTGTTGTCTCATTCAGCGTTCAGAACTGACAGGGTGTACTTAATGAACAGCTCTTTAATATTTGATTTTCCTCTTACCGTTCAGTACGAGCTCTTAGTCCTTATTTACTGCATTCCATTCAAACCCTGCTCTGAATACACAACTATTCATCTCCTGCAGACTTTTCTGTGGTGTTTATGACTAATGTCTAAGTGCTTCACAGCCACTAATGAATTTCTCTTCTCCAAACCCAGATGAGGTGAAGGCTGTCATTATCCTCTTCTTTTGTAGACCAAAAAACAAGCCACAGAGGAGTTCAAGTCAAACACAGCCACTAACATCAAGCACATTGACTGAAATTTGTAGCACCTAAGTTTTTTGAGTATTTAGCACTTGATCTCATTTCATATGCTGAGAGCACATCCCTGATTGACTGCAGCTATAGTTGTGAGCATTTTACACTCCTGCCAATCAGGAAAAAGAGTCTCATGCTGAGCACCCTGGGAACAAGGAACAAACTGTTAATGACTCCATTTGAAAACCCCACTTGAGTTTGAAGTCACTTGCTAAGCAACACATCAGAATTCGACAGAAAAGATGAGCATAAAACCTGATTTCTAAGTTCAGCATAGGATGGATTCAACTGTGAGACTTTCCTTTCTCTTCTTAAAATTCCTACCTTGGGAAATAAGCAACTTCTAAACATGCTGCACAATCATATGCAAGTTTCTTGCACTGCACAACATGCATTTCCCAGTCCCTATTCTTAAAAAATCACATGTGTTTATATTAAGTCATAGTTTAAATGACAGACATCTGGAAGCCAATTTAAGACAAGCCTAGAATCTTTTGTTCTTATGAAGTCTAGTTAGGAAATCTTTGCTGTGGAATGAAGGAAAGATATCTTTGTTGACAACAGAAGCTGACTGGAGTCACTTATTTCTTGAGCAATTAAAGATAAGGTTTAGTTTTCTTTCTGCATCTGTAACCTCAGAAACACATCCTTGTCTCATGCAACAGGTGGAATTTTCTTCCCCAAAAGGGTTTGTCAAGGGCTGTCCCAGGCTGCCCAGGGCAGTGGTGGAGTCCCCATCCCTGGAGGGGTTTCAAAGCTGTTGGAGATGTGGTGCTGAGGGACATGGTTTAGTGGTTTCCTGGCAGTGCTGGGTTAATGATTGGACTCAATGATCTTCAAGATCTTTTCTAATGATTCTATGATTCTGTGATTCTATGAAATGAGCAAAGAGTCTTTGCCATGTAATATCTCCATTTTTATCATAAAATGAAAGAATAATTGACGTTGGAAGAGTCCTGAAACTGTAGTTGTTAGAACCTTGCTACTAATAATTTCTGATTCCACTCAGAACATGTCCTCTGGCCTGCTCATTATAAGCAATATTATCAGCCCATTATCCATGTAAAGATTCTGAATATCTAGATTACCTATCTAAAGACAGTTGCAGTTAAAGAACCTGAACCTACAACCTTATAGCTAAACACAGAGGATGGATAAACCTCCAGAGTCAGCTTGAATTAGCAGTAAATAATATGGACATCTTTTCTAAGGCTCATGGTGGTGTTAAGTACTCGGTTAAATGTAAAATATGACATAAAACTAGAACAAGTCTTAATGCAGCTACCAGATGACAAAGCAGGGGGAGGCTCAGTGCTATTTATACATCTAATCAAGAACACTCATCTGAACAAAGCAGCCTCATACAATATTTTACAAATTACTATTTTAATGTCATTTAGTAGATTAAAACCAAAGCAGAGCATGCTCAGTTTTGGAAGGAAGGATAAGAGCAATTTCTAATGCTACACTGATTGCAATTCCTTATTCCAGTGCAAGGAGTAGTCAGAGCCACCACCTGAATTATTTTAAACAATACAGAAGATAAATTGATAGATTTCTTTATTTATATTGATCATAATACTACGGTTCAGCAACCGTTGCTGGAAGAAGGTGAACATTGTGAACACACCCTGGAAAAGTCAAGAGGTGGAGTGGGCTAATGAAATACGGCAGAGACTGAATGATCCTGCCAGTAAAATTACTCAAGATGTCAGCAGTAGTTTTAAACCTAGCTTTTCTTTTAGTTTCTTTCTCTTGCTCTTTCTTCTCCAGTTTTGCCATACTCCATCTACTCTTCCTTCCTTTTAATGCAAAATACTCTATTTATTTAGAAAATGTACAAGGCAAATACTTCAAGGTGAAAACTCCTGCTATTTCAGCGACAAGATAAGGTAGTTCTAGCCTGAAGCAATCACACAACAAATGAATATACAGGTACTTAATGATCATCCTACAGAACCAAAGAGTTCGTTAGGGACAACGATGGCTTTCTCTACCTCCTATATCCACTGGATGCAGACATCCTGGGAACAAAGATGTTGCAGTGCTAGGAGTTTCTGTGGTTTGCCCCCCGCATTTTTAAATTCCTTTTATCCTCCCCCTTTTGCTGTACTGTATTTATTTTCTCTAAATATTTAGTCCTAACCTTTATTGCTTTCCTAGGCTTCCCATTTATTCTTCTTTCTTTTCCAGTGCCTTTTTCACCTTCGCATTTCTCTCTGCTTTCTCACTGTCCAGTCTCTTACTTTAAACCTTTTCTCACTCTGTACTCAGTTCTGCCCTCCTGTAACCTCAGTCTCTCCAGTCCACATCCCCATCTCTTTTCAGTGTAACCTTCTTTCTAGACTTACATTCTATTCTTGCTCTTGTAGTTTCCTTGTCTTTCTTCCCTGTGATCCTACCACAGAAACAGGTAAATACCTGGAACATTCACTCTACCTTCCTTTCCCAAGTAATCCAGATTCTCTTTATGGGTATTATTTGTATTTCAAAAGAAATAAGGCACCCTAAATGATCCCAAAGGCCTTGAGGGCTAGAAATAGTACATTTAGAATAATACATATGGGAATACTACATTCAGAAACAGGGCTCATGCAAAACAACTTGCAGTCACGTAAGCAAGATCTGCAAAAAGGAGAAAGATTTTAGAGAGATGAAATTTAAGTGATTTGAAAATTTGTTTTTTGGAAGCCTAGGGAAAAATCCTGTCAGATCTTGACTGAATTCAGATGTCCTATCCCTTGATTCCACTACCTCAAGTATATAGCCGTATCTATCTGCCTGCTACCATTTGTTCTGTCAGCATTTCCTTCCGTCTGGATGATTGCCCTGGACACTTAAAAGGAGGAAGAGGATCTGTCTGTCTTTCTGTTTCACATGGGGTGCTCACTTCTTGAAAGAAGCGAGGCTCCAGAAGTTCTCGTGAAGAAATGGGGCTTATAGCCCAAAGAAATAATTTGTTGTCCCTTGTTTGCATTTTAATTGAAACCTAAAAAGCCATGAGAATAAAAGCATCAGCGTATGTAGTTCATGATTAAGAGTTTGCAACTAACTGAGATACCCCCGCAAAGCTCAGTGAGTGAGTTCTCTCCGTGGGAATGCCTGACCTTTCAGGTCAAACCCTTTCTTCTAGTCCTTCCTTTCATGGCAGATGAATGCAAACTTCAGAGCAGTGACACAAGTCACTGCTGACTGGAGAGAACAGCAGTTTGTGATGAGGAATAAGAGACACTTCTACTGGGCTCACATAGAAACAGTCAGTATATTTTTCTTCTCTCATCAAATGGCCATGCAGCTGCTTCTCTTACCACAAATTATTCAACACATCACTGGTACAAAGATAAAATGAATCAACTATACATACCTCCATCTCTAACACCTAATAATTAATCCCCTCTAACCCACTTAACAGCCCACCCCTAGTCAGCTTGTCATGGTCATTATTTAGTGATACAATTGCAGCGTCAATATAAATTGAGTTTTCAATTGCCCAAGTACGGGGTAGAGTTAATCATTTCAAACAGAAAAAAAAACAACAAAAAGGAGCAATATTCTTTTTAACACAGTTTTGTATTAGCAGAGAAAGAAGAACAAGCTTAGTTGTGGACTGTAAGCCTCCCATCTCAACCACGCCCTTGCTTGGCGTGCAGATTGCCAGAACTTTCCCTTTTTGCTGTCATTCTGCCCTGCGCTATTCCAGTGCTGCCTGTATCATAGTTTTACATTTTCACAAGCGATCCTGGCTGCAGGGGCAGCTGCTGTTCTGTGAGACGCTCCACACAACATTTTAGCCTGTGTTCAGGTATTTGTTCCCTGCAGTTTCATCTGCAGAGGTATGAGATGCTACTAACCCCGGCTAGTTTGGTAGCACATCTCTGGTGGGGGTTGTCCACCCCAGAGCAGGGCCAGCAGAAGGGGAGGCATCTGTTTTGTGCATGATCCTCATCTGCTGCAGTGCAAGGAAAACATTTCAGCTGAAAACATCAGTGAAGGCCATTTAAAGTGAGCCAGCTGACTTTGTGCTGGAACAGAAGAATAACAATAAGCGTCTGGGAGCCTAAATCAGCTCCCATTCTGCCCTGATCAGTGCAGACCAGAGAGGCGCAAATTAAAGAGGTATATCCTGATTTTGTGTTTTCTCTTTTGGGTTTCTTTGCCCCCTGGACTAAAATGAGAGCTTGTTCAGAGTAAAAGTATGTGACTTCTGTGAATGAAAAATACAACGTGTAGAAGACCTTGAATTTGTGTGTGTATGGACTGTGGTTTGTACTTTATAAATGGCTTTATAAAGTTAGTTGAATGCGTTGCAGTGTTGAATAAAATGGCAATTAGTTTTCTATACTTTTGAAAGCACTTTGCTGCCTCCCCAGGTAATAGAATTGCTTCTGAAAGACAGTAGCAACCTAGCCAGGTTTCTGAGATGTCAGCCTGCCCTGTATGAGGATGCAGACACACAAACAGACCATGTTGAACTGGTCAGTGCCACCTGCAGTCAGGCCCGAGATGACATGTAACAATTAGAAACTATATAACTGGAGTTAACAGATGCATCTTGTTTTCTCTCATCCCCTTGCCTGCCCTACCTTAACGCAATTTAGTTTGCAAAATCTCTTCTCCGCAGTGACGTCGTGAGAGGTTTTGATAAGCTATCACCATGTTAAGACATCTCTCCAAGGAGGATCTGAGGAGGATGTACAGCAGCAAGGCCTTGCGTTCATGCGTACGAATTCTGTACCGTACCAAGCCGCCTTGCTTCCAGGATGTGAAAATTCAAACAGCGCAGGCGTGGCTGCTGTGGCTGGAGCTCACGAACTGTAGCTGAGTTCCCAAAGCCTTGGCAGCCTTCCTTTTCTGATCGGTGTTACGTGATCACTTCTGGGGCAGAGGGTGGGTAGGTGAGGGCTGCAAGTAGATAGAGGGAAGTATTTACAGCCTGAGAAGTCCATTGCCTGGCCCCTTCTCAAGGTAGTCCAACCAAATCACCTAGTTTTGTATTTTTCTAGTGAAGTGTCTGCAGGGTAAGATTTGGCACCTGATTTTCCTAAGCAGCTGCACGTTTGCAGCTGCCCATGAAGTGAGTCTTTGTAGTGTCTTGAAAAAAAGTGGCCAAGATTGGAGGATTTTTTTGAAAAGCCAGAAAATGACTTAATTTTCTTGCGAGACAGGAAAGGACAGTAAGCATGACGATACAAATACCTCCCAGTTTATTCTAAAATGAACAGCTTATATCTGAAAGTACCATGAGCATTTCTGATGATGTGTAATACAGAAATTAATAACAGTTGCTGTTCAGGGCCCAGTTTCCTACATTGTCCTTGCTTTAGCAAATTCACTTCAGGTACAAAGGACCTGTGTTGTTTCTTTTGCTATTTCAATAGTGCACTCCTCCATCACTGGACAATTCTCAAATGATAGGATGTGTAAGTCTAGATGCTGATAACACGGTCTGGTCTATTAAGGCCAGTTACCTTCTGTCTAACTTAAATCATTCTATTTGGCATTTATCACACACGTGTTGTGTTTCTGGATCCCAATCCTCCTGAAATGCAGGCTTATAGTGTGGAAGTTATACTGTAGCTTGAGAATCTTGTTCAGAGGGCTTCCTCAATTGGAGTAGAGATATTTAAGGGTAATACTATCTCGAATGTTAAGTAAACAATTTCTTCTTCCCATCTGTATGCAGCAAAAATATGTGGTTATGACTTCTGAGTTGTCTGTCCTAGAAATTAAGATTAAAGAAGACGCACAGAAGTAAAAGCATAAGATAAGGTTTTGTCTTGCATCTGGCCCCACATACCATTGTGATGGTTTAGGAAGTCATGAATTAACCTTAGTAGATCATCTCTCAGGCAGAAAATTTACCTCAGGAAGAGGTAATTTGGCAGGAGAACCAGGACCAAAGGTGGGAGCAGTTAGCTTTGCACGCAGTAGAGATTTGTAGCTGTCCTGAAGCACAGTAGTGCCCTTCCCTGCAGGTTACACCTTCTGATGTCAAGTCCAGTCTTCACTAATAAGACCTTCAAAAAATTCGTGTCACTCTTCACAAGAACAGAGGTGTAAACCAACCTGGCCAAACTCCAGCATACACAGTAACTTTTTATTGAGTAAACCACACTGAACTTTCAGCATGTTTCATCATTACCTGACTTAAAGGCTGTGTATCTTTGAATGGCGCTGAAGTTCCTGTCACATTCAGCACTAGAAGCGGCATCTTAGCTGTTTGAAAAAGCAATTTCACTGAGCTAAGTAATAAAGTACCAAAACCACCCAAGGGCTTCAACGGAATCAGCATAAAAACTGTGTGAAGCTGAAAAGCAGAGGGTAATTTATGAAGGCAGAATAATTATCAGAGATAAGATTCTGTTAAGGGCATAGGAGCAAAACAACTTGAATCTTACAGGAAATTGCAAGACTACCTTTAATGACCACAACAGGTTAGGACTTTTGTTCCGTGTTTCTGGAAATCTGGGAACTCTGGCAGAGTGGCAGCTGTTTGGTGCCACATCAGTTGGTTGAGATAAAGAACCAGAGTGATTCCTTTGATACAAAGACATTGAAAAGATGGAGAGAAACCATGCACACAAAATAGCTTATGTACCTTGCCTCTGGTGATTCTTCAAAATGCATCCTAGGTGGATTAATTACTGTTGAAAGAAATAGCCAGCAGAATAAAAATTGCTGTGATGTGTCTAGACTTCTCTTCAGGGAAAGTGTGTTTTGGTCGTGGGCCATGTCTCTTGATTTTTCTATGGAGTTACAGGATCAGCTATTATTAAGCACTGCTAAAAGATGAAAAACTCAGGTTGGAAGTTGGGAGTTGGATTTGGCAGGAGGAGGAGCGACAGGTTGCTGGATTTCTGGAGTCAGTTTTCAGCAGCATCTGGAGTAGGTCATTAAGTTTATTCCATGTGGACAGCTGTTTGCATCAGCCTAACAGCGATGACTATATCCCTGTGGTTTTGTACACCTGACTGAAATATGCTTCCATTAAGTATTACCCGATAGCAATGAGGACTTAATATTCATGTGCTAAGACTACTGGAAGATGTTATCCTTTACCCTACTCCTGTTGGAGCCATATGTTTTATATATCATTTTGATTAATCTATATGTACGAAACAGCATCTCTAACAGGACTCTAATTAAAACATCAATATAGGCCAGATTCTCATTTGGCACAAGAGGATGCAGCTCTGTTAACTTTGTCAAAGTCATCCCCTCTTCTTCCCAGAGCAGCACCCAGCCTTTCGGGGAGACTGGCATCCAAAGCCAGAGCAGGATGAATCAGTCCTCATATGTCTCAATCCAGAGCTCGCCTGTGAAATAGTAACAAAACCATGAGAGCACACATGTATGGCATCCCTGGACTGTGTTACGTGCTCAGCCAGGTGGCATTAAAGATGATCTGCCATCATCTGAGGAAAGCACATTCGTTACCCAGTTGATAACTCCTTTCCTTGTTCACTTATATTATTTCTGTCCTATTTTTTCAGTAACAAAACCTGATGGAAACAAATATCTCCAAATGTAAGTCACACTGTATTATAACGGTATTACCACTGTAGGTAATAACTGCAGTGCATAAACATAGATTTTTTTTTGATTTTTTTTTTTTTGTGCTCAAAGAAAAGGTAGCTCAGGCTCTGAGGAAAATACTGTAGAGCCTTTTATCTCATGGTTAAGTTACTAGACCAGCACTAAGGGATGTCATTTCTTGCCATCTGATAAACGATTTACAGTCTGCAGAAAACCAGCTGGTGATTTCTTTGCATTTCTACAAATGTAGCAATTGCTTCAGAAAAAAAGGGTATTAAATGTGTCTCTAACAGGTAGCCTTGCAAGGAATGAGACTTGATGCAGAGGTTAAACTCTCCTGTCATCTTGAGGTTGTGATGGGGTAAATTGGTCATGGCACGATTCGGAGCAAGCGTTGTATGTATTTATGCTTCACAAGGAAACCAGCTTGAGATAAGCTGGGTGACAATGATGAAAGCACCTTGTAGCGGTGTTAATTTATTGTTCACGTCTCTTATAGAAGTGGAAGGAGCTCTTAGAAAGATCCAGCTATTCCAGATAAAGATAAAATCTTTAAGTTGTTAAGCTTGATCAAAATTCTGAAGTTTGGGAATGCTGAATTAAGATTGCAAGCTAAAATATAGTCTCGCTGTGTATCATGATATAATGTACAGGATAAACTGAACTGGGATATCTCATTCTGTTTGCGTTCAGACGCATCCACATCTGCATCCTCACTTAGAGTCAGCAGAGCAATTCCAGTCAGATCTGCCAGCTCTTCTTCTGTGGTCCTTTGACGTGGCTTTGTTGTTAGTCTGCTTTGCACTTGATGGAACAAGCTACATGTGCAGAAAATCAGTTCAATTCCTCTTCAAGTCTTTGCTTATTTGTTGCTATTTGTCCAATTTTTTATGATTTAGTTCTGCATCAAGGTCATAACAATAAATTTATGCCATGGTAAGCTTAATGTCATGCTTCCAGGTTGTCAAGTAAAAAGAAGGTAGTCACAGAAGGAAAGGAGAAGTTGGTAAAGGCAGAATCTCATTCTTTATGACAGGGTTACAAAGATGTTACTTTTCATGATTCTTTTCTCTATGCAACACTTTAAAATACAAGCAGTTCTGCTTGATGACAGTGCTGTGAAGGGATTCAAGATGGCAACTGGGAAAAAAATTGCTATTATGCACCCTCATAACAAATTTGTGTTTGCTTTTTATTTTTACTGCTTTTCTTTGATGTAAAGTGAAGTTGTTTTAGCCCGAATGTACCAGTTGCTTTTTGCATGGGAAACGGAACTGAGGAAATGCAGAGCAGGTCTTGCCAAGAAAGTTCCATTTTTCAGAATTATTCCAGACAAGGTTGCAGAGATATATAAGCCTCTTTTCTGTAAATTTGTTATATTATGCGTCATATTGTGACTGCAAAATGTTGAAGCTGTTCACATGTTGCCCACTGCCTATATTTAGGGACATATAGAGGGGCATTAGACAGTCTGTCTGGATTCATTGTTTATCCTGGAATAGACCTGATTTGGGGAAATTGGCTCCCTGTAATGTAACCAGCCTGGACCTTCCATGGAAGCGTGTCTTTGGCAGTCTTAAAATAAAAACCTAATTAAACAAGAGCTGTTATAGAATCACAGTTCATAGAACCTACAAGTGGAGGCAAGAAAAAAGAGTAAGAACTCCTGCTAAGTGGTCTGTGAGGAGGCCGATTCCAAACAGATTCTGAACAGAGCAATGGGGTCTTGTTACCTTATCTGCTTATACAGGTTACAGAGAAAGAAGGATTTGCTGAGACAGAAGCACCTTCAGAAGACAGTACTTGGGGTAGAGCTTTGTGGAAGTTGCTCAGGGGAGCATCTCTCCTCTAGCTGTGATGCTGCTCAGGTAGAGGTTCACTCAGCATGCAGCAGGTCAGCCCAACAGCAAAGGAGAGGTTAATACTGCCCATAGGGTAAGGAGGAATCTGCCTTTTGCTGTGTCTTGAGTAAGGACTCAGTGCGCTCTGGCAGCAGGCTGGGTACAAGCTCTCCATGCAGGAGGAAGCAGAAGCAGGGAGGGTACAGCTGTAGCTAGTTTGGTTTTTTTTTTTAAATGGCTGGAACTAAATGTGATTACAGAAAAATGAAGGCAGGAGGTTGACTTGTAGTATCTATGAAGTCCTCATGAGGACATCAGAGTGAGGGCAGCTGCAGATTCCTTGTCCTCAGCCAGTTAGTGACAACGTTACTCCTCCCAAGTGCCATTTTCCATGGATTGTTACCATGCTGAGAAATGCCAAGAGGCCACGGCTGAGACCAGAATCCACTTATGATGAGAAGGTAGACGAAGACTTTGATCCAAGGGAAAGAATCATAGAATCATTCTGGTTGGAAAAGACCTTGAAAGTCATCAAGTTCAACCGTTAACCCGGCACTGCCAAGTCACCGCTAAACCGTGTCCCCCAGCACCACATCTCCAGGGCTTTGAACCCACCGCCCCAGGGATGGGGACTCCACCACTGCCCTGGGCAGCCTGTTAA
>WUAM01000399.1:1323011-1335037 GCA_024336885.1 Actenoides hombroni
GAACCCACCGCCCCAGGGATGGGGACTCCACCACTGCCCTGGGCAGCCTGTTAATAAGAGAAATTACTGAAGAAAGAGTTGTGGGAAAGGACAGAAGTCTTTGATCAGCTCTTGACCATTATATTAACTCAAGAGAAAAATCAAAGACATTAATTCTTGTGAGACAACAGCAGCCCATTAGGAATGTCAGACTAATTTTTAGTAGCTTCTACGTTTTGTGTGCAGGTGAATGTCAAGCAACACAAAGGCCTGAAAATTCCAGTATGGCTGATGCAGGCCTGATTAAACTTCACAGCTGAGATCATTGAAATCAACAACAAAAAAACCAACCCTGGTCTACAGATCTGTTGCCAGGTTTTTTTTGCTGAGAACCCAGAGGTCATTCTTTTTGTCTCTGCTGTGTTCTGACTGGTGGAGTTGAGATGCTCGCAAGAGGGGCTGCACACCTAGAGAGTCTTTTTATGTCCCTCTTCCAAGGAAGCAAATGTGCTGTGCAGGCAAACTGAAAGTGAACATGAGCACGAGTGTTTGTATTTGACTCTTGGAAAAACTCCTTTCAAGAGTGGAAGCAAGCATTACAGTGAGGCTGTGAAGAAAGGAGAAGGGAGAGTAGGGAAGCAGTGAAACACCTTATATTGGGACCTTCTGTTAAGAAATATGTAAAAACAATTTGGTTTTCTTTTTTGTTTGACAAATTGTTTCAAGCATTGGACTTGCCAAATCACTGTGTTGTATCAGCTTTGGAACTAATGCTTCAGTGATACCCAGCACAGGCGATGTTACTGGAACTAGAGACCCCCTCCCAAACACCTCCTGTGCAATAAAAGAATTGCAACAAATACACACTAAGAAAAGGGCTACAACACAGATTTAGTCAGCAGGGCCTGCCTACTGCTTTCCCAACCTCTGTTCTTCCACTCCTGCACCCTGAGCAGAGGGAGTGGCTTATTAATCTTCAGTTGGCATCCCACACCAAGGACTGGAAGGACAGGCAGGGGTTTGTCCCTCCTTTGTTAAAGCTGCTGCCAGAAAGCTGCTCCTGCACCTCTTCCTTTCTACCTGCTGTCAGAGAAAAATGTCATAGAGAGGAAGCAGCTGCTTTGTTCCCTTCTGCCTCAGACTTGACGGGAGGGGGATATTTACTGTGCCGTTCTTCTACCCTTGAAAAAATAAGTTTCCCTGTCTCTCTGCATGTCAAAACGGGACTTTTTATCTGCTACTGTACATAGAAACATGATATTTCTGTTTGCAATTCCAATTTCATAGCTGAGCAGGATCTGCAGAGACAGAGAATTCTAATAAAATTGCAGAAACATTTAATGCAATGACTGGCAGATGGCGAAAGGGTTTGTGGCAGCTCCATTTTTCTGATTATGTTAACAAAACATGGCATGTGCTTTTTAATGCATAGACAATGGTTTCATTTACAATTTAAATCTGATGGCTGAAATGCTCATTAGATGACTTTTTTTGGAGAATGTGTTTACCACCCAAATGATCTAATAATACCAAAATAGTTATTTTTCTTCCCCTGAATTTACGTTCCAGACTTGAAGTTTAATGAAGTTACATGGGGTAATTTTAAAAATAGTCTAAGTGCAACAATGCAATTTGGCTAAATTATTTATGCATACTTGATTCAGCAATTAGTAGCTTATTTTGATCAATACTAGGAGGTCCTTTAAATACAGATAGGTATTTCAGAGCACTAATGAGGATGGGGGATAATACAGATAGTAACAGAAAAGATGAAGAATCTCTGCAGTAATAAAGTTTTCAAAATTTGTTTCTAACAGTTTATTTATGTGAAATTAGTTTGGAAGTCAGGGCATTTGAATTAAATCTGCCCAGCTAGCTAACACCTCTTATCAACCTATTATCACAGGTCCCAGATCGAACATTCCCCGATGCTTGAATGTCGTTGTCTCAAGCCGGGCCTTGTCTGATGTGTCATTTACACGTTGTCTGGTTTGCTGGAGTCAGAGGTTGGGCTGTATGTTCTCTCCAGTTCTGTGACCCAAAATTCCTCCTTTTAAGCCAGGATGCTTATTATTAAATGAGCAAAAGTATCAAAAGTCAGTGAGAGAGGGACTGGAGGAAGCACTGAAAGTCAGGCTGCACTGTCTGGGTCAGGAGAATGCAGACCTTGGAGAAAACATATTTGAGTTGGTTTTTGCTTGGTTTGTTGTTTTTTTTATTTTTCTTTTGGTGTCTCCAGCTGAATCAAGGTGCGTTTTTAATGCAAGTTGAGAAACCAAGTGAAAATTACTTCAGCTGATTTTAGCTGACCCCTGGTGAGCCTCAATCATTTCAGGTTACACGGGAATTATCATGTGATTTGCCATGTGATTTATTCCTATAAATTATCATCAGGTCTCCGGATGACTGAATATGTGAAGATAAGTCCTTGAGGCACAGTTTAATTGGTGGTGCTGAAAGTCTGTGTTCCGATCCCTTGCATTTCTAATCTCATCCTTTCTCCCTTTTATTCCCAAATAACACCACTGCAGCTGTGGTGAGGCTGGCTGAAGTCTAGAGAATTATCTTACATTGCTAATTAGTGGCCTTTTAATAATGGCACAGAGGAGCTAAGGGAAATTTTCTTACTTTTATTCAATCTGGCCTCTCATCATAAGCTTACACATCCAACCTCAGTTCCTAGCTCTGCTAAGTCTTACATGAAAAACATTTGAAACTAGATGAATGGCAGTTACCAAGCAAAGGCCTTCCTGAAAACAGGTCCCAAGACACCACTGACCACTTGTGCCATCCAAATAGAACTGGGAACCCTCAGCCACGATTCGCAGGGCCTCATCATCACTTTCCAAGTCCGGGCTATTTCAGCGCACCCCTGCTTCCTTGGTTTGCCAGCAGGGCCATGCTGGAGTCACACAGCCGTAAACGCATCTTCTGATCCCGTCCTGAATCCTCCCTGACTATCTCTTTCCCCCTGTGACACTGTCAGGCAACTCTTCCTTTCTCATCTGTAATCACGGTTCTGTTCCCTTTCCGTGCCTGTCTCCCCTCATTACGGAGCAGTCCTCCTGCTGTCCTCCCAGCCACCAAAGTGCAGCAGACAGGGCTAGCTCCGGTGACACTTTGGTCTCTCACTGAGCATAGATCAGGTTGATGCCTCTCTGTCTCTTGGCCTCTGCATGTCATCCAGGAAAATAGCTATCAAAAAACTGTACCTTCTAATTCAACAAATCTGCTCCCTGTGGAGGAAATTTAGGGGTGTGTTGCAGCAATTTATGCCAGCAATTGAGGAGGACAGCTAGCAGAGCTGGCATAAGCAAAATAGGCTTGAACGCTCCAAGGCAAAAAGCCAGCCCTGACTGACGTGGAATCCGTATAAGCCGTTTTACTCCTATGCCACCCCTCCGTGGGAGTCAGTCCTTCATAGAGTGAGAAATATCAGGAACTAGTGGTTGAAATGTTAATACAAACCAACCATGCTCCAGTGCCAGAAGCTGCCTGCCCAGGCTGCCTTGACTTCGAGGAGCACAGTGTCCCCCCTTTCGAGGGCTGTGCTGAGCACAAGCACGAGAGGATTTGCCTTTTGGGCTGCAAAGTCCCGGTGCTGCACTGACTTGTGTGCATTTTTCAGCTTGCATTAGTGAAGAGGTGGGAAGAAAGTCAGCTGTGATCTCAGTGGCATCATGCATTTGCAGATAAAAAGGGACAGAGAAATTTGGGCTCTGGGATTACTGATACTGATGTCAGAGATCTCTGCTGGTAGGCTTTGGTGAATGGGGGAAATACATGCCTACCAGCAGTCTACAGGAAAGCTTCTGCCTTGGGAACTGAGCAATTCTGAGAGAGAACAGGGATGAATCACAGAATCCCAGCATGGCAGGGGTTGGAAGGAATCTCTGTAGATCTTCTCATCCAACCCTCCTGCTCCAGCAGGGTCACCCAGAGCAGAGAGCCCAGAATCACATTGTCCAAGCAGGTTTTGAAAGTCTTCAGAGAAGGAGACTCCACAGCCTCTCTGGGCAGCCTGGGCCAAGCTCTGCCACCCTCACAGCAAAGACTTTTCTCCTCATGTTCAGATGGAACCTCCTGGGTTCCAGTTTCTGCCTGTTGCCCCTTGGCCTGTTGCTGGGCACCACTGAAAAGAGTCTGGCCCCATCCTCTCGCACCCTGCCCTTCAGCTCTATATCAGCATTAAGCAGATCCCCTCTCAGTCTTCTCCAGCTAAACAGCCCCAGGGCTCTCAGACTTTCCTTGGCAAAGAGATGCTTCAGTCCCTTCAGCATCTTTGTAGACTCTGCTGGACTCTCTCCAGTAGTTCCTTGTCTTTCTTGAACTGGGGAGCCCAAAACTGGATATGCTACTTGAGACGTGGCCTCACTGGATCTGAGTAGAGGGGGAGAACCTCCCTCAGCCTGCTGGCTGCACTCTTCTTCATGAACACCAGGAGATCATTGGCCTTCTTGACCACAAGGACACGTTGCTGGCTCATAGTGAACTTGTTTTCCACTGGGACTCCCAGGTCGTTCTCCACAGAGCTTCCTTCCAGCAGGTGAACCCCTGACCTGTACTGATGCAGGGGTTTGTTCCTTTCTGGGCTAAGGACCCTACATTTGCCCTTACTGAACTTCATTTGGTTCTCTTCTGCCCAGCTCTCCAGCCTGTCCAGGTCATGCAGGAGGGATGTGATACCTCAGATGCTATTTCTAGAGTTGCTTTCCAGAGTAGGAAAAACCTGACATTTAAAATTGACACAGCCTGACTTTAAAGTGACATCCAAAGCTTGTAGCTTTGAAGAATTCTTTCAAATGGTGTTTCAGAGAAAACTGTGAACTGATATTGCAGGTTTCCACTGTGCACTGGAAAACAAGGAGCTAAATACCAGCAGCACAGCAACTTGGTGGCTAAGTGTTGCAGCTCACACATAGCACAGGATAGCTGATCCTGCTTTTCCTGAAAGAGGGAAATGTTGTGATATCCCTCAGTAAAAAAAAAATTAAAAAAAATAGGATGCATCTGTGCTAAACATAAAGACCTTTTTCACTGGGGATAAGTTTGTAACTTTATCTTTCAAACTGATGGAAATCGGTTGCAGCGTGTGATACCAAATTGTATCTGGTTGCCATGTATGAGAGGGTGACATAATCTTAAAAACATTGCAATCTGATTTTCTAGAACTTCCATCAGGAAAAAGCCCAAAACAAATAAAAAATGACTGAAGCACTTTCTGTCGCAAACTTTTTTATTTTCACCTTTTTTTCTGTGCTGTTTTTCTTTCTGTTTGGGCTTTGGGGTTTGGTTTTTGTTCCGTTGGGTGCTGGGGTTTTTTTTCTCTCTCGTAGCATTAGAGGACTAGAAATATCACCGGGCTTTGTTTTTATGGAATTTTCATTGTTGTCAGGCTGAGAGTTTCAGATATCCCTGAGCTCTTCTGAAACTGAACTGAGGCAGACCTTTTGAACTCACCTTATCATTGTGCATAAAGTGGTACAAACACCTCCTGGTTCCACAGACAGTCATATTTTAAGCCGTGGAGTTAGTTTTTTTCCCAGCCTCTCCAAGGTAAGGATAGAGTAAGAATACTCTTGATTTTCATTCTTTTTAGGAGTTTACCTTCCTCCTACACAATCTGTGCAACTTCTTATCAGCCTTGCCTGTAGTATGTGATTAGCAAAGTTTCTGACCATACCTATCTTGATGTAGCACTTCTGTAGCATTTACCCGCAGGCAGTGTCTAAAGATGAGATTTTTCCATCTCTGAAATATTGTATGGCTTTTCTTAAGGGAGGGGGAACACGATTTTGAAATGTATTGTTTTCATCTTATGCAAAGTTCACCCTGACAGTCGGCTGGTAAGGATCAAAGCTTCATATGGCACGTTGAAAGGTCAAAGCACGTATTAAATTGTGCACTGAGAAATCAAAGCTTTGTAATTTACAGGCGATAGCTCAAAAATTCCTATTTGAGGGGCAGGGTCAAAGGAAAGCTCTTATCCCTCTTAATTCAGTTGGCAGCCCAGTTCCTTTCTGTGTCATAGCAGTGCCTCCTGCTGCTGCTGCTCTCCTCGGAGTTTCAGGGCGTGTTGTGCTCCATGCTCTCCATCTGCCTCCTGCTATGACACACCTGTTCCAGGGCTGCAGAAAAAAACTATTTTTGGAAATGTTTGCCAGCCATTTTTCTGTATTTCAACATCCCCTTGGTAACATGGATGTAAAACTGTCCTTTCTGTGAAGTCTGTGAGCACTGTGTTTGCAAATAAGCCATTGCATTTTTTGAGGTCTCTTTGTGAAAGAGCCTGACAATACATTTACTTTATCCATGTACACAATAAATGTATTACAAGTGGCAGCAATTCAAAATTGAAAAACTCATTTCTAAGGAATACTAATTTGCTTCAAAAATCAGCCTCCACTACTCTTACCTCGCTTGAGTGTAATATTTTGAGAGCATAATGGCTTCCTGCAGCCTTGCTGACGGGGAAGAGTTACTTCACTCCATATCCCATGTGAGTAGGTTTGGTTTATAACTGATTTATATGGATTTATCTCAGTTCAGTTATTGAATTAAATAGATCTCCAAAGGATTTGTATTACTTTTAACTACATCAGTTTAAAAAATAACCTGAATTAAACTTGTGCAACATGCTTATGTAGAACAAGCCTAGGAAGACGAAAGTCAACTTTTTTTTAGCCTTCTTGAAGCTTTGGTCTTGCCTCACTTTCATATACTCTTGCATCCATGAAGAATGATTTCAAAGTGTTCATGGAGACATAGAGTAAAAGAGATCAGAACCAGTCTATTTTCCAGATGATCTCTCTCTCACTGTTGTTTTTAGTGATGAATGTAGTGCTTATGAATGCAAAGGTTTAGTGGTGACCTGGTTAGGGTCACAGTGGGGAAGTGGACATGTGTTGTCTTCCTCAGTCACCCTCAGCAATGCTGAGGCACTCAAGCACAAGGCCGTGCCCTTCTGGAGACAAACCAGAGCAAAGCAGAAAAAACAGAGAACTGGAAAAAATTCTGTATGAGCAAAGGTTGAATGAGCTGGAGTTATTTAGCCTGAAGAGGAGGAGACTGAGCAAGACCTGCTAATAGTCTTCCGAGACAGAAATGTCTGTTCTCTAAAGGACAGGAAGAGCCCATTCCCTTTTTTTCTGTGATGGAAGGGATGACGTCCCAGGTTTAAACTGTAGCAAGAAAGATTCTGGTTAGATGATCAGAAAAACCTCCTAATCCTAGGACAAGGGAAGTGCTGGAAAAGAAAGCTCAGGGACACTGCAGCTTCTCCTACATTCGAAGTCTAAAAACATTGTCAGGAGGAAAATGCTGTATGACTGTGCATACAGAGATACCCTGTGTTTGCAGGCTGGTTCTCATACAGAGTTTCATGTAGAACACGCTATTGATTTGCTTTAGATTTACTGTGCCAGTCGTACTAAGTAGGAAGATACCAACTGGCACTATTGAACCCAGAGAAGTTTCATGGGTAACTAATGTGTGCTGATATATTTTACCCCTTCTGCAAGGAGGGTGGAAGGAATTCCAGCTAGAGAATGAACAAAACACGAAACAACAGTCCTCTGATTTCTGTAATATAAATTCCCCTACTGAAATCGTTCAGCCAATCAGGGGAATACATGCAGAAAACAGAACTCTGAATAATTTAAGAACCCCATATGTCTAGACTATAAAGGAGCTATCAAGGTGAGCTACCTGGATTCTGTCAGGTCTGAGAGTAATTCCTACACATCTTCACAGCAGCCTGCTAATGTCCATGAGTCATCTGTGGGAGCTGTGTGGAGGCAGCCAGTCAGCACGGCCAACTGGTACCCCACTTCTGCAGTGAGGAGCTATTCAGGCTCCTGCAGAGTGCTGAACCCAGCAGGATTTCTCAAGCCGAGGCTGCTCTGTCAGAAAGCAGAAATGCCCCCACAAATCTTCTCTTTCGCCAGCAACGTATTCCACGGGGTGTAATGAATTATTAGCAGGCAGTTTGATCTATATAGTCCAACAGCAGAGTAGCTGATGCTTCATCTGTTCAGGCAGGCAGTGCTCAGTCACTGCCCAAACTGGTTGCAGGGCAGCGGTTAGCTCAGGAATGGGTGCATTCAGAAGAGTGTGAGCAGCAGGTTGAGGCAGGTTCTCCTCCCCCTCTACTCTGCCCTAGAGAGGCTACATAGCAGGGAGAGCAGAGGACACAGTTACGCCCCTCGCTCCCAGGGAGACCTGCAGCACTCAGCAGACATGCACCAGAACACGCGTGAATCCTCCTGGTCTGTACTCATAGGTTGTAACCAAACCATACTGCTTTTCCTCTCTTCAAAAACAAACCACTGGTCTTTTGCCTTGTTGGGAATAGTGGCATTTTCCTTCAGAATTTTGGAGCTTTCAGAGTTTCATGGCAGAGCATACCATCACCAGCATCAAGCTGTGCACTCACTATACAAGTTCTTGCATATTCATGCAATAAAATGTCAAGGTGCTTCATGGAATATAATAGGAAAAAGTGTTATTGGTTTGAGGCACAACAGCATCATTTTAAATGTAGTGTCCTACTTATTTTATACTTATCTTAATTGGTTATTAATTACATTTGGAAACAAATGATTGCCTACCAAGGATTTCATAGTTGTCACTAACCACATTGATGAACAGAAAGCAGTAAGGGATCGCAATCAGGAAAATCACCTTCTCTATGAGCTGTAGAGGGCCCATGGGACAAACAGATGGGTAGTTTGGGCTGAATTAGGCGGAAGGGAGTAGTGAGTTCAAAGACTAAACAATTTATTTGAATATTAAGCTTACGTGATTCCCCTATTCGCTCCATTCGTGTAGGAAGAGCATGCTTTGGGTGAAACACAGTGAGACTATCAGTCACCTCTGCTGTTTTGGTGTCACAGCAGGGAAGCCAAGTACAACATGGATGCTCAGATATGAATCCCCCCCCACCTCATCCCTCCTCAGTAAGATATGAAACCTCCTGAAGTGAAAGAGAAGCCTGCAGGCTGCTACCTGTGCCCTGCCCATCTGCAGTTAAACAAAGGTTTATCTGCTTGAGGTTGTCCAGACACAGTATCATTTCTGGATAAAGCACATTTGCAAATACATAGCAAATTTATTTATTTATTTATTTATTCAGAAAATAGGAGACATGGCTCCAATAACTATGTGGTAATACCAAGAATGTTTTTCCATTAACAGATAGAAATAATGGAGCAGAGGATGGAAGGGATTTGTGTATGCAGTCATTTAGAAAATAATTTCAGGGTGCATTCTCCTCAGTGATCTCAGCTTAAATAGGCTCAGGAGCCAAAGGATTTAGCTCAGAGGTACTGTTAACAAGCATTCCTCAAGATATTATGCCAAACTGCAGTGCCTGCCAATTAACTATTATCAACTGAGAAAAGGAAATAAGCTTCCATTTTATCTAGTGCATGAACTGAGGGACTGAAGCAACTATTTTTATTGCTGTAGTTATATGAATAATATCAATATAAACCAGCCAAAGTGAAGAAAATTATCTCTCCATTATCAGTCACCGACTGTACAATGTCCCTGGTTTTTAACATCTGACTCAATCCTCTTTCACTATTGCAAACATGAACTAGATACTGATTGATTTTAAAAATGAATGTGCTACGATTCAACAATAGCTGCAGGGCAGTGAATCAAAACTACTCCCATGCTTGTGACTCTCTGTAGTGGCTGGATCCCTACAAAGAGGAGATGAGCTCTAGTAATGCACAGCTAATCCACTTTTAGTACAATTCTCTCTCTCTGTACATCCCAAACTCACCCTCATCAAATCTGATTTCACATGGTGGACAAAGGCCTCTGTTTAGCAGCATGATGGTTTGCCTGTTTGGATGAACTGATACATGAGACCTGTGCATATAGCCCGAGACTAGTAAAGCTGCAGATCAGGGTAGGAAGATCACCAGGCCTCCATAAATGAGACTGGCATCTTTTGGGACAGAAAAAAAAACCCTTCAAACATTTTTTCCCCCCCCTACTAATAAGGCAGAAAACTTTGTGTTCCTCATGCCAGAAAAGGCTTTCAGAACAATAAGGGTGGACCTTAAATTATAGGCTTTTTCCTGCTTCTCAGCACAGCATGTCCATGTGCAATTTCTCCCCAGCAGCCCTGTGTCACTGCCTTTAAAATAACAGGCTGGAGCTGCTCTCTGAACTGGTTCAGCCTTTCAGAAAGGCAAAGGTACAGGCTGCTGCTTCTCCCCGACCTTTCCTGTGTGAACCTGCCGTGCTCTGCCTCACCCCAGCTCAACAAGCACTGTAGGACCAAGTCTCCAGCAGTTGCACTGGGAACTGGTCTTAAGTCATCTGCATACAGAGTGAAATAAATTGGATGGGGAAGACTTTATAGATGCTTTTTCTTTCTGTTTTCCAAAGGAACTGGCAAGAATAGCTCCCGTGTTTCTTTCAGTGGACAAAATTCACTTCTGAATCCACCAAAGTTACTCCCCTTCTGACAGGAGTGAATTTAGCCCCAAAATATACTCGCTTCTGCTTTGCATTCAATCAGATGTATTATGACTTAACACTTGCACATAAAAATGAATTATACCTGTTCGACTTTTTGTTGATTCACATACTCCACACAAGTATAAAGAAAAGGAGCCATTTCTGTGCTTTCTGTCTATGGCTCTTTAGCTCCACTGTCTGGTCGTGACTTAAAATGATATAAAGACATGTAAAATGATTTATTTTCTGATCTAAGTAAGATGTCACTGTTATGCTCCACAAGACAGGGGGTTTTTAAGGTTCCTGGATGGTATAGCTGGCTGTGAGAGTAGATGAAAAAGGCGTATTGATGTTAAATGCTTGTTTGCTCTTGAATTAAGCGTGTTCAGGATTTGGTTATATTAATTAGGAATTACCTTAGGTTATAGAACTCAGATCTATTACTTCCAGGATTCTTTTGTATTACAAGTCAAAATCCTGGATTGCTCTACTGAAGGATAGGAACATCCTGAAACTTAAGACTTGACACCCTTAAAGTATTGCCTTGGACTGCCTTTCATTCTCTGTTCTTCAAAGAATTATCATGAGCCTTTAAATAAACAGTTTGCAGGAAATAATTGCATCCATTATGTTCCCTTTTCCATCTTTCTGTTGTTCAACTCCTTTTGATGAGGTTGTGAGTTCATTTACGGTATTTTTTGAGTGCTTGCCCTAAGCAAGTGCCAGTCTGTATGCTGGGAGGTGGGAAGGGAGGCAGGCAGTAGAAGAAAGAAAGGTTTTAACTTTCTTCTGTAGAGAGGGTATTCAAGATATCATGTGAAGTACCCCTGGTGCACACGGTTAGTTGGGTGGGCAGGCAGAAAATGACGGAGAGAGCACCCAACTGTGTCCTGAGAAACACATTTTCTTTCAAACCAGCACTGCTGACTTTGAAAACAGGGCTAGGCAGCTACACAGTCTTTCCTGTAGAAAAGACTAAGTACAGTCAAAGCCGAAGCCTGCCCTGTTGACTTCCTTTGATCAGAGAACCTTAGGAAAAAGCTGCAAGAGCCTGGCTATTGTGTGCCTCAAACCTTGTGTGGTGATAAGGTCTGGAGAGACCTGTCTGGAGGGGAGACGTGTTGATTGCTCCCAATGTCTCTGTGCCCCCCCTTTGGCTCCTTGCAGATATGCGTTAACAAAAGGAAGAGATAAGTTCTGTATAGGTGGGACTCTGTCTTTTCTTTAGTTAAGTGCTCCTGCTTCTGACTATGCCATGGGGGAGGTGGATGACAGGCACCACACTGCTTCTAGCTCATGGGGCTCATGCAAATCAACACCACTTCCTGCGGAAATTAGGAATGCCACCCAGACGTCTCAAGGGTATAAAGGGACGGAAAAATATTGACCGTGGTGCACCTACCACCAAAGAACCGAAGACTTGGACTGGTCCAGTGAGACGTTGCTGGATCCATGGGTGGTGATCATAGAATCATAGAATTGTCAGGGTTGGACGGGACCTTAAAGATCATCTAGTTCCAATCCCCCTGCCATGGGCAGGGACACCTCCCACTAGAGCAGGTTGCTCAGAG
>WUAM01000399.1:1349535-1361087 GCA_024336885.1 Actenoides hombroni
TGAGGGATATGGTTTAGTCAAGGTCTTCTCAGTGTTAGGTTAATGACTGGACTAGATGATCTTAAAGGTCTTTCCCTGTATAGGAAATTCTGTGATTCTGTGAACTTTGGAAACCACTCACCCAGGCTGAATTTGAATTGGCAGCCAGCTCTATGTCCTGTTTAGAGTCACTCAAGCAATTCAGCCTGTAGGAACTATTAATCTCACTCTATCTGATATTTCCATTAATTCTCTAGTCAGGAAGTTAACCATTAAAATTATGCATATTATATTTTATGGTACTGAAATGCTGAAGTGGTGAAGGCCATATAAGCTATTTGCAGACCTTAAGGGAATGCTGGCTAATATGAGTATGAAATCTGAATAGTATGATATATTCTGCCAAAGCTGAGCTTGGAAGTCGCCTTGTTACTTTAGGGATGTATTCTGAACATTTCCTTAACCACAGGAATATAATTTACATCAAAGTGACAGATTTAGACACTCAAAGACTGACAAATATCTTAGCTTGCAGTTAGTTCCAATGACTTCGAGAGAGGAATAGATAATGTTTTGGGTTTCTGAACCATGGCGAATACTACTGTCTGCTCGGTGAAGCAGAAGATGCTGCCTGAAAAGGACAGGAATTTCCAGTGTAAATAATTTGCAGCCTGTGACATGATCCTCCCTGTACCAAGAACTAACTTCGTTTACTTGGAACTCCAGTAGACATCACCTGTTTAGTCACGGAAAGATGAGAGTAGGTGGACTTCCATTGGTCCTGGTTTCTAGGTCAGCCAGGTTAAGGTGCAGCCTAATTACCTAGGGGATTGTCTTCCCAATGGTGGCTGGGCTAGAGCAGCTTGGAGGCATCAAAGGCAGCTCCCCGCCTCAGGTCATGCTTTCTAGCTGCAGGGTGACCATGGTGGTTATGCTTAGCAAAACTGAACAGAATGAGTCTTGGCAGAAATTACAGTATTTGAAAACGAAAGTGCTGCTAAGTAATGTTGTTTTGTTAGAAGGAATGCACAAACTTTAGGGAAGTAAAGGAGGCACCTTCTGAGTTTGAGAATAGCCATAGAAGAAAATAGAAAAGGAGAAAAACACTTGACATGAGAATGTAAAGATTTTCAAAAAAGAAAAGGCATCAGTATTTTTTTCCCAGTTCACATCCAAGTAAAGGTTTGTTTCATTATTGTAGCTTGGAAATAAGCATATAAATAAATTATAAAACTATACACTTTCTTTATAATGCTTTCACAGGAAGTTTGAGGAATAAGCCCATTCTTCCTTTCTTTGCCAGTAAAGCCTGTCTTTGGCCAATGCATATTTTATTATGATGAAAAAAAGCAATTAGCTAATTAGATGGGAGTGCTGATCTCAAGTGTTACTGAGAGGGAAGTGGAGAACAAACTTCCTTCTTCTGAGCCAGCAATCTGATTTTGACAAAGGCTGAACACTAAGCTTTGTCTGGAGCTAGCAGAATCTAGCCTCCACACAGCAGGGTCTTTTGCCACCCAGATTTCCATCTTCCAGTTGTCTGCTCTTCCTTCAGCCCCTTTCAAAATAATTTCTTAGTTCCACAGACACACTTGTGGATCTTGCTGAGGTATGACATCTTTTCTACCACACAGCTGGCTCTGTGTCAGGAGGAAAATGCAAACTACAGATTTCTAACATCCATCAGCTGTAAACATTCTTTCTGGGTCTCCTCAGTCAAATACTGTCTGTCTGAACCTGGTTATCTTACAAGGTCTTATGAACGTCTGCTGCAAGACAGTACTGCTTAAGAAAAAATGTTCTTGATACTGTTAGAAATGCTTCCAAGGTTATGAGTTTTCCCAGAAGAGAAACTGTCTTTACAATAAGTATTGTGGAAAATTCCTGACACGTTAAGGATTTTATATTGAATCTTATTCTGCAGTATCATTCAATCTCTTTAAAATCCCCCACTTGCCTGCTTGCAATCTATTTTGCAGCCAGCTCCATGTAAAGCACTGTCACTTCCTCTTCTGCCTTTCTCCTTAAGTCTACTAGTAACCCCTGCTATGGGGAGGTGTGTGAAAATGAACCTATGTATAAATCTATCCACGGTGTAACTGTCAGTAGGCACTACCTTAATATACAGGATTCCCCATTTCTGTTGAGCAAATGGAGAGATCAAAGATCTGTGTTTGTGTCTCCTCACATGCTAATTCAGCTTTCTTTTGTTAGCTAACTGTTATTCTGGGGAGAAAAAAAAAAAAAGAAAAGCCACACTGAATTGGATAAAGTGGTGTGGTGTATGTCAAACATAGACTGGGAACAAACATTTTGTAAGCTCCATCCTAAGACCTGAAGAGTGCTGTGCCATACCATCCAAAAGAGCATCCCCAATGAATCATACCACTGCAGGAGGATCCTTACAGAATGATGTAATTCTTCATCCCGGTGACATTATAGATTACTTTTAAGAAGGCACTTAGCAGGATAAATTACTTGTTGTTATCTGCAAAGCAGACTTCTCACATTCTTGGGTCTCAAATAAATACTCTTAGATTTGTTGGTTATTTCCAGATCAATATACATAGCCTCATAATAGCAGAAAATTAGTTCATCAATAAGAATTGACCGGCGCATAATCCCAGAATTGCAGTTATGCAGATTAAAAGCTGCAGCTACTTTGTGTGTGTGCACGTGGGTGGGCAAGTGCATGGGTGGGTAGGTGCATACTGATTTAGGAAGAGCTCCTCCCTGATATGCCTGATCATGAAATTCAAAATTTTCCATTCCAGTGCAGACCAAATCTTAAGATGACTAAACGTGGTAGAGCTGAGGAAATCAAAGGCTGAGATCACACAGCCAGAGGCTTTGAAACTACATCTTATTTTCTGGATCTCTGCTGTACTGAAATATCAAACATTTGATAATGGAATTTTCTTGGGACCTTTTTCCATTCTTCTAACGTCTGGGTTCCAAAAATACTCCCTTGGAAAGAATACGGATGAGATTGAGTTGTAAATGAAAGTTGAAGAGAGTGTAACTTTGAGCATTAGCAAACTGAAAAAGAAAGGTTGGGTTGATGAAGGAATTTAGAGGAATCTTACTTCGAAAGTTCAAGCCAGGTGCCTTATTATGGCCAAATCGGTGTATTTCCAGATGAGACCTCTGAAGTAAAACATTCAAATCACCTAAGGACTTTCTGAAAAAGGTACCTCTTGTGACCTCAATTTCCAGTTCCCTTTAAATACAGGACTAATCTAGGAAATACTTAAACTCAGGAAGAAAATTAATGATCTCCAGTTTTCTACCCTATTATTTACTACTATGTCCATGAAATGTGCTAGAAATGCTTTTTTCAAGCAAAAACCAGTTTCGGTAAGTAAAGCCATTCACAGAAATCATCCTCCAAACATGGAAACTGTTTCAGTGCCAGCTTTGCAAAACCCAGAAGCTGGTGGTGTCTTCGTTCAAGACGCAGAGGAATTTGATTTTCTGAAGTTGTTCCATTGTGCTGTAGATATTTGAACACCCATCGGCAGAGATAAGGCTGCTCAAAGGGCTCACATCTGAGGTGAACTTCCTAACCACCCATGCCATACCCTAGTCCAATCTTTTCTACAGTGTGAAATACCTCCAAAAGAAGGGATTGTTTTGAATTTTTACCCCCTTTTCCCTCACTCTGTGTTGATCCAGTTGGATTGGCAAGCAAATGAATTGGTTTTCTTTTCTCACTGCTGCTGCCCTGCCTGTATATTTTGCCCTGGTTCATCAAGCAAACCCAAGAAGTCAGTTATTTGCACAACCCCCTGTGAAGTTTTTCACACCAGGAAGAGTGCTCCCATTTCACTGTCTTACTTGTCCTCATAGTTCTTCCTTTTGGGAACTAGATTATGGCCTCATAAACTGGTAGGATGCTCCTGAAATGGCTTCGATACAGTGACTATTAAAACAAGTTGGAGCACTAATTGAATTGCCTCTTCTCAGGGATTTTTCCATTCAGAATGGTAAAAGGGACAGTCTCCTAACTGTATCTGCCAAGATACACACAATGCACTTGGAGTAAAATTCAGGGGTCCTTCTTTCTGTCTGTCTTGCAACTGATGTTTATGGGCATGCATAAAAGGGTTTGGTGAAGTACTAAACAGTATCTGTATCTGCAGATCTCACTCTCCAAAACTAGGACTGAGGAACAGGTTTCTATTCACCAAACATTATATACCCCATTTAGGGGTAGAGGAGATGGATTGACAGGGAATAGAAGAGAACAGAATAGAGTCCTTTGCTTGGTTCCAGCGTTTCATTGCAAAAAATTTCATCCTTCTTTCCATTCTGAATCGCCCTCTTTTAGTTAAAAACCACCATCCCTTGTCCTGTCCCAACAGGCCCTGCTAAAAAGTCTGTCCCCATCTTTCCAACAGGCCCCTTGAAGTACTGAAAGGCCACAAGGTCTCTCCAGAGCCTTCTCTTCTCCAGGCTGAACAACCCCAGCTCTCTCAGCCTGGCCTCATAAGTAAGGTGGTCCAGTCCTCAGATCATTTTAAAGCTCTCATAACCTCACTGCTCCAATCTGTGCCGATATTTGTGCTCATGTTTCCAGTATTAGAGGTGATCTGTGAGACTTTTTTAATCAAAAGGCTTATCACAGAAAGTCTGACCAAACCGAATGCGTAGCTCTGCACATTCTCTTAAGTGCATGTTCTGCAGATACTGACTTTGATCTGTAAAAGAGTTCTCTTCATTCTTGCCCAAAAACACTTAAATAGTGCACATCATGGGCCTCTAACTATCTGACACTGTTACTGCTGCCTTTTTTGTCCTTCATTCTTCTACCATTTGTTATTAATTCACTGCGTGTTGCCGCATGCTAACAGGCAAATTTTTCAGAACATAGACTGTGTCTTCTGTGATGCTTCCCACTGCAGTGGGAGCCTTCAGGTACTGCTGCAGCGTGGCCGGTGGATGGGAGTGTTTTCAGTAAGTGGGATCAGACATCCAGCATTCCCAGCTCCTGGGGAGTGCAGCATGAAGGTGTCCGGTTCAGTGGCAATGGAAATGGTTTTGGTCCACACACAGGATGGTTCAAATCATAGTTCCATAGCCATAAATCAGTGTTCACAAGAAAATTATATTTTAAAAAGAGAAAGCTCATGTGACAAACGTCAAGTCCCCGGTAAGGGATGCCTGTCGTTAGTCACGTTGCTGTTCTGAACCAACAATCAGAGATGTTTGATTTCCTTGGGTCCTGTGTGGGTTTAGCAAAGACTTATGGCTAACAATTCAAGTTCATTCATTTCACAAAAAAATGACAGTATCAACCATCTCCATCTTGGATTCAACATGACTGCTTTTGGGGCTCTAGCTACTGCCCTACAGGGTCGCCAAACCTCTTTTTAGAGACTACAGAAGAGTAGAACAAATAGAAAAGAAGGACTTTTGTGCAAAACTCTTATTTTTGTTTTGGTTTTAGTCTCAAAAGCAGATGCCTGCAGATATGGCGATGACTGTTCTGACCAGTTAACCCCGGCAGTCTGCCTCCGTCACTGCAGGCACTGCCAACACTGCACCATGGAAGTTGCCTCTGTCCCTTCGGGACCTGGGAATATACATTGTTTAAAAAGCAATAGAGGGGAAGCTCCTACCCACAGGGCACTGAAGCATAACGAACAAAATCTCATCAGCTACATCTGTCTTCAGGACAGCTCCCAGTAGGAGGAGGAGTATCAGCCTTCTTCATCTAGGCATTGGAAGAAAATCAGCAGGACCATCTCTCCCTTAAGCAAATTCAGATGTCTTAGACAAAACAATTTCTTGCACATGTCCCCCTCCAGCCCTGCCTGGCACCTCTACCCTACGCACAAGGGCAGAATTAATTTTCCATTCTCCATTCACAGCAAATAAAGAATACAACATTTGCTCTGCATCGTTTTCATCTTTCATCTTAATTATCACAGCAAAGACTACAGAAATCATTATCTTTATGATGATGAACGTCCAATTAGCATTTCCCATATAAATTTCAGATCATGAAGGAGGCTGTAATGGATAATGCAAATTCCTAATGGTCTTCTTTTTTTCCCTAGCTGAAAAATTGAGGTGCTTAGCAAAATGAAATTTAATCTGAGCCATTTTGAAACAAGTCAAGAACTTTAATTACTTGACAGGGAAGGGGGAAAGAAAAGACTGAAACTAAATCTTAAAAATGGGCATATTTTAGAAGACCTTGCTTTTCCAGCCCATTGCTCAAGCTTTCTCCTCCAGATAGCTAAACACTTGTCTGGTTGTGCTCAGTAAGTTTTTAAACTATTGTGAAAGCTGTTAGGAGCCGTTTCTTTCACTAGTTATACTATTTAGTAAAGAAAAACAATTATTCTGAGCAAACATTCTGTTGTCCTGAATCCAGCATTTGAATTGATTCCCATCCGCAGTACTTGCAGATTGAGTGAAATTGCCAATAATGACATCACTGCCATCACAAAGCAGTGAGGGACGCAGCACGTCCCCGGTGCTGGTTGAGGTGCAGAGGTGTGTGTTGAGATATGCCACTTGGATTTATTCCCCCTGGATGGTTTTGATTTTCGGGAGAATTAATTCAGCCGGCAATTTGAGAAACAACTCAAGTATTATTTGCACATAGAAGCTGCAATTACAAATGAGTCATGGGGTCCATATAGCCCAGTTTGTCATCTCTGATTATAGATGGTAACTATTTCCCCGAGACAGGAAAAAACCCGCACCTTTGCCCATGTCCTTCTATCTAAGCCTGCGGGTAGTTGTAGTAACACAAAGCAAAATTATACCTGGTCCAAAAATAAAGCAGGGACAAACTGTTTAGTTCCTTTTGCCTTTTTCTCCCCTCTTTCCCTCTTTTTTTTCCCCCAAAAAGTTGTATTCCTGCTTTTAGCCCATGTGACCTGCAAGTGGCTCTTCACACTTTCCTGGAGGCATGAGTGGACACACACACACGCACACACTTCCTCTCCCTCTCGCCCCCCCAACTTTCCCATCCTTCCCAAAAAGGTTCCAGGATACGTTTTTCAGGTTCGATATCTTTATAATGCAAGCAGAGGTGCTGCATTGGGTCTGAGAATTACAGTGAAAGAATTTGGCAGCCTTAGGATGATGTCCCTCAGAAAATGCCGCTGTTTCAGTGGGGTGAAATGTTCCCCTCGGAAGTAACGTCTTACAGCATAAACTTTCCATTTGATAGCAAAATGTTAATTGCCACACAAATCGTTTCTCTAGGAAGGTGTTGTCTCCTGAGAAGAAGCCTTGTGGTTATATGCAGTATGATTTTCTTGAGTCTCTTCAACCTTTAATCCACTCAGGACATGAAAGACCCTTCCAACTTAGTTACTGCTTTCATGGGTGTGAAGCAATTGCAGAAATTTTTACTTGGATTTGATTCTGGTACAGGCTGTTTGTCCCAAATCTTCTTGTTGCCTGTAACATTTTTTTCTGTAGGTTTATCAATTATAATTCTTTCCAGGCCTTCTAAGGTCCATTAAGTGAAGGATTCAGTGCCATTTGAGCGTTGTTTTGTTACTGTAGATAGTATGATACAGATCTGAGTTTAAATTTAGCATATGTGGTTGATGCATGACATTGAATTACAATAATCCAATAAGCACTGATTACTGTAACTTCAGATTTTGTGTTTATTGTTCATATAAATGTCTAATTCATTTCTAAATCCTCCTTTACACTTCATCTCAATCATGTCTATTTATTCATTTTTAAGATGAATTATTATTCATCTCAAAAAGCATTTCTTCCCACCTATTTGCATAATAATTTTCACTAGTTTCCGTTTGTTTCTCTTCATGAGAAAAAAGCAGGGAGGACTATCTGACTGACTGACTATCATCTGCTGTCATTATTTTATTTATTTCTTTTCCTTTTCTTTCCTACAAGTGTTGAACAGGCTTCATGTCTCCTTAGTGAGGTGATTTTTGTTTGGTTAATATTTTTTGGATGCCCTTTTTCCCCACCCTTTGTACATGTGTTTGGATGTTGAGAACTAGAGTCCATCTCTCAGGTGATTATGAATCACCTCGCTGTAGGGTCGTGTCTCCACTACTCCAAACTTACACATCACAATGGCACCTTTCATTCAGTTGTGCAGTGCTCACAGGAAAAGATTGGTCATTTGAATGCAGTGACAGGTCTACAGAACCCTAAACTGCACTTAAACCAGAGTCATTCATAGGATACACTTGATTAAGGTCTACAGAACCTAATTAATTGATTGCACATCTTTATGAATTAGCCATACGGACTGCAAGTTAAAATAGTGAGGTTCTGTATATTATTTTCAATTCTTTTTAGGCCGTTCTCTACGGGCATTGTGCAACTTTGCTCTATGCTTCTTTGCCCACTACTCTGTTTTGACAGAGAAGTAGAAACATCGAATATTCAGATTTTGCTAAGTTTCAGGGAAATGATTAATGAGGTAGCTTAAAGAAATGTTGTTAGTGCCATTCAAGAGGGAGCAACTATAATCCTCACTGAACACCAGGGAATCCACATGGGAAAGATGTTACAAATGCCTTAAACACAGCAAAAGAACCACACAGAAGAAACACCTTGGCCAAATAGTGAAGTCCCTGGTGTCAGCTTAAAAGCTCTTTCTGGCTGAAACTTTGTTCACATTTGTCACCTTTTTTCATGTTCACTACATTTTCACTTCACTCTATGCCTATAGAGATTCTCCAGTGTTAAATATAGGGTATAATCTTGCTTTGTCTTTAGCCGTTGAAATAAATTTCTTTTCTGAGTAAGGCCCCTGGCCCTGTGATGAGGTTTTCTTAACAAAGGCCAGAACAGCGTGCACAGGTGGGTAAAACAGAAAGGACACGTTTGAGATCTACAAATAAGAAAGAATATGTAGCAGCAATTTAGGATCTGCTTATGGAATAATGAAGGAAGAGGGCTTTATAGCTCTATAATTCTAAATTATGCTCTCTTAAAAGCCCATCAGAATATATGAGAAGTTGGGACAGTTTTACTGCCCTAACAGATAAATAACCGTACAGGCAAAGTTCCCAGTGGAATGCGCGGAAGCAAATTGATGGATGGGTATCTGCAGCACAGCAGCTTATTTTTCAAGCTAAACTCATTAAGAAACCTTAATAGTGATTGGCAAGTTCCTTCAAACAGAAAGGCAAATAGGTGAGCAGGAGTCTGCTTAAGGAGCTGTCATGTCGTTGATCAGAAGTGAAAGCCATGTCTAATGTATTTTCCACTAAATCTGCTTGTTGAGTAAACAAATTTAGCTCTTTCACACAGCAAAAAATAGATATGCTGCAGTGAAGACAGGTGTTACCTGGAACGTACCACAGTCTGAGCCTGAGCAGCCCTGGGTACCATCTGGGTGTGAGACAAAGTGCTCTGAGACCACCAAAACAACACCTTCTGGGCTGTGCAGCTAATGCTTAGAGCCAAGAATCCTTGGTTACGTCTCTGACCCCACTCTCCTTGCTGGGCGTTTCACTTCTCAATCTTGTATTTTGATGGCAAGTTCCAAGATTTAACCAGTTAGAGCCTATTTCTATGCAACTGCAGCTAACAGAAATGTAGTATTGGCTTTGGTGGATGCAGGAAGGGAACATTAAGGATTTTAAAGTCCTTTCATCCAAAATTCATAAGCATAAAGCAGACCACAGTGAAAGCTATTTTGCCAAGCAGGTGGGTCCAGCACCGTACTCAACATTCAGATGCTTCAAGAAACCTTTTCAATGGCTTTATGAGCCATTTGTTCCCATGAGCCATATTTTAATCATGGAAAATTGTTGATCTACTGACAAATACTTTGCTGCTTTATTCCCATCAGACTAATAGAGTCCAGTAACTTGGATTTATTTAACAGTTTTCCTTCTCATGGAATGCCAGTAGAATTGACACCTTTTGGAAACTCTTTGTTTATAGGAATGCAACATGGTGGCTGTTTAACAACACTTAGCAATAACCTCTAACCGAAAATGGTGTCTGCTGTGTCAGTGTAGGAGGGCACGCACATTAACAGATGGTAATTAGATCATCTTCCAGTAACTTGATAATTAAGATACAGTGTTTGATGAAGGGACTTACGCTGCAGTTTGGAGGAGCGATTTCTGTCCTGTGGAAAGCCCCATGAGCTCTTTAATGAATGCAAGCAGTCTGGTCTTTCATTTCATATTTCCTCTGAATGCTCCTACCTCACACAGACCCCTCACTCCTCGCTTACCCACATAAATCACACGTCTCTGAGGCACAGGATCAGCCCAGTTTTCTGAAATTCTTGCCAGATATCATTTTACTTTGTCACTCAAGGACATAAACAATCTGGTGTAAGCCAGGCAGGCTTTTATTTTATTTCTGTCTAGAAAAAAAAATCATGTAGTGCAGAACTATCCCCATTTCACAAAATTATATCAATGAAAACCTATTCCATTTAACGTGACAAAAATGTTCGTTTTCTAAAGAAGCTTCAATAATACTATCCATAAAATAAAATCTGTTGCCTGTAACTTAGCCATCATGAGGCAGGTGGTGGCATCTCTAGCAGAATATTTTTCTTTCCAGGAAATCCCATTTTCAAAACCTGCAATTTTCTACAAGAAACACCAGACAAATTTTCAGGCATAAAATCTAAGTAAAACATTTTGTGCACATCAGCTTGAATCTGAATATTATATCCTTGTGTTCATGTTGTTTAAAAAAAGGCTGATTTGGGATGGATTCTACTGTACCAGCCCCGAGCTAGAAATACACATGACCACATTTCAGGAACAGTATGAATGTTTGTTCTCTAGTTGTTCCTGGCAATGTAGAGCAGGATGCTGAAGAATGAATATCATTTCAGTCACATGAGAGAAACAGAAAGGTATGGTGGCACTGTAAATTTTAGTTGCTGCTCATTAATAAACGTAATTTATTCTCATAATAATTCAGTGCCCAGTTGAAACAGGTTACGTGGCAGCCTCGGTATTCCTCTCTGAAACACGAAGCTCAAAATGTCACAAAACAATAAATAGATGATATTTCCTATCACAGCCATTGAAATCAGTCAAGTCAAGTGGCTGGAACCTGATATTTCAATATTAAGCGAACACTAATAAGGCTACAGAGAAGTCATCAACATGATTAACAGGCTGACAGTCATTACTTCAGAATGAAATATCATGCTGGCAACACTCACAGCCAGTGATCCATTGCTTCTTGCTTTGGTTTGGCAGCTTTGGCAGCTCTGTCAGTGAATTCAGGAGTCACTTTGATCCTCTGCCCATTAGACCTGTCTTAGCCTGTATGAAAAACTTCTAATGACAGAGCTCAGCATCACTGGTAAATCGCTCAACAGTTAAGTGCTTGGTAGTTTGTGTTTAAGACATGTTCAGAGCTGTAAAATCACTTCCTAGAAATAATGATAATTACAATAATATTGAAAACAACAATGACAATCATACCGACCTTTATACTGTTTTAATCTGTAGAAATCAGTGTTCTTTACAGCAAAAAAAACCCTAATAGTGTGATAGCTGTTATTTTGTAATAACCATCCAGTGAACCTGCTGAGACAGCCTTTTTTCTTAAACAAAACTGAATTCAAGATGCAA
>WUAM01000399.1:1392864-1430944 GCA_024336885.1 Actenoides hombroni
CCAGGCTGCCCAGAGAGGCTGTGGAGTCTCCTTCTCTGGAGAGATTCCAAACCTGCCTGGACAATGCAATCCTGGGCCCCCTGCTCTGGGTGACCCTGCTGGAGCAGGGGGGTTGGACGAGATGATCTCCAGAGGTCCCTTCCAACCCCAACCATGCTGGGATTCTGTGATATATTAAGCAGTCACTCAGTCCCAGCTTGAAAATGACAAGTGGATGTTTGCTTTGGTCTTTCTGTGAAGATTAATTTGTTTGCCCCTATGACCTCTTTCTGAATTTTTTATCCCTCCAAGTCTGTTGTGTGCTGAACAAACAAAAAGAAATAACTGTTCATTCTTACAGAATTGTGTAATGGAGCCTGCCTTCCCCAAACAGCTGCCAGTGCCTCTTTATGAATGTGTGCAAAGAGACCTAGGCCAGGTGCTGGTGTGAGTCTACTGCTGTTCGTTAGATGAAGAGCAACAAGACTGGTGAAGGGTCTGGAGCACAAGTCTTGTGAGGACCAGCTGAGGAACCTGGGGTTGTTCAGCCTGGAGAGAAGGAGGTTCAGGAGCGACCTTCTCGCTCTCCACACCTCCCTGAAAGGAGGTTGGAACCAGGTGGGGTCGGTCTCTTCTCCCAGGGAAAAGGGATAGGACAAGAGGAAGTGGCCTCAAGTGGCACCAGGGGAGGTTTAGGTTGGACATGAGGAACAATGTGTTCCCCACAAGGGTTGTCAAGGGCTGTCCCAGGCTGCCCAGGGCAGTGGTGGAGTCCCCATCCCTGGAGGGGTTTCAAAGCCCTGCAGATGTGGTGCTGAGGGATACTGTTTAGTGGTGACCTGGCAGTGCTGGGTTAATGGTTGGACTTGATGACCTTGAAGGTTTCTTCCAACCAAAATGATTCTATGATGGACAGACTGCACTATCTGCCATAACCTTGTCAGAATAAAATGTGTGATGTACAACTTCTACCTGTGCTATGTTTGGAATAACTACTATTGGTCCAAGAAAAGCAAGTCTTCCTTTTGTTCCTGTAGTAGAACATATGTCCTAAATATGTTACAGCTGAGTGAAAGAACTACATGGAAAAGGTGGGTTCTGCTGAGGCGCTAGCAGGGACAGCTTGTTATTGTGCCTCTTGTGACTAGTGGCAGCAGACAGGTCATTGTTACTCGAGTCTGATCTCACGACAGACTGGCAGCCAGCTGCCAAGAAGGCGGAGGCAGAAGCCCTCTGTTTCCCAGCCTTGTGCTTGCTGAGAGGGACGTAGTTGTATGTAGGAACAAATGTGTAGACGTTACACATGGACAATTCTCAACCCATTCCTCTGCTGTCTGGTACTAGTGCAGTTAAAGAATTATGTCCCCTTAAAACAAGTGACAGAAGATATTCTTTAAGCTTCTCAAAGATGAATTTGAAGACAGAGTGGGTTTGACTGCCACAAGAAACAAGATTCATGTAGGAAAGGAACTACTTCACCCATGAGGTGTCACATTATTCTGGCCTGTGGAGGCTGCTTTACCAGCCTAATGAAAGAGCAGAAGGAAAGTGATGGGTTTAGGAGCAAGATGGACCATGAAGGAAAAAGCAGAAGAGATTAAATGGAATGCAAAAGTACAACTGAGCTCTCAAGTCCACTGCCATGTAACATACTCTGATTGATTGGACTTAACATTGTAATGCTAATGCAGAAACAGGAGAGGCAACTTGGCCATTTCACCCTCTGCAGCTCCTGCAGTTAATTGAGTTTTGATACTGTAGTTTTCTTAGTGTTTTGTTCTATCCCAGACTAAACCAATGCAGGGACAAGATGTTCCTGCAAAGCAGCAGAGGCCAAAGAAGCAGATGGGGACAGGCCTGTTCCTTGCTAGTCCTGGTACAGCTCTTCACAACATCAGTTCCTGTGCTTTTCTTGTGCTGCTAAAAATCCCTGCAGGAAAGGGAGAGAGGATGGCTTGTAACACAAGCACAGCAGGGGAGTTGTGACTCGTGTCTTCGTTTCCAGTCCAGGTCCCTGAGTCATAGGCTATGTGTTAATTCTCAAAGCAAGAAGATATCCCTCAACTGCTCCCAGTCACATTTTTAAACAATAAATCCTCTGTTTCTTCCATCAGCTCACAAATTCAGTTTCTCTTCAGATTTTTGTATTATACTTTTGTTCAAGACAACAGATTTACTAGCACCATATACTAGAAGATGGAGAGCTAATTGCACAGAATGTGCCTTTCATATGTTCTCTCATGCCTGAGTTGAACCAACTGCATCCTCCCAGAAGTAAGAGCTGGGCTTTTTTGCTTTTGTTAGACTTTTTTCGGTGCAAGGTTAAACCAAGTTACACAGACCACCCTGCTGGAGCAGCTCTCCTGAGGAAAGCCCATCCTGCCTGCTTTGGCCTGCTTTCTGCAGCAATTACCCGGCTGCTGCTGTTTCCACTGCTCTGCTGATCTTTGAGACAGAGCATGGTAAATCAAACAGAACTACCTGCTTTTCCATGACCTTAGAAATGTGGGCATTGTGCAGCCTGAGCTCACTCTTTTTGTAAGCTTGAAGACAGCTTCTATTTTATTCTGGGATATGCAACAGAAGGAAGAACACCAGATGATTTGCCAAATGGAGAGGATTTCAACTGTGCCAAGTGCTATCCAGAGTTTACTCACAGACACATACGCCCATATCACAAACTGTCTTGCTTGCAATATTTTTCCACTAGAACTAAAAGTGGTGCAAGATGCATTATTGTGCATTTCTTCATGGATTCCAAGCTGCCAATGTACTCCAGTGTATTGGTAATATGTGACCTGCCATGTTTGTATGTCAAACTGGCTTGCAGTGTTGGCAGTGAAAGTATTATTGCATCAGAGATCATAAAGCTTAATGAGAAATAGCAACCCCACGAACAAGGGCTTACTCCTTGGGAGGCAGAGTGCTTTTGGTATTTTAACTAAACTCCTCTCAGTTTTCTTACAGTTCTGCTTATTTGGTTTTTTTACACCACACTAGCTGCTCACATGCAGTGGCCAACCCTGTGTCCTGCAAACAAAGAGCATTTGCAGGTCTGTAAGTATATTAGAAATGACTGGGCTTTCAAAGCTGGCCTTATTCAAATGTATAGTCCATCTTGTAATTGTCAGCTTGATTTACAATGGCAGTTGTGATAGGTTTGGCGATTTCCAACCAAAAGTCTCTCTGAAATAAATGAGAGGAAAAGTCAATCCAGTGAGGCAGCTCAATTTGTTAGTATCTTCAAAGAACCAGGGAATGGTTTAGGCAACACATCAGCCCCCAGTGAAATGCACTCAGGACAGAAGCAGCTCAGACAGAGGCAGTTTATTAAACAATATATCTGAGATTTATGCTGAACTAGAATCATTCCTGGATATTTCTGGCTTTGTTCAGATGTAATAAAAAGCAAAGCAAAGCTGACTTCAAAAATCTATCATGCTTTATACAGAAAGCTATATATTAAAATAGGGCAGTCTGTGAAAGACACCCTTTATTAGCACTATAACACCCCCACCTCTGTCCTCTTGCTACTGAGCAAGGACTTCTGAATGCCTGATTCCAGTCAGCAAGGGGACTGTACACATATGCCCAATAGCCAGGCCAAAGTCCTGTTCCTAGTGCTCCAATTCCTCTCTTCCCTTGTATAGCTAAGGCACTTTTTGCTCCTTAAGATTGAATTATTTTGGCATTTAAAACCCTTTTTTCTCCATTGGGAAATTCTGTCTATATTGTTTTCAGTGACAATGTATATAAAAATGGGGGTTTTTTCACCTAAAAAGTGTACTTTTTAAAGAATATCACTGTTTGAAATTCTATTAGAAAAATATTTTACCTCAGAAGGTCATAGGAAAGCATAAACCAAAACCAATGTGAAAATATTTCAAATAAACCATTGTAGGAGAAAACAGATGGTGCTTTTTGTTGACTTTAATTCTCCTCCTTTACATCAGCTGCACTCCTCTTTTCCTCATCTTCAGAGCTTAGTGCAAGTTTGCTTAAGACCCATCCCCATTCTCTTTCCATGGCTTCCTATCTTCTTAGCCTCATAATGGAAAATTCTCTCACCTTTCCACTTGCATGCATCTCCGAATCTCATACTGGTACTGCTTTCCCATTTCCTACTACTGCTGGAGTGCCTGTCAGTCCAGACACAAAGCAATGAGCCATCTTTAAGGCTCTACCACTCTTCCTCCAACTATATCTGGTGTAACTGCTTCCTCTTGCACAAAACCAGACCCATTAACCAGACATTTTCTTATTATTCCCTTGACTTAATTCTTTGAATTTTGTCTTTGGGTAATATCACTTACCTGGCAAAAACCTATGGGATCTCATTAAAATAGCTTTCTTTTGCCATTCTCCCATAAGAAAATGTAGGACAACCATAATTAAAATACAGATAGATCCCAAAGTCTCAACAACACTCCCTGTGAGGAACATGATCATAAAATTCCATCCATTCACATTTCCCAGGATTTGGGTTTATATTTTTTTTGGCTGTCTATAGCTCTCTTGGGATTGTTGGCTGGGGACTTTGGGGAAGGGAGGAACTGCTGCAGTTGCATAATGCTACTGTAATAAATCATTTAGCATGTTTCTATATGCAAATGGCTTTAATAAAGTCATTTAAATAGGGCCAGAGATGCCTAGAGAGCTTAAAAATAAAAGCAAAATGAATATAGGATCTGACAACAGTAGTCTTCAGGGCACCCTTACAGAAAGAGACAATGTGAAGGGGGTTCAAACATGGCATTTGGGGGATGCTAGAGAAATGATGGAAATAAAATGTAAAGGAAAAAGAACAAGAAAGATGATGATAGGGTTAAAGCAGAAGTTTCTCAAGGTATTGGATGCCTTTGAAAACAATCTGAAAGGAGCATATGCCAAATAAACTACATGAAAACATCAAGTAGTAGATGCTTCCTCCAAAGTAGTTGCTCTCTAAAATAAAAAAAAAGGGGAAGGGGATAGAGATTGAGAAAACATAAAACATAAAATACCTGGAGGTCCTGGGGAGATGAGATGCAGCAAGAGAAAGCCTCTCTGGGAAAACTTTATTTCCAGGTTTCTGAAGAGTTAATGCTTTTTAACACAGAACTCTGCTCTGCAGGAAGCTCTGCTCCTCAGAACTCTCAAACCCATAGCCTGGCTAGGAAAATGCAGTTGCTTGGAAAGTATCTTTCATTCCAATACTGAAAGAAATGACAATTGTTTCTATTCCAGATACGCTCTGTTCAAAAATGCCAAGGCAATGTCTTAGATTGAGAAGAGCTCCTGTGAAACAGGGAAGGGTTTCAAATGATAGCAAGGGAAGACAGTGTAAGGAGGGAGGCATGGCCAGAGCCCGCTTGCTGCAGAAGCTATTGAAATAACCTTGTGCAGGCTGTTCACCAAGTTCAGTAGCATTTGTCTGCTAAGATCTGTATAGACCAAATCAGCCTTGGAGTTCTGTATCTCCTTTGGCCCCATCTGCTTCTTGACTGCTACTTCTAAGTTCTACTTCGAGGCTGGTATTTTACATGCCGAAGGGACAGTGAATAGAGAAATACAAAGCAATGTATGGGCTCAGTAGAAGGTTCCTTTGAAGATAAAGGAAGGAGGACTGAGAGCCACAGCCTGGATCAGTGTTCAAGAACAAATCTAAAAGTATCTCATTGGTAACAGAATGCCTATTCCAGTTTTTGCTGCTGTAACTGAGAGCAGAATCCAGCTTTATTTTTTCAGCACAGGAGAGACAGGGACCTGTTGGAGCGGGGCCAGAGGAGGCCACAGCCATGATGGGAGGGCTGGAACCCCTCTGCTGGGAGGCCAGGCTGAGAGAGTTGGGGTTGTTCAGCCTGGAGAAGAGAAGGATCCAGGGAAACCTTCTCGGGGCCTTTTGGAACTCTAAGGGACCTTCAAGAACAATGGGGACAGATTTTTTAGCAGGGCCTCTAGTGATGGGACAAGGGTTGATGGTTTTAAACTGAAAGAGGGAGATTTAGACTGGAAAGGAGGAAGAAATTTTTTACAATGAGGTTGGCCCAGGTCTACCACAGAAGTGGTCCACACCTCAATCTTGGAACCATTCCAGGTGAGGTTGACCAGGGCTGTGAGCAACCTGCTCTAGTTACAGCTGTCCTGCAGGGGGGCTGGACTAGATGACCTTGAAAGGTCCCTTTCCATCCCAACCAGTCTATCATTCTATGACTCTGCACATGTTTCTAAACAAACAGCTCAGACAACACTAAGACTAAAATCTAGCATTTTCAAATTCCCTACCAGGAAAACCTTGCTGCTGAATCAGATGCAGAGAAGAAAAGTAAAAAATAAAGAAAGCAGCAGTGAAGAAGAAGCAATCCAAGGGAAGCCCAGAACAGCTCCTCTCCCTGTGATTCCCTGCACACTGTGCCCCCTTTAACAATTGAGAGGATCAAACTCACACAGGCAGCCACGGCAGCGACAGTAAATGAGCAGCACAGAGACCCTGTTCCCTCAGAAAGCATGAGCAGGTCTAAAGCAGAACACTTCAGCTGGTGGACCATCAGCATCAGGGTGTCACTGGCTTTTAGGACACAGCTGCATTTTGTTTCAACAGGACTCAACTATTCATTTCTGACACCCAGGAGGCGAGGTCCAGATGACATCTCCAGCACAACCACCTTCACAGAGCAGTGCTGAGGTTCTGCATATCCTATCCCTTCTCCATCACTAACAACAGTATATCTCATGTGTAAATACATATTTACACACATATATCTAGATATGAGCTGCACTTCAACGTAAGGGGTTTCAGTGGAGTTTCTTGGGATGTTGTGGATTTTCCATTGCTGAGACCAAACTGGTTCCCCATATTATATCTACGCAAGCTTCACCCAGGCATATGTGCCATCTGAGAAAGCTCTGAAGTTACTAACCTTTTCTTTTTCTTCTGTCTCTCTCCCCCAATTACTGTGTGGGAAAGAAAAGAACAAGGGACAGATTCCAAGGAACAGGTTGTTAGGGACTGACTCTCCAGACATTCTCCAGTCTCTTTGCACAGGAGCACCAGCAGCGTCTGGCTACTTGTCTGTTCTTTCTCTACCACTGATCCGTTACAAAACCTTGGGCAAGTCATTTACAGCACTGTCCTCTCCAAAACTCAATACTAAAGCTTACATTAATGCTAATACGAAATTATAATGTTAAATTCATGCTTATATCAAAGCCAGCGCTAACATTTTCCTAAGAAGCATTTGCAGATCTGCTGTGAAGACATATTAGTTACTAACAATTAAGGCACAACAAAACTTAGCTCTAAAACGGGGCCGACCTGCAACAAGTGACAATAGAGCCCTTGTGCTTGAACAGCATCTTCCTTAATAGGATAAACTTCACAGCGCTGCTTTTTTATAGCTCAGATACAGTAAGAGGACAGTAAAATTCCACCAGGCAGTAGTGCCGGTTTATTGCATTTCAACACTAAAGCTGTAAATGGTTCCAAGATTCCACTTTTATTATTCCTTCTTGAATACATTAATTACCTCCATCGCCCCATCAGACGCGGCAGAAGTTTATTGCTTTGGGTTATAAAGGAAGAAAGGGGGGGGGGGAAAAATATGCTCTTCTGCAGTTCACAAAAGAGACTAGATTTGATTTTAAAGCTCACGCAGCGGGAAATGCCAGCAAGAAGGGAGGCCGGGGGCAGCCCTGTGAGCTGTCTCAGCTGGAAGCGCTTGCACGCCCACCGTGTGCAGCTCCCGACGTGTACGGCGGGCACCAGCCCCGCTGAAGCGAGCGTCGCTGCCCGAGACCTGGGGCCCGCTGCCCAGCCCTGCACCGGGCTCGCTCCTGGCACCAGCCCAAGCGCTCCGGCTCTCCGCCTCACCAGGCTGCGAGGGCACCGCTACCGCAGAGCCAGCCAAGGGAAAGCGGCGGGGAGAGGAGGAGGAGGAAGATTCCAGCTGCACTCGCTCACAGAAGGGCTCCCTGTTCACCAGCCTTGGAACCAGCCACAGCATCAAGTTCCGAGGAAGCCTGAATGGTGCCAAGTTGGCACCTGCTGGGGAGGAAAGGAAGCTGCCGGGGAACAAAAAAAAAAAATAACATCTAGAAATAAAGAGTGGTGAAGAGTCACTAGAAAGAAGTCAACCGTTTAAAATAAGTATGGAAAATGGACATAAAGTGCTGGTTTTGCCCTAAGACTGCAGTTTGGTGGGAAAACCTAGGTTTTAAAAGCTGAGAGAAATGCAGCCAGGGCTGTCTCAGGTATTGGTCTCGCTGAAGTATACAAACTGGGCGAAGCACAACTTGGTGGGCAGCTCTGTAAGGCAGATGGAAGGTTAAATTAGATTACAAGGAGCCAAGCCAAAGCTGAAGAACCTGGTGTTCTCCACCTAAAAGAGAGTCAGTTCCCTGGCAGATTTATCTTTTGGTGTAAGCGTAAAGCAGAATTAAAATTCTTCCTCTTTATTAAAAAGTTCACAGAGTTTTAGATGTCTTCCCTAGTGCACTACACCACTTCAAGCACTGTAATTGCAATTTGCCTATCAAAAATTCACCAGTGATTACATGTAGAAGCATCTACACAGTAGATACCTCTGCTCCTGCACTCTCAGATGTAGCTCATCTTATCACAATGGTTTTTACTCTGGTAGCCAAAAAGCTTTACATCTGTAATCGGTAAAATTAACTGTGTATGAGCATTACAGCACTCACGCACCTCCACATACTCATACATTAAAGAATAGGTGCTTTAACAAATTCGCTTTTTCCCCCACAAATTGAGCCAATTACATGTTACATACTTTCTAAATAATATCAACATCAAACCACAATTATCAAAATAAACCGCCTGTAACAAATTCTCAGACAGAATAGGACAACTGAGTACATTAATGGGGTCAGCAGAAAATCCTGGTGTCAAGGTATTCCTCTAAAAAAAACAAAACAAAAAACCAACCTTTGGAAAACCCCAACAAAGCAAAGTTAAGAACCCTTGAAGCTGGACTGTAAGCTTTTGGCAATCACTATAATTTAGCCAGCGTGATCGTTTAGAGATTTTGCTAATTTGATCTGCAGGAGTTTTTAGCAAAAATCCCAACCTGGAAGCCAAAGAGAAACTTCTCATCTTTGACAGGTACAACCACAAAATATTGCTTCTAAGTAGGAAATAAAATATGTCCCTTTGGTCATTTTATTACGTCCCACAAGATGCCTTTTCAATTATTTTACTGGAGTTTCCTAAATATTTTCTCTCCTTGGAGACTTATATCTTGTTATCGCCATCAACAAAATTGCTCATCTAGATCAACGTAAAAAACCCAACCTAAGTAATAGAAAATTTCTCTGAGGTGTTATTTAAAGATGGTACAAATGCTGATATTTTGAGACAAGACTAGAACAGGCATCAAATGTCCCTGCAACAGAAATGGCATACGGTGACTGTGTGCTTCCTACAGCCCCAGCAGCACCTGCTGGTTAATATAAAGAAAACCTGCGTTTAGCTGGAGGTGGCACAATGTCCAACACAGCTGGGGGTAGCTGGCAGAGAGCATGGTGGGGCTCTAGAGCAAGCAGGGTCACATCAGCGCACTAGAAAAAGCATTCAAACTCACTAGAAGGCACTAAAAGTGCCAGATTTTAAGTGGAATATAAATTTGAGCTCTTCATAAAACTGCTTTTTTTTTCATTTGATGACAGGAAGATCAGGGACGTTTGCATCAAGCTTTTCCTATAAAATGAAACAAAATAAATACATAAAAAAATTAGTATTTATATTTTGTTCATGCTGAAACATAACATTAGGAGGAGGCACAAGTAGCTTTTCTGTTTTTTTACCCAATCAGGTAAAACTTAACAGGGAAAAGCTTGACTTCAAACACAGAACGCAAAAGATCAGTGTTTAAAGTCTATGCTGAGTTGGAACCAAATTCACTGTTTTGCTCATCAAGACATTTTTCACCAAATTTGATACACGTTTCCCAGCACTTACTTCTCGATATATGCTGGAAGATATTGGACTGTCCTAGTTGAAGAGAGAGCTCTGCATTATTAAATCCATTACACCCTGTTCAACCTGTGTTCTACAGACATGACTAGACAGCCCATGTGATAAGAAAGAGCAAAGAGGAGAAAGGTTTAGATAAGGTTTGCACTGGCTAAGCTCAGGCAGTATTGCCATTTGTAACTTTGGAAATGGAGGGGGGAATTACAAAAAAATCTTGTCTAGGTTTTACTGGCAGATGACGACCGTGTAACTTCAGACTAATTTTTACAACCTCAAAAAGTACACGGTTCTGAAGTCTGTCGCTCCAAAATTTTTGCCCTATTGCCAAGATCACCTCTAGGAAAATTTAATGGGAATTAATACATACGTTTTGGAAGACTACAGTTTCAGACAAGCTATATTTTTAATTAATTAGGTTTTATGGAAAAATTGTGTAACCATTTTAGTTTAATAACTTTTTAACAGCAAATTGGGCTTCTTTTCCATTATTCAATCAGCAAGTAAACTCATACTACCCTTAGCTTCCTGATCATCACATTTAAAAACACGGAATTAGGGATAGATTTAGACTTACATTTGCAGAAATGGGCAATTGCATGTACATGCATTGATTCTCAGGAGATCTGATCAAAGTTTGCTGCCGTTGATTTTGGCGCAATCAATTCTAAATATGTAAACATACTTCTACATGGAAGAAACTGAGATTGCTGTACCCTGTGCAAGTGCAGCCCTACCTACACACGTCACCCACACCAATGTCAGGTGCAATTACCTAGTCACTCGGCCGCTTGGAAAATAATTATTATTTATTTTCCTAACACATTAGATCCCTGATCTAATCCACTGTGTGGCAAAACCAAGCAATTGCACTTACACGGACACTAAAAAAGAAAAAAAGAGGGGAAGGGGACTAGGAACAGGATGATGGGAGCAGACGTTGCCACACAGTACATGGCTTTTTATAAGAAATGGGGCTATATCATAGCAGAAGATTAGGGAGTATAAATGCAGTGGTGAAATGGCAGCTGCTGAGATGAACTAGTGGGAGAGGAGGAAAGCAGAAGTGTAATTTAGCACTGTTATCTCCCAAGCTATCCTGTAATTTCATAGCAGCAGTGTAAATCACTTTGAAATGGTGGGAGAAAAGGTCCCTTGGTTGCATTAGAAAGAAAGAAGGTGGGAAGGAGGGGACCCTTGCTTCATGGGGGAGCCCAGAAAGATTTCCCTTGTAGGAAACGCACGCTGCAAGTTACTTGCATTTGAAGGTCAAACTTGGTGCCGTGCACAAGCACAGCGACACTCGGATTGCTCATGAAAACCTTCCATTGCTTTCAACTATAAAAAAGGCAAAATTAATATAGCTACTAAATTAAACCTGACGTGGTTGAAAATGGGAGCCAATCTGTTTTCAATTCTCCAATCATTCCCTGCTCCTCTTTTATTAAACCGAGAGACAGAACAAGCATAAAATGCATTAACTTAGTTAAACAAAGCCTGATTTTATGATGCAAATGTCAGCCTTCACAGTTCAGTAAGCTCTTTTAAATGTTATTCGACTTGTCTACATTACCTCAGCTGACAGGTTTTTTTCTCCCCTAGCTCTCTTTTCGGCATGTACCAAGGACTCTGCTTCTACCAGCAAGTAGATCCAAACCTTAGATGAAGTTACGCACATTTGCTGCATGAGAAGCTCCCAACTCTGCAGGTTGACACGCGGTAACCGTCGTATTCTGGAGACATCCTGCACAGCCCTCACAGAGAGCATTTAGTCCACAAACATCACGGGGAGATATGTACAACCAAGTGCCCATATTTTAAGTCATTATATGTCAACTGCTCCATGTGTTTGTTTCCCACCTGGGAAAACTAAAGCACCATGAATTAGATCACCTTCCTCCTCCTCTCCTTCATTAGCTGAGGGGAAAAAACCCTCATACATAGATTAACTGTTCTGATTTCTCACTGGCAAGTTAATGAATTAGTCAATGTTAGGAAAAAAACTCTTTCTACATTACTAGGAGAATATATATAAACAGTGAAGAAATGAATTATTCAAAGGTAGTGAGTCATACAAACCAAATGCTGTATTTTGGAGACACTGTCACAGGAACTAAGAGTCAAAAACTTCAGGCAGACATCCAAACCCAGGTATTGGTAAGGGAAATAAAAAAAACCTGCCCCATTAAAATGCTGATAATCCCTGTGAGAATGTATTTAAAGCAGCTCCTAATATGCTAAAGATGCTTCCAGCTTCAGCCCCACCAGACCACTTTAACCCTTGCAACTTACAGAGATGACTTGTTAAGTAACAGAAAGAGTTCAGTTGATTCAATTCATTTTTCTTCTGCTGAAAGACAAGCAGAGGGATTTAGCTTTGCTGTAACACAGGCAGTAAAAGAAAAGACCGTACTAAATCAGGTGCCAGTGCCTCACCACCCTCCGTTCTTCCTAACTTCTCATCTAAATACCCCCTATCACAGCTTGAAGCCATTACCCTTCATCCTATCCCTACAAAACTTTCCAAAAGTCCTTGTAGCAAGTCCAACGTGCACTACTCTTCTTTAGGGGCCCTTTCTAAACTGTTTGCTAATGGTCTATACTGGCTTTCCATGGAACAAGAAGCAGGAGACACCGAGGTCAGATGGTTCCTGTTATTCCACTACCTAACACAGGCTAAACAGTTTGGATGGAACAGAAAATTACTAGCCACTACTATTGAGTTTGTAAACATTCGTTACAGGCAAAAACTAAGCTCTTGTGAGCTCATTTGTTGTATATTCTCAGCTCCTTCTGATACATTGCTTCCCTCCTTCAACTGCATCTTTCTTGAAGTATTATGTTCACATCTATGCCACAGAGCCAGAGGTCAAGCGAAACAGTTCCAACATCAGTATCTGAAGCACAGGCTAAAGAATTACACGTGGCAATGTTTCACTGCATTATCTCATAGTAAACATGAAAAGGACAACAGAGATTTTTGTTTTTTTAATGGATTTTATCTCCCAAAAAAGCCCAACCAGGGAAAAGGCAGCGTTGGAAGAAAGCAACGTGGCAGCCACTGAGTCAGTGTAACAAATGCACCAGTCCACCTGAGACACTACTGTGGAAAAAAAAAATAAATCCTTGTCCCATTCCTAAGGAGGGATTTTTAATATACACCAAAAAACATCTCGCTGCTGTTCGTCTGCAAATTTATTAGACTCACTTATTGTCAGCAAGCTATGATAACTTAACACAACCAGAATAGCTCACTTAAAAATGACTCCCACAATCCACTAGATATTCTTTGTTACTACCTACCCGTGATGGTAATGTTATGGACAAAATACCTGCTCTGTGAAAAGGATGGTTTATGGTTGATGAAGTCTATCAGATAAGTTACCTGTCCTAAAGACCACAACTAATTACCAAAGCCATGCCAGATCATATGATGTAACTACAGCATCATAGTCCAGATGTGTCTGCAGTTGATAAAGGAGGAAGGGATGGACTTAGGAACCAAAAAATGCAGAAAACAAGGTATAAGAACCTGAATATTCATTTGGAGATGTAGCCATCTCAGCAGTAGGCCAGCAAAAACAGTTCAAGTGCCTGGGGCATGAACTTGAGCTGAACTTGTTTAGCCAGGCTAAGCAAGAGGGAATTAATACCAGCCTATGGCTACCTGAGTGGGAGCTGGAACTGATGTCACAGATGCTTCTCTCCATACTTCATGAAGCTCCAACAATAACCTGCCATCACCGTTCACAGCTTGGAAGGTCCTGATGAGATATTAGGGAAAAACTCATCAGGAGGGTGGTGCAGCCCAGGGACAGCTGCTGAAACCTCCATTCTCAGAGATCTGCAGGATTCAGCATAGGAATAGCACTGGCCTAGATTAGGTTGTGAGAGATCCCTTTTAACAAAATTTCTAAGATTCTACAAAAAAGCAGAAAGAATTAGAATGGCAGAAAGCAAATATTACAGTTTTTATATATGTGCAGTACGATTAAGAAATAAATATAAAATTATAAGGATGTTACTTCCAGGTGTAGATAAGGTATACCAGTGACTTGATATGACTGTCTATAATATATACATGCTGGCTTCAGCAAAATTCAGTTAGAAACTCTTGAAATGAATACATTGAGTGTTCTTGAACTAGTGTCCAGTTTTAGCACCGATTTACAGATACCAGAAAGAAAAAAAATAAGTTTAAAAAACACAAAACCCACTCTAATTTTCTGCTTCACCACATATATGAAACTAAATAACTCTCATTCCATTTTCATAAATACCATTCTTTTCCCTTACACTTAAGATGTCAGTCTGAAGCAGAACTTCCAAAGAAAAGCTAAAGCGTGAACCGAAAGCAATAGACAGAATATTATTTTGACAAACATGCTCCCGTTCAACAATAAAGAAATGAGGAGAAAGAAATTACAATGAAAGTGTTCCAATTTTAAAGGACACTGTGAAATACTTGTGGCAATAGTAAGAACAAGCTACCATCAGTGTTGACCTCAGATACTCTATTTCTTTGGGTTTAATGACCCATTAGGAACAGTCAGTAACCCAGAGCTTTGCTCTAAACAATCAGATCTAACAGAAACATTCTACCTGTCATTTCATGGTCAGGACTTCTTGCTGCTCACTTTCTCAAGTTCACTCTTAAAAATTCATCTTTACTTTCTAAGTATCTTTCATGAGACGCTCCAGTCCCAAAATACAACGCAACTGAACAGGACTCTGGAAGACTACTAAGCCTAAATAACTTACTTGGCAGAAATACTTCAGAACTCACCCATCAAGGGAGGTTGTGGAGTCTCCTTCCCTGGAGACTTTCCAAACCCCCCTGGGATGCAATGCTGTGTAATGTGCTCTGGGCAAAACTGCTTTGGTGGAGGAGTTGGACTAGATGATCTCTAGGGGTCCTTCCAACTCCAACAATCCTGTTAACTATCCCAACAGACTAGCTTTATCCTAGCAACTGTTCTGAGGTACATGAAAAATAACGCAAAGGTTGGTGTCTTTTGCTGTCAGTGACCAGCTTAAGTCAAATGTTAATTCCTATTTGCAGAAGAAATAAAAAGAGCCTTAAAGTCTCTAAACTTAAGCACTATAAATTACACCAACAAACCCCTCATTTTAGTACTCTGCAATTTGCAAGTAATATTTGTAATACTAGAAACAGCTGATTTTTATGAAATATATTTTATTCAAACTGTTTATCCCTTGTTAAGACATTTCATTTTTAAATTCATTTTTGAACTGCTTCTTTCAGAAGGACTCTCACATTGAAATAGTGACTTCTAACCTGCAAAGTTAGCAGCCCACGTGAAAATACCAAAGCTGGCTTTAGTGTAGTTAGTTTTGATACCCATGATGAATTAGCCACAGAAAGGTTGGTTCAACACATGCTGCTGTCTCATTAGCACCCTGATCACATACCTGAGCTCAGGTCTGTGCCTGCCCGGCCCATGCAAAGCCTATGTAAGGCATTACAAGTGTGTGACCTCGTCTCAGTATTGCTGAAAAAGTTATTTCAAGATGTGAGGAATTGTCTGAGCTAAGACCATGAAAGGCTGAAAAAGTCAAAGCGAAGAAGGGTGTTTTTGATACAAAGATTTGACAGTAAGAATAGATATAGAAAGTTAGTAATATAAAAAAAAACCCAGCCAAAAAAACCCCACCACACCAAAAAAAAAAAAAATCACACCCATCAAAGATAATTGAAAAATGATAGAAGATTGGCCTGTTTCAAGGAACAATAATGGCTGACTTCCTCCCCTCGCTAAGGCCTGCTAGCCAGCAGACACTTATCAGCTGCCCCATCAGGGTCAGTCAATCTAATCATGCCTCCCTGTTGATTGTTCATATTCGCCAATACATATATGCTGACATTTTATATATCCCGCCCCTTTCCTGGTGGTAAAAAACTATCTGACCGAGACGGATAGAAATAAAGAGGAGATTACACCAGAATACACAGACATTTTAAAGGCCAGGTGGATGTGCCTGCATGAGCTGCAATCTCTGCGTGCCCTCCACGGGGGTCTGTGGATGTCGTCCTCACTACAGAACAACTCCACAAAATTGTTAGGCATCCACACGAAAGACTATAGTGACAAAGTATGGAAAGTAATTACAGTAGGAAAATTATTTAAACTGAATTAAACTCTTCCACTGCTGAGTGCTGAAGTCCTTGAGTTTGAAGCACGACATTTCACATTGTGTGTTTTCTCATTTAAAGCGTGATTAACAAGAGTTGAGCATTTGACCTCTGGAAAACAGTTGACATTTCCCCACTCTTAGTATTCATGCAATGAATAAAGGCTATGATACCAGGTGCACGTACACAAAAACACACAAAAGCTATCATGTACAGAATGAAATCCAAGTTATTTGGCTATAAAAGCAAGTAAGGTCTTCGTACGAGTAGCTTTATACTTAGAATCATTACTATCTCCTTCCAAATATATCTTTCATGCAGCAGTGTTTGGCAGGATTCGGTTCAAAGAGAAAAGAACCCAGCCATGGGTAAGGAGGCTGGAGTTCTGCTCACTCAAGTGCTCCAGTTCTCTGCACGTCTGCAGGCAACAGCCGAAAACAACTTTTTCAGAAGGATTTCAGAAGCTTCAGGCACTCAAACCTCATCACAAGCATACTGCCTTGAGGGTCATACCTTCCCACCCTCTTGGAACTAGGCCACTCAGAAGCAGCCAGCATCCAACAGATCAGAGACAATTACGTTTTAATGATTTGTCCCACAAAATGGTAAAATGCTCCTTTTTGTACCCTTTTCATCCAATCCTAGCTGCCCGTTCACAGGTATCCCAGACTGGCCTTTAATGCTGATGGTTAATAACTACCACCACCACCTTTTTATCAAGGCCACATATACAATAATCTGAGTTTAATGTTCTTGAAAACCCCTGAACAGGCAGAGTTCAGGCTTATTCTTCATGGAATTGAGCCGAGTTACAGAAAGCACTGTAATCACAGTCTGTTCACGCAATGATATCCAGCCATTTCACTGATAGTCTTATTTACCTCTCATGCTTCAATAGTTCTTTCATTCAATAAAAAATAATTACTACAGGCGCTCTAATTCATAGATCTCATAATAGTTTAGGAATATCAATTAGGCTTTAAAATATTAATCAAGTGCAATTGCTCCAAGTCATTACTCCGTTTCACAGGTCAGCTTGTGATGCAACAAATAGGGAGCTATCAGAAGTCACATAGGCATGTATTAAAGTCAACATTCACTGAGTGCTCATGGTTTTTTTGAGCATGTCCTGAGAGCTGTTCTTTAAATTCACACAGTAAGGCAGTACAGCTGCTGCTTCTCTGCTGCAGCAATCAGAGGCAACTGCTTTCTGGAAGGTTTTCCAACCCCAACGCTTTCTTTGTATTCTGCTTGTTTAATTTAATGCCAACGTTCTCAATTTACAGCTGCTAATTTTGTGCTGGACTTCTTGCAGCAAAAACACACCTTAGGGCGGGGGGTGTGGAATAACAAGTGCCTGGCTGTTGGTAACGGAATAGTTTTGCATGGAAGCTGCATTGCACTTTAGATGGGCCTTGGACCAATTAACTGATGGCTAAGCAGGACTCCAGGTACTGCATCCTTGAAATTATATGTAGCAAGCTGTTCAACTGTAGAGATTAAAGGCTAGGGACAGTGGTTATATCTAGAAAATGAAAAAAGCTAAATTTCAAACAAGTACTTTGTGATGCACTAATAGTATATCTGCTGAATACAGCTACGGACAAAAGAGAAAAATCATCATGTTCTGCTAGAAGTAGGCAAACTCTTGCCTACCAAATATGAAACATGCTGCCCTTTACGGTCAAAATGAACATTTTACTAAGTATCATCCATTGTTTTAATCAATCATCTATAAACCTAAAACCTGTAAAGCCAAGCATGAGATGAAAAAAAAAAAAAATGCTGGAAAGGAGGAATGGACATTCTGAATAGGGAGGACATCCTGCAAAGTCATCCCAGTCTTGCTGTCCTGCTATTGGGATGCTCTGCTTTAGACTCCCTTGAATTTTCATTACTGTTCTTCAAAGACACACTTGCCTTATTCACAAATCTATAGGTTCAGCTCATACAATTGTCCCATGCAAAACTATCTGTATAATACAAACTGCTACGTACAAAGTTACTTGCTTTTATATCCAAATACCAAAATTAATCCCTGAAGTTAGAACCTATCTTTAAAATTCAACAATAACATAAAGACCATATTTAATGGCTCAAGTTAGAAACATACACATGCAGTACAACAAAGCCGATCCCTGGCACAGCAGGAATATACAGATGGTCTTTACCAAGTTAGGAAAAGTTCTGCCTATTGGTGAAAACAGGGATATTTTCCTCCCTCACTGAAACAGAGAATTTACACATGCTTGACATTGGGAAGCCTTTTTTTTACCTTGAGACATAAGCAATACGTTGACTAAGAACAAATCTCGTAGTCCGCTCGTTCAAACCCATCCCTTTTTTCAGTAACTCTATAAACTCAATGACCTGGCAGATAGAGCAAAGAATCGGCGCTGAACGTTAAATTGCAGAGATCACTGACAATGGCAATTTGAAAAACTAAAGGAACATTCATGGCTGTGAAATGGAAGGAAGAGAAAACAGGCATGACACCCCTAGAGAGCCCCCAGCCTCACAGCACCCTGGTTCTAAGTTCCAAAGACAAAAGCGTCTGATCAAACATGTTTCCAGTAAGCAATTTCCCTGTAAGATCAAGTCAGGTGATCTGACTGATACTAAGATACCCTCAAAGCACTTGAAATCTCACAGCTTATTCTTACATCAAGCGTAGTAAACAAGTTCCTCCAACCTTCAACTCAGAACCAGGCTTTTTGGAGGAGGTTTCCTCACATGGAGAAGGATCTTTGAGTAAGATTTTTCTCAGCTTATTCTAACCAAACACCCTCAAAACATTAGGTGCATTCATCACCTATCACTCTGCTGAAAATAACAACAAAAAAATAGGGGAAAAAAACCCCAAACAGCAGCAGCCCATTAGCCTTAAGTAGCTTCTGAGGATGTTTGTGTTTCACATGGATAAATTTAATTAGTGCTGTGGGTGGCAGAGCTCCATTACTCTCCTCCTCATCCTTTGTAAGAATTATCCACCTGCAAGATGAACCCTGTTCTTTAAACGGCACTCTACATCGCTCTTCGGAAAACACAGACACATGGTCTGAGGTGCTCCTTCTAACAAAAATGGGTAAAACCTGAGCGCAAAGTCAACCTCTGTAATCGGAACTGACACAAAGTCTGGAGCACACTGTATAACCCATCAGGTGCTTTGTGAGTGCTATGTATGCTGCTTGTTACTACTTGAAATTTGAAAGAGTTACTGGAAGTTGAGAATATTTGTAGAGAAATAAAACCAGCCTGGTTTGGCACAAGGCTTTGCATTTTGGATCAGTGTGAAAAGTCACTGTCTTCTCTATTTGCTCTCCTCTAAGCAGCTGCATTCACAGCAGAAGCATGAACCAAGCATATTCTATCCACAAAGGCAGAAAAATAAATCTATCTGTCTAGAGTAGGTACCGCTTATGCTCGTATCGACACTCCGTGTGACACCTTCTATTCCTCCCATGAAAGGATTTCATACAGAACCTCCCCATCTGCTTTATATTGTTAGCGATTCTAATTATAGATACAAAATGTAGTGCTCTATCACAGGCCACAAGGAAAAGAGAGCTCTGTTTCTTCGAAATTTCAGCCAGATCAACTCTGGAGTTTTTAATTGGATGTCACAAGGGCCCAAACTCCCTCTCATCAGCCACCTCACGCACCTCGTACATAAAAGCCAGCCTAGAGGTACAGGCACACTCCTGTCAGAGCGTGCCATTGGAACACACAGCTTAAGTGTGCTCAGAAATGCTTGCAGCATCTTCCAACAGAACAGTTCGTTCTAGAAAGATCAAGAAATAGCTGCATTCAGGTGCATCTCTTACGTTGTTAAAAAAAATAAACTAAGTAGAAAGTGGGATGACTGTCCCCAGTCCTCCTAATGGATCCTTGGCCAATGAAGGAACAAGAAAAACTCTTTACATGAGGGAGGAAAAGCTCTACAGGACTTTAGCCAGAAAAGGCTTTAAAGGAATGGTCAGTTGGCTCTTGCAAGGGACACACAGGAGTACACCATAATGAGAAATCCCTCTGATGGGATGTGGATCTTGATTTCTATTTTACCAGCTCCGGAAGAAACAGTAGGATTGTTTGGGGGTTTGTCTGCATACACCCACACCTATCTCCACGGGTGTATTTATAAACCATCTGTAACAAACTGGGCCAAAGCCCCGTGAAGAAAGCCCCAAATGCCATAAATTCCATTCTGTTTTCAATCTTCAACTTTTGTGCGTTTAACGCACACATTTTCTTGGCTGTTTCAAGAAAACCCAGTTTGGTCTTCCTGAACTCACAATGCCAACCATTATTTCATCAGAACTGAATTTGCCATTAAGTCTCCCTTTCTCCTTTTCCTACTAGCATATACATCAGACAACAAAACTAAGTGACAAAGCAACCTCAGCAAGACAAAAAGCCCCAGAACACCAACCATTCCTAATTTAATTCCCCTGGTTATTCTCAGAAAAAATATTTTCTCTTACATTTGATATTACAGTGATTTTTCAGTGCTGTCCCACGGTCCAAGCAGTGCTGGAACTTGCTCCCTGGAATTTGCCATTCCTAAATAACTTTAATTGATTGGTCAGCCCAGGAGTTTAAAATTACAAGACACCTAAAAATGTCTGCTTTGAATCCTCTAGTTTGTAGGGGCTTAATCAGACTTGCCTCGAGTGCAATGTTGAATTCATTAACTGGAGTATCCAATAATGAAAGCTATCAAGACAATAACAGCTATAAGATCTCATTAAATTTATTCATTCAGCCTCAACAGTCATAATTCCACAGCTCCAAGATTTCACAGTTTACTTGGCTATCTCAAGAAAGTATTCTTCCTCGTCCTGGAAAACTGACTCCAGTGATGGCACATGAAGGCATCAAGGGCTTTGGTCTACCAAAGGCAGCCATCTCCAGCAGCAGCTGCACACTTGCCCAGGGATAAAAAAAACATGTTCTATCAATGTACAGATCGTATTTCCAGCCAATACTGTCCCAACTTCCGACTATTTTCAGCTGAGACAGTTCCTGAAATTAATATGATGCCAAAATATGAAGTAGCCTTCATTTAACTATCTTCCATGAACTTATCCAATCTACAACTGAGTTTTATTTTATTATTATAAGCTCATAAACCAGATGAGGTTGACTAGAGACAAAGGAGACCAAAGAGCTAATCTTACAGCAACCATGCAGAGCGCTGCCCTTGGAATGTAAAGGCAGATAATGGAATTGGATCTAAAATGAGTCAGTTCTAAAATTTTTAAAGATGCCTCTTCTCACCAAAGTCAGGAAAGCTTTTTTTGACCTGTCCTTGGGCCTCTACCTTCCAAACTGAAAATAGCAACAACTGTTTCCTGGTTACTGATCATTAGTCCTCAGATGTGATAGGAGAATGCACAAAAAAGGTCCACAGACAAACAAAACCTGCCTCAGCTCCCAGCAGATCTGGGTAGGAAGGCAGGATAGCTTCTTTCCTGGATAAGCTATTAACATTTTGCAGACTTTTTGCCTGCATGCTAATAAACACCCCCTGCTAAATCCACCCTATTTGAAAGCAACAAAGGAGGACAATACAAAGCAAGGGGGGCGGGAAGGGTGTAGGTGTGTCTGTAAAAAAAAAATAAATTAAAAAAAAAACCCCAGAAAAATCACACCTATCAAGAACATGTGAACGTAGTCTGAAAACTTGTTTTGACAGAGCAAATTTCATCCTTTTCATAAAAATGAGGACTCCCCCAGGAGACAGCACACAAGTCTTGTCTTCCACATGGAGTAAAGAACATACTCTCTGAAAATAAACTATAATACCTGGATTCCACAGTCCTTCCCCTTCTGCTTTCCACTTCCCCTCTGTAAAGTAGAATGGCAAATACATTACACAGGCTTACGCTGATTTATTCAACCTCAAAAGAGGGATCCAGCATGAAGTGAAGTAGTACTGAGCAACTGCAGAACCTGCTAGGCTAGCTGCTAAGTGCCCAGTAGCAATAATTTACAGGAGGCCCAGTGCCACTGCTGAAGACCTGTGCCGTCTCCTCACCATAATCCAGTTTCTTTGCCTTAAGGAGAAATCAGAAAAGGTCCAAGAAGTGTCTAAATAGGTTTTCTTTAAATAATGCATCTTCAGTGTGACACAGTGATTTGAAAGTCTCAACATCTGTGCAAATAAAATGTTACATTAAGACCAAAGACACGTAAAAACACTCTTCTTAACATATATATTCCTATATATGGTATACATAGCATATACTGCTCAATAAAGTAATATCCAGGGTAAATCTCATGTGCTAGTCGAGTGAATTAAAAAAACAGTTAAAAAAATTCCGTCACAGGAATGAGAGGAAGAAAACCAGTCAATGGAATGCCCTTGTTCCTGATCAGTTAGCGGTTAGGTCATGGTTGACTTTACTTCTAAGGTTCAGTGTTCTTCACTCATAAGATCAACATAAAAGACACAAGGCTGACCTAAATCAAGGTTTTTCAGTGCAGTACTTCAGTTGTGTATCTTCACATTGTCATTTCACAGCATGTGGAAAAGCTGAACGCTGACCCCATTGGCTTTTCATGGGTAATGTTGTCTTCAAAATGCTTGCTTTATTATATTTGAATTGCAGTACTAGCATTATCAGAGCAGCTTTCCTACAGCTATGGGATCTCCCTACATTCTTAATATGAGCTATTCGTCAGCACTTTTATAATTAGGCAAAGTGTTCCAAGAAGCTAATAAGAGCAAAGATGATACATCATCACGTATCTTGATCTGACATTACACAACAGAGCATCATTAAGAAAAGAGCACAAGATAGGAGGAAAAAGATCAAAGCGACAAAAGCAAGATGATTCTCCAAGACAGCAATGTTCATTCATAACTCTTCTCAATTGTTAACTTTTTTCTTTAGCCATCCTTCTATGTAGTAACCAGCAGAACCAAGTTTTTAGAAACGCATGATTGTGATAAATCAATCTGGCATCAAGTTTTAAGTTTCAGGGTGTGCTAGGCAGGACACAGTGAGTCACTGCAGCAGAGCAAAAGCAGAGAAAAAAAAATGTAAAATGAAATCAGAGCTGGACTAGGACAGGGAAGAGAGAATAAGAAGAGTTTGAGCTCATTCTAGTGATAGAACTACTGAGCTAGACATATAACTTGATCTTTACTGCACTATAGTCCATAAATTTCTATGCCAAGCTGAACTGTACCAGACAGAAACTGCCCTGAGAGGTGGTCGATGCCCTGTCCCTGGAACCATTCCAGGTGAGATTGGCCAGGGCTCTGAGCAACCTGCTCTGGTTGCAGCTGTCCCTGCTCCTTGCAGCAGGGTTGGACTAGATGACCTTGAAAGGTCCCTTCCAACCCCAACCATTCCATGATTCTAGATCTAAAAGAAAATTATAACTTAGGGAAATTGTACAGTTTACTGCAAGAGGGGGAACAAGAGAACATGGGAACAAGAGAAGTTACTGATCAGAATTAGAGAGTTGTATTCACAAATACTGTCATGGTCTTAATGCACTGGTCTGGAAATAGGCTAAAAGGCTTCCACAAAGGGGTAAAACTTAAACCTCCAATGTTGTAGAGTATTAAAGAATTGACTGAAGAGGATGTGGACTGTGTCCTCTTAACTCATCGGGTCTTAAGCAGAAATCAGATAGTAAATCTGCTAGCATTACACACAATGTCCCCTCTGCTTTGCTACCTTCATTCATCTCACTGCTCCCTAAATTATAAAAGATGCAGACAACGTATAAATATTCAAGTCAGATCTGGAAACAGACCATGCAGCTTTCCTTCACAGTTAGGAAAGGATTAAATGTGAAATAGTGCTACAGACAAGTTATGAAAACGATACACATGACTTGCCAGTGAAGACTAAAATGAAGAATGGTGCGTTTAAATCCTGGAAATGAACTGCATGACTTGAACAGAAACAGAAAAGGAGAAAAACACTTCAATATATACCCTTAAAAGATCCTATGCTTAGTGGTCTCTTCTCCCACAGGTAAGGTAAATACTTCTAGTAAGCTCAACGGCTGTTAAACACTTCACAGGCTCAGATCCTAGGAAGTAACAAATTCCTGTGTGGCAAGACAGCTGGAAATATATACAGTCTTCTGTAGAATAACAATGAACCATGTCAAGAAGTCTGGTTATGTATCTTAACAACTACCGTTAAGCCGTGATAAAGCAAACCGCTAATATATACCTGACTGTTGAAAATGCTGCCAGAAGGCATCTAGTGTTAGAGGGGAGGACATAAAAAAAACCAACCTAACATCTTGAGCTTTTCAATGGAAGTCTCATTTATGCAGATACTTGAAATGGAAATATAGGGAAAATACAGTGACCAGAATTCAGTGTTTTCACATTAATCACACTAATCCATTTTAAAATTCCAAATAGAAAGCCTTTCCTCTAGCCTAGCCTGAGAATTGGAAGGGAGCCTCATTCAAATCCTAACTAGTTATTGCCCACTCTAAACAAAAGTCAGATTGAGTTGCCTAAACTTCACTTTTCTTAAGAATTCTTAGTCTGCACTCCAGAACTTCAGATTTTCAAGATCCCACACTAATGGCCACCATTCACACAATGCACACCATTGCTGACTGGTTTAGTCAGCTTCGCTGGTTAATTTTAAGAAATATTTTGTTTGAGAATTATTTTGCTTTGCTGGTTGTGTTGGATTTTTTTTTTTTTAAGTACAGCAAAAAACCATTATAAAACTAGGCTAAAGAAAGCATTCTAGTTATTTTCCATCAAGTTATTACATAGGTTTGGTAAATTTACCATCAGGGTTGATAGAGTAACAGAGTTGTTAGAAGAGTAATCAAACCCAAAACCGACCAAAGAACATTGCATCACCTACAGAAAATCAAAAACACTGTTCTGGATGCAAAGACTCGATTAAACACACTTAGACTCACTGTACAATCGTGAGAGTCAGCCCCACTAACGTCTGGAAACTAAATCATGAGAGAAGCAGCTTTGTGCCTGGCTTAGCCAAACTTCCTAAATCATTCTTGGCGCCCTATCAAATATAATCACTTTCATTGAGAAATAGATACAAAAACTCAAATCTCTGTTCCAGGGCTAACAACTTCTTCGAGCCTTATAGAGTAAGAAGTATTGTGCCTAACAAGGCATTTCACACTGGTCTATCTCCATCTAAAGAAGTACTTGGCAGAAATCTTTAGAAACAAAACCTCAAAAGAAGCGTTCTGACTTCCTTATCCTACCTCCCATCATTAAGACAGCAAGTAATAGCCGCTCAGAAAACTTTCAGAAATAAGGTTACACTCAAACATTTATTTTCATTCTGTAGTTTAAGGCACTGCTAAAATAACTACTGCCATTTGTTGTATGTATTCTGGTTCTGCAGAGGATTTATTTTTTTTTATCCAATGAATACCAAGTGCTCTCCCTTCCCTGTTGGCCCTACTGAGGTGTTCAGCATTCCTGTTCCCCTTCTCTCAGTTCCACTGCTCAACAGACCATTCTTCACTTCCTGCCTCATACAATTCATGTGATTTCCAGGCTGCTTCCTTCTGGCGATTACTGTTCCGAGCCTTTAGCTGGTGGCTTACGAGATAACCTATCTTGTAACTGAAACAACTCTGCAGCAAGAAAGCTTTTCAGAATTAACACCAGAAGCACAGTGGCCCATACATTTCCTATAGGCAGGGTCTCTTCTACCAGCGTATTTTAGTCCGTGTCACAAAACCAAGTTCGAGATCTGTGGGTTTTTCCCACGAGTCTTGTCGGCGCCAAGCGCGTGCTCCACGAGACCAGCAGTCGCTACAACATCCCCCTCTACAGAAGGGCTTTTCTCATGGCTTTCATGAGAACACGAGTTTTCAGAAACCTTGACACCTGTATACCGGGACTCAATCGCTGCAGCGCGCAGTAGCCCATCTGGATGTTCTCTTACTCCTCAGTTACGTTGTGTTCTTTACGTGTGAATTGTATTTTTTCTGGGTTTTCATCTAGCTTGACAACCCTAGGTATGCACAAGACTTGTATTAAATTTTTCCTGGATAAAATACATGCAAACCTTTTATTCACTCTACAATAGCTATTCAATTACTTTACTAAAGCCTGCGAAGCAATTTCACTAAGGACCCCTTAAGGAAGGAACAACAAACCAGCTCTACACATCCTGGTGTTGATCCAACACCTTTACAACCAGTAACGCAAGAAATGAAGTTTACCTGTACCCTAAGACGACAGGAAAATAATGGTATGGGCTGTCACACAGGAATCAGACATCTGAGAAACCAGCAACGTCTAGCAACAAGTTTACTTCTGCTCTAGACTGAAGTCCAGCACTTGAATAATCCCCCCAGTGCTTGGTGAGTTTATATTTCTGAAATACACTACCACAGCAACCTCTCAGTGCAGCAAAACCAACTGGAAATACAAAGTGTCTCAGAAATAGGTATTAGCAGAAGGAAAAACACTCTTCAATTAAAAACAATTTATAACAGCCACAAAAAAAGTTCTTTAAATCTCTGTGTGTTATCCTCCCATTCCTGGGGAGTTTAAAACCTAGCTTAAAATCTTGCAGCTCTGTCATCATTTTATTTAGATTAGTATTTGTTTTGTTCTTAGTAGCAGATGTTATTCCAAGAACAAAACAAACAAGCAGTGACACCCACCCCAGGCATTTCTTGTTTGTGCCAAACAAGGAAAATTCCACAGTCTTCCTGCTCACGTTTTATTTTACTCCCCTCTCACGAATGCAGAGATACCAACAGCTACCTAAGTCTCGGCTGAACTGCCAGCTGCCCGATTCAAACCTGCCTTGCCTTCGGGTCAGCAAAGAGCAAACAGCAAAATCACAAAGTTACACTTGCCCTGGCAACGGCTCATCCAAATCCCATGAGATGTGCTTTCAGGAAGGTCATGCTGACTGCAGGCGTGCAGACCCACTGCATTTGATAGGACAAGGGGTAATGGCTTCAGACCGCAAGAGGGTGGGTTTACACTAGAAATTAGCAAGAAGTTGTTTACTTGGAGGGTGGTGAGACACTCCTCGCCCAGGGAAGTTGTGGATGCTCCATCACTGGAGGTGTTCAAGACCAGGTTGGATGGGGCTTTGAGCAACCTGGTCTAGTGGGAGGTGTCCCTGCCCACGGCAGGGGGTTGGAACTGGATGATCTTTAAGGTCCGTTCCAACCCAAACCATTCTATGATTTCACATCAGCAATAGCTCAGTCACAGGGGTCATCCTTCCCTTCCACTAGAACAATCACAGTGATCTGCACAGAAAAAGAGATGGAATTACACCACCAAGTTAAAGTTACAAGCCTAACGGTATTTATGGCCCTGCCACTGTAGCCTGCTTTCCCACCTGGGACAAGTCAGCACAAATTTATCTGTCCAGGCAATGAAATATTTGAGGCAGCTAGTTCTTTTCCCACACCTGGTAGTCTAATTCCTGTTGTAAAAAAAACCCCAGGATTTTTGTAAACTAGTCATAGTTTAATAACACAAATGAGACTGGACAGAAACCCCATTCAACAGACAGAGCACTTACTAATGGAAGTCACACAAGGCCTCCTTTGGTCACGTGGAAAAACAATAAAACTATGGTCATGTTTTGAAAAAAAAAAATACTCGAAAAAAAACCAACAAAAAAAACCCAAAAAAAAACCCAAAACAAAACCCAACAAGCCACCCACAAGCAGAAGATATGTTCATATTGCAAGTATTACGTTTAGATCCAAAGAACTATTGACAGACTCAGTCACTTTTAATATCAGTACTTTTTTCTATGTAATATATTCTGTAAAACGCTTCTGCGATGAACCATATGAAAGTTATCACCTAACACCCCTCTCCTCCACCTTGTTTAATAGGAGAGGCGATACAGCTTTTCAGTTTTCATTTGCTTATGTGTGTTAAGGGCAACCAAATACAACACACAAAAGCTCGATGAGATCCATGAATATTTATTTACGCTGGTCCATACTCTATGACTTATCCTAATAAAATTCTTACAGCGCAGAAGAGACTTAATGTTGAGGAGAAGCGAGCTGCTATGTCATTGTGTACTAATTTTACAAGGGTTGTTAAGATGGTGCATAGCTTGTTCAAGAGGTTTATATCCAATCTTCTACAAGAGAGGCACAGAACCGAACATCTTCAAGGGGGTTGTTTTAAAGTTGTTGCACTTGGGAGACACGGGGTGGGGGAGGGTGTCTCCCCCCCTAGTTTTTAATGACATTAAATCTCATGAGATAGGTTTCATTTTCTGGTCACAAGCTACTACTGGTTTCAAAACCAGTTTGGAGATTCAGATGAGTGACTTAACTTCTCTGATTCGGTCTTCCTGTAGGTAAAACAGGGATGAAATTGAACATCAGCTTCTTAGGAGGATTCTATAACCAGCACACATCTGCAAAGCACTATGAAGATGAAAAGTGTAATTACCTAATTACTATGTATTATGATGCTAAGAAATATTCCTAGCTGAATGCCACCTAAAATACCATAGCTTCTGTGATTTTAAGAACCATTAAGAACTATTAATAGGGAATGAGTTGTCAAACAGTTACCTGGATCTTGAAAACATGAAACTAGCTTCTTTATCCTCCCTCTTCTACTCCTTACAGTCTTACATTCTACTTTTCCAACTTGATTTCTAAGCACTTGGCCAGGGGAGCTACTGCCAGGATGAGAGGCTTGTTTCTAAGGCTGCTCAGCTGAGATAAGAACACGTTAAGTCTGGTGACTGCTGTGGGATCACACAGAAATGGCATTTTAGCTCTTGTACACTAGTAAAGGTGGGAAGACTCTTGAGCTCTTCCTGGAAAGTTAGCTTTCGGCTAACTTGGAACGTGTTTCTATATTTATATTCCATATTTACACACCAGAAATAGTAAGATCTTTATATTTGTTTGGAAAGATCAGAAAGAATTTTACTTGTGCGACATATTATATTACCGATTTGAGAGCATCCGTCAAATCCAAATCATCAGTTAAATATCTTTTGAAAATAATATTAAAACAGAAGACCACTTTAACCTTCCATAAACAGTATTAAGTAGCTCATCTGCAAGCAGATGTGACACCTGAAGTGACTGTTATAGTGAAATTGTTTCTGCACCACTAAGAATGGTGGTCAAACTTCAGATGAGAAATTTATCTTCTTGCTTCCTAGAAGACTGTCACATAAAAGTCATCCCACTGCTATGTTCCAAATCCTGTCCAGACAACCCACAGAAAATGAAGTCACTCTCAATTTCTCTGTCGAGATTAATTTTGATAAAACTTGATCATAGGCAGTGTAAAACCTGTTGGTTCTATACCTGGTCAGCTTCTCACAGCCTTCCAATAACTCTGGTGAAAATAAACTCAGCTTCTTTTTTGCAACATCAGTGCTACAACCACTGGCTTCAGAGTCCATACTGAATAGCCAAAGGTTGCCTAGAGTTTTCCATTATTACGTTTATATAGTAATTACTACACCTTTGATTTCATCTTTGTGAGAAAATCCAGTAAACAAACAATTTAGAAATGAAATAAAAACAAACTGGAATGCCTGAGGTTCAAACAGGTTAGAAGTGTTTGTCCTTTGGCTTTAACAAGAGTAACCACACTCGTAATTACCCCATCATTCCATATCTAAACATGTTCCAAAAAAGCCAATCAAGCGAGGGTTTCTCCTCAAGGAGAACTGCTGCTCTGCCAAGCAAATGAAGCACATCCAAGCTTTGAGATGCATTTTCGAGGCTGCAGAGCAAGGGCAGCTCGCACCCTCCTGCCTCCTTGCAAGCAGGGAGAGGCGTGGGAGGTTGACGTTGCAGATAAATCCTAAGATTTTATTTAACTAAAAATTAAAGCCATCAGATTCTGTTTGCAAACCGAAAGCATCTTGTTAAAAAGCGCGACACGTCCGTGGCTTGCAAACATTTTCTTGTATTTGCAACGAGAAGTCAACTTATCTCAGATTCCCTTCTGCTGAATGAACCAAGTCATTAAACTGGCATGTGCATCGAAAGCCTTTTCACAGGGCTTTCTGTCAGGCCTTTCAGACAGGAGCAAAATGAATGAGGGCCAGCTTACAAATGATGCATTGTCAAATGTATGTGGGAGCAAACAGCCACCATTGTGAGTGCAGGTGGGAATGAAAAATGAATAGACAAGGAAGCTTGTGGAGAGGGAGAATCTCATTATTGATGGACTATGTGCATGTCTTTAATGAAGTTTACCCAATAAAAGATGGATTTTCCCCTGATCCTCCTCTTGAAAAATTAATCACATTGAAAAATACACAATGGTGAAAGATCTCCAAGATTGCATATGCTTCTCTTTTGCCATTCCGCTACTAAGGAAGATCTAGAAAGACTCTTCCTTCATGTATCTCCAAGCATTCAAGTATCTCATAACTCCATCTCTTAGAGAAATACCCTCATGGGCTTTCATTCACATGAGGAAACTGAGGTATAAGTTACCAACAGCATGCAAGAAGAATGACTAAAAACAGAGTATTTTTCAACTTCCTTTCGCTAAAGAATTACACATCAGTCTGCATTTTATCTTCTCTAAAGCAGGATGCAGCAATGCACCCTAATGCCAAGAGTTTAAACAAAAACAAAACCAGAAGCAACAGATGCTTCAGTGACGCTGCACAGAAAATATTATCTCCCTGTGACAATCTTCTACTCTGTAAATAGTCTCAGATAGTCTCCTGCCATATTCTGCACAGCTGCTTCATCAGTTTTCTCTCCTGTTGTCTGGTGGCAGCTTTTATCCACATTTTCCTCACTGAAAAGGCACTTCAAGTCTCATTTGACAACATTTCTTTGCCATTCTGTTGTCTTCCTCTTGGTTTTGTTCTGGAACAGAACATGCTTAAGCAGTATTCTTGCAATATAGTTTCTGTACCGTCTACTCTTACAGTGTCTCACCATTTAATTTTGCAAGCCTATGTTACTATTTACAATGAAAATGCTTAATTACACTAATTCTCAACTTACAAGCTCTATCTCCCTTTCCCAAGAATATCACTACCTTCACTTGATTCTGAGAGACACTTGTTTTACTCCTCAGAGTCCATATCACCAGAGATCTTAACTGCTCCTTCGAGGTTAATAACATTAAACAGCGTGGGACCAGGACCTGATTCCCAATGGTCTGTAGCAGAAATAAATATGCAACAACCTTTAGAGATGATTGTACCTTTCTAATGGAGTTAACGTGCACAATGCCAGAATATTACTTTTTTAATCATTATTCTGTTTAAAATATAATAAAAGCACTATCCTAAAATGCCTTACAAAAGTCTAAGAACATGTTTCTGCCATGTAATACACAAAATACCAAGTCACCTGAGCTACTGACAGCTTAGCACCAAAAGAACAATCATTGCTGCATCAACACACTGAGACAATCAGAATCACAAACTGGTTTGGGTGGGAAGGGACCTTTCAAGGTCATCTAGACCAACACCCCCTGCAGGGAGCAGGGACAGCTGCAACCAGAGCAGGTTGCTTAGAGCCCTGGCCAACCTCACCTGGAACACTGGAGGGCATCCAACCACCTCTCTGGGCAACCTGGGCCAGGGCTTCATCACCTTCAGTGTCAACATTTTTTCCTTCCCTCTAGTTTAAATCTCCCTGTTTTAGTTTAAAGCCATCACCCCTTGTCCTTTCGCAACAGACCCTGCAAGGAGAGCTGAACGCTTGACAGAACTTTTACTTCCACTAGTCCTTGAAATCAAAGGTCTAACCCCAAACTGAAGTCAGATGGGAGCACAGGCTGCAAATCCCAGACTCACCCACCCCGGGTGGCTAAAGAGTCAGAGCTCTGATGTACGCCTGCATGCCTTGCACATCTCTTAGCTTTGTGTTAATTAGGAATCTCATTTTCTGCTGATCATGATGCATTCCAGAGAAATTACGCAACTCTCCACCCAGGACTAACAAGAGCGTATGAAATTTTGAACGTAAAGAGTTTCAGAGTTCTAGCACTATCAGATACACTTGGAATTTAATTAAAGATACAATGCTAACTTGACAAAGCTTTTTTTTTTTATTATTTTACTGATTAGAAATAATTATATTACTTTCTACACTTAAGTATCAGGTTGGACACTCAGCCCCATCTTTGTTCTTTTTCAACATTGATACAACACTATTAACCTTTTGCTGGAATTTCCCTAATGCTCCAGCATTTATGATAGACCAATGTTGCAGATGGCTTGTCACGTTTTTCAATAGCTCCAAGAAATTAAATCCAAATAGCTTAATGGAACTCAAAGGTTAAAAACATTTTGCTTCAACAAATACTCTACCTATGAGGAAAACAGAAAATAATTTATTGTCAGTTATGTATATAAATGGGTACTTTTCCAAAACAAAAACGTAAGGTACATTCATCTTCCTGAATTATTGATAACACCACTGGTTTCATGTTGTCAGATATACATTCTCATATTTCCCTTTGTGCTTAAGATATACATGCTTACTTATAAAAATATGTACTCCATTTTAACACATTTTAAACAGAATTTCTGTATCATCCTTCTGTTTATTACCCTGCAATACCTCTGTGTCACTTTTTATCATCATCCGTAGTTCCTAAAAAAAGTACACGTACTTCAAGATCCATTTTTAAAAAATAATTTTTTTCCTCTACAAACTATTTACTTTGACTCATAGAACACACTTTAAGATCACAATGATAAAACATTCTGCAAACAGCTCCCAAGCATCAGTTTTCTCTCCAGATACCCTCTCCATTTTTCACTAATCATTTCAGAGATGGCAAAGACCTGAATATTCCATTTGCTTCTGTGATTTGACAATCGATAGGACAAAAATATGTATTACATTTATGTTTTTGATCACGAACATGCAAGTATTCTATATTTGCTCCTAGTTACCAGGAACTTGAAAATAACTAACATGGTTTCACACGAGTGCAACTTCATTTCTTTTTCACCCACTTAGTCATTCTTAATAAGGTCATAAATATTTATTTTAACATTTCAATTCCAGGGACTGAAATAGCCATATTTTAGTTACCACTTCATCAAGTTTAAATTTGGAAATAAGCAATTCTAATTAATCTTAAAAAGAATAATAATAAAGCTTTCAGCACAGAATATGGCTATTACATGATTTCTTTTCATATTCCACCAGCCTGATCATTGCCTTTCTCCATTTTGACTCTGTGCTAAATAAAACCTCTATCCCACTCCATACCTCCTCAGCACTTCAGTCATGAGTTTAAAGAGATTCTGATGTATCTAGAATACTTGCTATTTGAATTTCCCTTTACACTGGGCAAAAATCACAAGTTGTACAGCACTGTCCTTCTACTAAAGATGCACCAAAATACATGAGCACCCTGCATGCACTTGCTTAGTCATTGATTTAAGTACCATCCTCTAATCATTGAGCAGAAAAGAGATTCCAGACTATTTGGGACCATTCTCTCATTTCCTCTGTGGTCTAGATGATTTTTTAATTATTTTTTTTTTTTAGCTTTTTATCACCAGCCATTAAATATCACCTAAAAGTCATCAGGAGTCTCTGAGCAATCTGTGTTTCACATTTATCAGAGAACACTTTTTTCTGCTGTCTATCACTGCCTTGGAAAAGATTTCTTTCGTTCACCTGAACATAAAATTTCAAGTCAGAATTATCTGTCCTCTGGGCACATATACTGGTATATAGTCTATGTAGAATACAGAATGGTACTGTTTTCTCAGTACTATTCAAGGGCTATTTTCAGAAGGAATATTTAACACCTTATAAACCAGATGTAATATTTTAATACCCAATGCAATATCTGATAAAATTCACTAGAGAAAAAACAAAGGTAAATTTCATGATAACACATCAGAAGTTCTATGCTCTTCAGTTCCAAGCTCAACAGCAAGTAAAATAGGGCTATTTATGAAGTATGTATTTCAGACAGACATGACTCTCAGGTTGTATTATGTTTCTCTAGGTTAAACATACACACCCCTCCTCTATCTGTAACCTCTGTTGTCAGGAATCCTGTCTGAATTATTTGTTTTATACCACAGCGTCAATGAAAAGCTGTGTTTCATAGCGTGCATGTTCTCAACGTGCCGTTGTGTTCATAGCCCAGAATGTAAAAAAAAACCCAAATTACCTCAAACCCTTTAATGTGTGTATCATCAGCTCTTTAAAGTATGCCTCCCACCCCAGAATCACAGGGAACAGATCAGAAAAAAAACCAGAACACATTATTAAATCAAACCTTGAGCTCTTTGTTAGATTAACAAGCAGCTGAACTCAACTGTGGAGATGGCACAGCCCCAGGAGTGTAGGGCTTCGCTTCAACAAGAGTTAATAACTAATAAATGGAAGCAGTGCCCAGGAACCTATAAACTTGACGGTAGGTGACACAAAATAGAAAGGACTTCGTTACCAAGTCTGCCATCTGGTTTTATAGCATCATATGTCCTTTATATAAAAAGCAGATCAGAGATAGAAATCAGAAGTTTATTAAACTGTATGTTAGTGCTAAAGCAGGGACTCATCGTTTATATCAGTGACACCAGTCACTCACGGACATCAAGTACCTTATATCAGGTGAGTGTGGCCAGGTAGCAGTCAAACAGCAGCTCTTGGTCAGTCTACAGCCCAAAAGCGACCACCCACACCTAGGTGTACCTAGCACCTACAAAGCCTGCATCTCACAAAAGGCAGAGAGTAGATGTGGGATGCAAATTGTCTTGCAAAATGAGTTCATATTTACCTTAGGCCAACTACATGGTAGGTTTAGTAGGTTAGTACTTAACTGTAAGCTAAATTTCATCCTGGCTTCTATCAGCACTAGTGTGGCCAGCAGGATGAGAGCAGGGATCATTCCCCTGGACTCAGCACTGGTGAGGCCACACCTCGAATCCCAGATTCACTTTTGGGCCCTTCACTCCCAGAAGGACATGGAGGGGCTGGAGCATGTCCAGAGAAAGGCAAATAAGCTGGTGAAGGGTTTAGAGCACAACTCTTCTGAGGAGCAGCTAAGGGAAATGGGGTTGTTCTGCCTGTAGAAAAGGAGGCTCATGAGAGACCTCCTCACTGTCTATAACTTCCTGAAAAGAGGTTGGAGCCATCTGGGGGGGGGTCAATTTCTTCTCCTAAGGAAGAGGTGATAGGACAAGAGGAAACGGCCTCAAGTTGTGTCACAGGAGGCTCAGGCTGGACATGAGGAACAATTTCTTCGGCCGCCACAAAGGTTGTCAAGGTCTGGCCCGGGCTGCCCAGGGCAGTGGTGGAGTCCCCATCCCTGAAGGGTTTTCAAAGCCATGGAGATGTGGTGCTGAGGGACATGTGGTTTAGTGGTGGCCTGGCAGTGCTGGGCTAATGGTTGGACTTGAAGGTCTTTTCCAACCAAAACACTTGTATGATTTCAAGTGTTAATGCAGAGAAACGTGAGTTCAATTTGCCGCAATTTGTTTGATGGGTGACTCTGCTGCTGGATTAGAAAATTAGTTTGATTATTTATGCAGCAACATAAACTGACACACACACACCCACGCAAAACTTACACAAAAGCAACAGTAGAAACACCTAGAAGAGAAGGAAGGAGGAGAGCCCACCCTCCAGCTGCACGTCCCTCTTAACTCAACTGCGTAACTGCAATAGTTTATTGCTTTAAGCTGACACAAAACCTGTCAAGTAGCAATTGACATATTGCTATGACGCGATTCCTGTGCACCTTTCAGACTCTGGAACAGGTCCAGCTGAGAGGTAGCCAAGCAAAGCAAACTGTTTTACCTGCCACATCGGTTCCTTAACCTTGTTCAACAAGTGGACACAGCTTCCCTTACTCACCAGTGGTGGGGCTCGTAAGGTTACATCTGTTTTCCACTCACCAGTTCTCCTTCCCTTCTCCTTTCCCATCTGAACACAAAACAAAGTTCAAGGTGGGACTTGAAAGCTCCAGCACTGAACCCATCCTGGCGATTCCTATGGGGAGCCCCTGTGTTGTTTTTGCCATGTCTATGGCTACAGAAGCTAAATGCACTGTAATTATTTTAACAAGCAACAAATAAAACCAAAAATCAAATAACCCACAAAACCACCTCCCTACTTTTATGGCTTTTATTCATAAACATTTATAAAACATTCCAGGATTATATTTGTCCTTCGAAAGGGATGTTTTTAGTGTTATAGACACCATGGTCCATTATGGTTCCCACCAACCCCCTATAATTAGGTTTGGTTACATTTCCACTGTACAGGATCTATCATAGCTTTTGGTAGCGAAGCCTGTTATTCAGGATGATGGAAGACCACTTTAACTAAAAACAGCAGTCACTGTGTATAAAATATTTCCATCTTTTTTTTATTTAATTTGTTATAAACATTGTTTCAGAATTCATCCTTGTCAGTACATAAAATAAGGATGATTCCATCCAACGTAACAAGCCACTTCAGAGAGTGAAAATAGAGCCAGACACCAGTATTGTGCATGAAAGCACAGAGTAAGCTGAGGCCTCCTAAACACTTTTTATCATCAAGTTAGTCTTCAGAAAACAAAACAAAAAATAATCCAGCCCTTTCTTTTGTGTATTTTTAACCAGAGCCACAATCGCAGACAAGTACAACGTATCTCTTTATATCTGACAAACTTGCATTTTAATAACTGAAGGAGTAATTAAGAAAAATACCTTTTTTAAAATAGGAACTATTTGCTTTGAACTTTGCATTCTTATTTGCCAGTGATTCAACGCAGCTGATCCTCCAAGTTCTTCAACACAGCTTCTACCTACAGTACCATAAGCACAGTACTTGGTATCACTGGAACCAACCAACTGCAATTTCACTCACAGTAATACTGTTGAGAACGACATGACCGGCAGCATTTAATTCTTCTGCTGGAAGCAGGAAGTTCCTTGCTAATGGAAATGTATCAAGTTTCTTGATAAACACTTGACTAGTGCTCACAAAGAACAGTAATGCTGAAATGTATTTACGCGGACTAAAAGATGGCAAAGCAGTCAACAGGTTTTGATCTGTTTTTTTCAAGTTTTTAATACTTAAACCTACAGCTTAAGCTGAGCCATTTCTAACTTATTCTGAAATATCCAAACATCAGCATTATGCTCAAAGCATTCCTTTTCTGGTTAAATTGCTGTATTGAAAAGAGCAAGTCTCTGTTGTAAGAAAAGAGTTGTAGCTTAGAAGCCCTTTAACGCTTTGCTATGATTCTCTGCAGCACATGCTGTTGACTAAGCAGAAGCAGCAATGTAGAGAAGGACTGGGAAATGAGTATATTACACCATTTCACTGAGGGGAAGGGAAGGTAATTTCATCACACTGGGTCATCTGCCTCATTAGCACTCCTGTTTTGCTGGGTTTATTCCATCTGGAGCACAGCAATTCCCATTCCTTTCCTATTCTGCAGCATATTACCAACTACTACATCATGCTGTTTGACATAGGCAGGTGGCTCTCGTTGGCACCAGCAGACACAAGCTTTCCTCTGAGGGAAACACCCATTTGGATGAACAGTAAATAAATTACATTCTTGGTTCTTAATTTAGCAAGAAGGTGGGGCTCCCGTCAGCATTCAGGTAGACCTGGCTTGCTAACCGTAAGCAGAAAGGATTCTGGGAAAGGCGCACACACAAGCTTGAGCAACCTTATGAACAGGAAAGCAAAAGCAGTCAATACAGCTGCTGCTTCCAGCCTCAGCGAGATCCCCCACTGATGCACACCCCAGTAAGTTCAGCTGAGTCACGGCAATTCCCCCAGTGCAGCCATGGAAGCTTATTCCAGCTGTTAACATGACCATTTAGAAGGTCCCTTAAAGTTTGAATCACAGACTGGTTTGGGTGGGAAGGGACCTTTCAAGGCCATCTAATCCAACCCCCCTGCAGGGAGCAGGGACAGCTGCAGATAGAGCAGGTTGCTCAGAGCCCTGGCCAACCTCACCTGGAATGGTTCCAGGGATGGGGCATCGACCACCTCTCTGGGCAACCTGGGCCAGGGTCTCACCA
>WUAM01000399.1:1431044-1495778 GCA_024336885.1 Actenoides hombroni
GGCAACAAAACTGGTGAAGGGTCTGGAGCACAAGTGTTGTGAGGAGCAGCTGAGGGACCTGGGGTTGTGCATCCTGGAGGAAAGGAGGCTCAGGGGAGACCTTCTCGCTCCCAACAACTCCCTGAAAGGAGGTTGGAGCCAGCTGGGGTTCATCTCTTCTCCCAGGGAACAAGTGACAGGACAAGAGGAAACAGCCTCAAGTTGCCCAGGGGAGGTTTAGGTTGCACATTAGGAAAAATTACTTCCCTGCAAGGGTTTTGCAGCCCTGGCCCAGGCTGCCCAGGGCAGTGGTGGAGCCCCCATCCCTGGAGGGGTCTAAAAGCCATGGAGATGTGGTGCTGAGGGACATGGTTCAACCTGAATGATTCTATGATTCTAAATGTATTTGGAGATGAGGAATTGAAATGTATGGGGTTTATTAGTAATAAATAAATAAATAAAATTAGTTCATAGTAAATTCAATGGCACCATTTCCGATACACATTGCAGAGAGAGGGAGAGTTCTAAACTACAGACTTTGTTTTCATTCAAAATCAGAGGGAGGCACAGGAACTGCTTAATTATCTTTTGAGCCCAAATAGTTCCTCTCAGTTACACCACTATAGATCTGAGGTAGAGTGCCTGGGATGACAAAATGGTTACTTCAGATTTCGATAGGCTTAACTGACAGCGGGTTTTGGCTCTTTGTCTTCTTTTGTATATCTAACAAATTACATTTCTGCTAGAAAGATATCTACTGCATTTTTGGAGTATTTGCTGGAGGAACAAGAGTCATATTGCTTTGATTCATTTTTATAACCCTTCCTAAGTATGTTACATATTTATGCATTTATATTTAGGATGACTTTTTACAATTCTCAAGAGAGCCCGTGAAGTTTCAGAAGAGAGATGTTGAGAAGACTATTTCTGAAGGGCTGAACAGCATTAACTTTGATATTGCCAAAGAAAAAGCAGTTCTATTGATTTTCAGGAACTTTTTCACCCTCTAGGAAAAAAAAAAGTGCGTAAAGAGTTCCTGAGGTAGCCAGGTTCTTTTATTAATGGCAAACACTGAACTATGGAGTTGGTGTAAAAAGATGTATTGCTTGTTTCTTTTCCACAAAGCAGATCTGAAGGGATGGATAGATGTGCACAGTAGACTGGGGGACACTGGTCTGGATGCAAGAAATAGTAAAACTAAAACGAAAAATTTATTTTATTACTGATACTCTTTATAAATTTTTTTCTAGACAGGACCTTTGCCTCATTCAATATCCAGAATGAGTGCAGAATGAAACAGCTTCAGCGTTCTGCAAGCAATCACACGACATATCAGCCAGAACCAAATGTTCCTCATGTAGCTTTTCTGCATATCATATTAGACACACGAGAGCTAAATGGTTACTGGGATAGCTACTGGAGTGAGTATCTGCTGTGTTCCAAGGCTTTCAGCTTTCAGCTACATGCTCTGATCTTAGGCTGCAGGGCAGGAAACAATATCCTGACTCTTCTAGACCTTTTTGTTCACTCTTACAGTGCTATTTATTTCCAAGGATTCCTTATATCAAGGGCACATATTATACCTGCTCTGCACTACATTCATTCATTGCTAACAGCTAAGAGAGTCCACACACAGTAAATTAGCTCAAAAGTCACCGCCAAAGTATTTATTGACCTGATTTTTCCAGTTGCTAAGAAGGTAACCTTGTCTTATTTTCATATAAGAAGGTTGCCACCTTAAATGTCAGCTGGGCCACTGTGCAACAGGACTTGTAAAGCCATGACACAATAAAATTTAAAAAATATGATCATGCTAGACATTACATTGTAGTAATAAGAAATTTAGAAGAGAATAGAAAAATGGAACAAAAACTGTCCACTGGGATTACTTGGGACTGATAAAATAATGTTTAAGAGTCTTTAAAGATATATCCTGAATAGATATTCCTTAGAAAAGGACTTGGGGGAAAAACACCAACTTTTTTTAATTGATCTATTCCTTTTTTTTTCTTTTTCCTACTAACATTGAATTTTAGAAAGATTTTTGAAAGGTATATTGATAAAAAAAATCACTACAAGCAGTGATTGCCCATGGTTTAGATGAAGCGACTTTGCATTTATCATTGTTAACCCAGCATGTTCAAAATGGTAAATCAGGCTACAGAAATCATTACTATTGAAAATGGGGCAAGAGATGACCTCATTACATGACCCCATATTACTACTCGACCTGTTAAGGCAGAACCAATGAGAGTTTAAAATTCCTGGCTAGAAACCTGTCCACCTGCTCCACTGGTGAAGAAACATAAGCTCTCTAGGCAAACTGTCCTGCTACTTAACTATCCTTACAGCAGAAGGTGTTCTTAATGTTTAACCTCAATCTCCCCTGCTGCAATTTAATCCCATAAAACTGGTTTAAAAATCATGAGATTTTAAAAGTAGTATCTCTTGAGATCTTTATATTATTTGCCTTCTAGTGTTTGATCCTTTCAGATTAACCTTTCCAAATGTCTCTTAGCAGCCATGAGAACTTGAAGCTTACTTTCCAAAAAGAAAAATGAAAGTTTAATTTCTTGCAAAATAATACAAGAAAACCTCCCAAAATCACAGGGCTTGTAATAAAAATGCAAGAGCAAGAAACTCTCTGTGAGAAATATATGATGGCTGCTGCACCAGATTCTGTTAGTCAACATCAGAATTAGCTGATGCATTGATGTAAATGAATACAAATGTAAGGCCTTGTTCAGGGCTAGGGAAAATAAGGATAAGCATTGTTAAAGTCAGTGAAGTGTAACCTGATGTGAAGTAAGAATGGATCTCATCCTCAAGAATGCAAAATTGTTTTTCTTGTGAAATAATCACTTTTTACAACATTTTCTAGGATCTGAACTGTTTCCACTAGAAAAATGCAAGCCAAAAATAAGCACACTGTGCTGTTTTAAGTATTATAAACCAGATCAGCTGGAACAAGTAAATTTGGGGCTAGATTAATTTTTGAAAGCATTTTTAATGTTAGTTAATGTGTGTTCCTGAAACCTATTTATTAGACAATGGTAAGAGGTAATCTAACTCTGCTACAACATCCCTGGGACATTATACAACTCCAAAGTTTTTTTTCTCCGTGCAGTTAATCACAACTTCAGTTGTTTTAAGTAAGGGAGGAAAAAAATTTCAAAAATCAAGTTTCAATAGCACTTGAAACACTCAGCTGTTAACCCAGTTAAAGGACTGTGTCTTCCAGTTATGCATTCACTGTATTGTTAGGGAGGTAAATTATCCACATGGTGCATTTCTCTGATTTGAGCTATCCCTCAGCTCATGGGTGTTGTGAGCAATATTTTCTTTATCTGACACCGGACTGAAGATGAAGTGCTGTAGAATTCTTAGTTGCACTTAGATCTTAGTCCAAAATTACTTTCTTGTGCATTTGCTCCTGGCTGGTAGACTGCAACCACTTCTTTTGGATGCTAGGACACTGCTGCTACCATCCATACCTGAGTTACTTGGGAACTGGATTAATAGATAGTTCATTAAATAAAGCATAAATCAGATATGCAGTGGAGCTGATGCAGAAGGCGCTGAGCTGAAACATGGGTACTGTTTTCCAAGTGCAGGACAAATTACTGGTTTTGACCTATAGAGACTCCTGTGGCTTCAAATCGGAAGACCAGCAGGACTTTGCAATAATGTCCCAGCTGCAATCAGCTATCATGCTAAAGCACCCTTGTTTTAAAGGATCTTCCATCACTGAGTCCTCAGGGACAGATCAGCCACCAAGCCATTGACCTTCAGGACAAACTGCAACCCAACTTTTCTGCCATGCACTATATGCCACTAGGGTGCAGCTAATGGAGAAGGTAAAGGGAGGTAACAGACTTGGAAGTGGTAAAAAAACATCGTTTGTCTAGTTCTGCTGCGGACATACAGGCTGAAGACGTCATTTTCCTTTCTCTATTTCCCATCTTACCATTTGCCTGTGCAAATAAGTCCAATTACTTGACTATCTACAACAGTTATTTTTCCTTTTAGAGCAGCTACAAGAAAAACAGTGATAAGGGAACATCACAGACACTCCTTAGAGAAGTTTATAATTCCCCCAACTGAACCTTGATGCTCCTTTGCCCCAGTACCTTTTCCTAGAAATATATGCTCCTCCACATATACACCTGACACAGCAAGGGGGGACTGGACTAGTTTTATAAGATTTGATATCCATGTCAGACTACTCCAGTAAACCACTGCTCTGATATAATTTCCATGATACATCCTCCCAGCTTCTGACAGTCAATAATCTGAAGACTCCGAGTGCCAGAGTCTGCATCCTGACTGTTGTGGTTTTTTGCCATTTGACTTACCCTCAACACAGTTCTGTGATCTCTTCTTGGAAAAATTCCTGCTTTAGGCTTCCTTTATCGCCTGAGAAAGAAAACCACAGTATGTGTTAGTACATCTTGTTAGAAACAGTACTGCCTTTTCTTTGTTTTAAACTTCCTGCCTGATCATTTCACTGGGTCCCCTGTAGTTTTTTCCTTTGTATGAAAGTGAAATAATTGTTATCTTTTAATTTCTCCCTTACTTTGATGATTTAATAGACGTACATTGTATTTCCCTTTCACTCATCTCTTTCTCTAGCTGAATACTGTCTCATCTTTTCCTTGCGTGAAAGCTGTACTTCCCTCTGCATCTCCTCGGCTTCTAACAGAACTCAATTACTTAGCAGGGATTTACACAACAGCACAGTCTCCTCCCCGTGGGAGCATTACAGAGATGGAGTGAAGCCTTGGTTTGGGATCAGGTCTGTGCACACTACAGTAACAAAACCAGTAACAAAAACAATTACGATACAAGCTGGTGTTCATATCTATGCCAGTTGGTAAGACCGGGATCGATTAGAGTTTGATTTCACTCAGACCATTTTGGGAAGATGTCTTGAGCTTTGTTCACATTAGCGCACACGTTTCTCATAGATGACAGCACGGCTTTGACCTCTAGATCTTTGCTTTGAAACTGATGTTGATATAAATCCAAACAAATAAGTGAAACAAGAAATGCCTCCTTTTCCTTTCTCAGTCATCAGTGAAGCGCTCTGTTGTGCAAATTACTAAAATGCACTGATGTCAAGGTTTAGTTATTCGATGGAAGGGTATTTATTTTATGGAATCCAAACTCCTGGAGGTGTGCCACAGAGCCTGGATGGTGAGCACCACACACAGGGATGTTTGAGAAAGGAATGTAGTGACCCAAAATTCATGTCAAAGTGTCATTCAGATGAAATACGACTTCGCTGTAAGTTTTGGCACACTTCTGACCCCCTGGAAGATTGCTGAATACCATTTTATGCAGCAGATTTTCAGACCTGCAGAGTTAGAGAGATAAGCGGGAGCTCTCTTTGTGCTTCACGCTCACCACAATTAATGAAATCAAAGAGAATGAAAGGCACAACCGACCGAGATAAAACCTAGTGGGTAATCTCACTGGATGAGGTCTCTAAATACACTGTCACGCAAGCACAGACGCAGAGGTGCGCGCATGTGCGCGGACACGGACACATATATACCACGGGGCTGCCTGGAGAAGAGGACGGGATTACAAAGGGCGACAACTTCATTTCATGTTGTAATAAACTCTCGTTTTACATGAAGATGTGCACCTAAGCAGAAGGTCCAACACCGACAGTATGTTCCTTACCAGATGCCTAGCACAGGAATATGCTGGAAAGCAGATTTGATTGCTCCTACCCTGCTGTGTCTCTCATCTCTAGCCAGTAGCTTATATGAGACTAAAGGCATAAAGGAATAAAGACAGTGCCTGATGTTCTCTCCCTGTGTGTCTGGCTCTTCTTTAGCTGTGATTCAAAGAGACACCAGCAAAACATAACCCAAACAAAAGCAGATGCTCAAAGAGGAAGAGTTTGATTGATTTTCATGACATGTTCTAAATGTTTCTTTTCTGCCGGAGCATGCCCGTGACCTATACCACATAATAAGCAAAGAAAAAAAACACCTCAGGCATCACAGGTCAGGTAACCATCTCATTGATAGTACTAAAACAGTAGTCTTTCTGTATTGAATTTATTCATAGAACATGATGCATTAATTCCCTTTTTGCTGGAGATGTCCGCTTTAAATCAGGCGTTCATAAATTGCATGACTGTCAATAAAGGACTGCCAGGCTGAAATGCCTCCCAAGCATTACATTCCCATTTTGTCTGAAAATAAAACAAACCCAGCTATTCTCACAATCAATTCACTGGTCTGGGCCACTAGCATCTCGTTAGTATAGGAAATTCAAATACTTGTAGTAATACTTCTTTCTGGACTTTGTTTGTTCACCTTCTTTCAAAAAAAGAATGCAAAAATGACTAAGACTTAAAATTTACTGTTCATGTCACAGATTCCCAGCATGGTGGGGGTCAGAAGGGAGCTCTGGAGACCATCTTATCCAACCCCCTGCTCCAGCAGGGTCACCCAGAGCAGGGGGCCCAGGATCACGTTGTCCAGGCAGGTTTGGAATCTCTCCAGACAAGGAGACTCCACAGCCTCTCTGGGCAGCCTGGGCCGGGCTTTGGCACCCACACAGGAAAGCAGTTTTTCCTCCTGTTCAGATTGAACCTCCTGAGTTCCAGTTTGTGACTGATGCCCCTTGTCCTGTTGCTGAGCACTACTAAATAGAGTCTAGCCCCAGCCTCTTGCCCTGCACCCTTTAGCTATTGATCAGCATTGATCAGATGCCCTCTCAGTCTTCTCCAGGCTAAACAGCCCCAGGTCTCTCAGACTTCCCTCAGCACAGAAATGCTCCAGACAGAGATCAACTTCCATGACATTAAACAAAGAGAGAAACATTAATTTGGAAAGACCCCAACAGAGAAGTGAAGCCCCTTCTCTGCTGGAACTATTAAAAATAGTGAGGCAAAACCTGATATAGGCCAACCTCCTTCTGTACAGGCACACTCCATTTGTTATGAAAAATAGCCCAATTATGCTCCATTTCAGCATGCAGAAAAATGATCCAACCACGTAACCATAGATAATAAATCCAACATGTATAAATGGTCTCAGTGCAATTAGTTGTTAGACTGAGGCAATTTAGCCCAAAAAGAAAACTAATAGTTTAGCACTCACTGAGGAGATATCTAAGATGTTGTCGTAGCATGACTGTATCCCAGTTCAAACCTCATTACTGAGAGGAGCTAAAGGAAAAGAATTGGATTTCTTGATACATGCGTGACACAAGTAGAAAAGCTCCTAGATAGCACAGGCAGACAGGAGAGAAACCCTGAGCCTATTTGCTTGACATATCCATCAGAGCTGGGCAAAGTGGATAAGTAAAGACTTCCTGAAAGGGCCATTCTTTTAACTCTTACATTTCCAGTCCTCCTCCATCTCACTTATCCCGAGTAGCTGTGGCCTTGAGCTAGCAGAAATCTCAACTGGTAATGGGAGGCTGGAAAGCAGTTCACATCCTAAAGCACACAGGACAGTTGCATTCCTGTAAGTAGAAGCAACCCTTTCAGTTCTGGATCTCAGCAACCTGCTGGCTTCTCTTCAAGGATACCAATTTCCTAAACTGAATAGCAAAATGATGGATGTGAGAGTTGTTATGATGTGGACAAAGCAAGGCTATTACGGTTTATTTCCAGCTTTCTTACACAGTTTGTCAGTCAGTGATGCGAGGTGTTCTCTCACCATTTTGAAGATGATTTTCTGCCTAAAGAGTCTGTTCTGAAAAGGAAAATAATATGAAGTTTGAATCTGAAAATGCTCCATAGTCATATACCTTATGACTTAATATTACCTCCACTTAACAGAGAAGAAAGGGAAACCCTGAAGAAATAAAGGGTGCTGTACTGAGCACTACTCTAATTAGAATTAGACCCTATGGCTTCCAGTTTTGCTGCAAACCACGCTCAGCAGAGGAACATTGCAGACAGCATAACAAACGCTGCAGAGATTAGAGTCTTGTTAAAGGAGCAGGGACATAATTCTCTGTTAAAAAAGTACAACAGACCTGACATCCAGATTATAAAAGAAATGTGACTAAGTGATAGGTTCTGGAAAGCACAGAAGAAGTAAGAAAACTCTCAAGGCCTCTCCTGTCTGCCACGGCTCTTGCTGCTGAGTGACAGGAGATGACCTAACGTATCGATGGCCGTGGACCTCTTGCCATATATCTGAGGGAGCCAGAAATAGACTGAAACAGAAAATAAAGCCCATCTGCTGCGTGCTGCTCAGGTAGACAGAGGAGGTCTGATGCTTCTCTTTAAGTCTAGTGCCTCTGAAGGGACACATTTAATGGTTCAGCTATACTATGACCCCCTGGAGACACATTGGCATTTCTGGGCAGGCGCTGGCAGCCGTGCTTTTTATGTCCTGTCCCAGCGTAGCAGTTAGAGCGGTCCGTCGAACGCTGATGAGAACATGGATTAGCAGAGTGCTTCAAACCGTGTAAACTTGGCCATGTTCGCCAGGAGCGCGAGCGGCGGCCGCGTACGCGGGCAGAGAACTGGAGTGGCATTGAACCAGCTGTGCTGGGGAGCCTGACCTACACAAAATTTTGCCCCTGGATGTTTAGTAAGAGGTTCTAATTTTCTGTCGTTTCCTAATTTACTGTAAAGTAAAACCAACCTGGAATCCAGGTGATTGTACGCACCTTTGAAATGCGCTGTGTATCAAGAGTAGCTACGCTGCTGATGACCTTTCTCTGTTATATTTCCACTGAAGGCAGAAAAAAGTGCAGCCCCCTTTTCTTTCTACTCTATTTTAAACCAACCTTAGAGATACTTTTCTGTAAACTGCATTGAAAACGCCTCAATTCCCATCCCATCATGATGTAGTTTCCATGGATGAAGTAGAAAATCATATCTGCTAAATTAATAAGTGTCTTAGCTCATTAAATTTCACTGTATAAACATTCTGCATTTCTTGTTGCTTTTGTTGGGAACTATTCAGAATATCCCACCAAACTGGGTGGATGTTCCTATATGTACTATCATAACAGATTGCACCATTGTCACACGATGCACTTCTCTCTCTATTCGAGCTTTCAGCATCCTAAAGGGACTCAGAGCTTGGTTTCTTTTTCTTCAGGAGTGCAAAAGCTCATTAGGCAAAGTCAAAACAGTGACAATTCAGATGGTGCAGGCCATATGCCACGTGTACATCCCACTGGGAGAGTACCTAGCCAGTAAAAAAAGGAATGTTCTCCGCACAGCTCTGTGCTCGTGCAGAAGCCCAGGTAAACACCTTCCTATCACCTTTGACATTTCACATTCAGGAATCCACTTCAAGGCTAGGAATTAAGTAACACAGCAGTTGGTGGCTTGACATAAAAAGCTCTCCTGACAGATACTTTCACCCACTATGTGACAGCTCCTGTTTTGGTCAGGTCACTGAGACTGAACCAATCTTCATAGACAGCTGAGCCTCTGCAGACTGAACTATGGACACAGTTTAGCAGCAGAAACTGGAACAGGCTTGAACCTCTGCAGGTGGAGTTCAAGGCACTGATACCCTACTTATAGATTTATACTGATGTGTTTGTCTTAGCTTAAGTGCTGCAACATTTTTATCTAACGGTGGGTCCCCCGTGGTGCTTGTTGATGCTGGATGTTTTAGTGTGACATTACTCCCATGAAACAGTTTCAGACAGACCCCATGCACAGCATCTCTTCAGCGCTCCTGGTTTTGTCATTTGTTTTTGATATGCTGCTCCCTTGGCCCTTATCACATCCATTATATCACATATTCCACTGAATTTATGTGGAGCTACTGAATTTATGAGGGGTGGTGAAAGACAACAGGAAGGGAATTATCCTCTTGGATGACAGCATTTGGATAAGCATCCCATTCATAAAATCAATAAGCACTGGAAGCCTCTAGGACCTCCCTTTTTTTCCCCCATATGGTTTAATCATGCAAGTGTTCTAACCTTTACAAATGATACAATTTGTACTTTACACAGCACCTACATTTTTCCATCTCTTTTTAATTTCCTTCCTTCACCTTCAGATAGGAGGAAGCTGATGGATTGAATACCTGGAAACAGTAAGACATACACAGGCAATACTGAAAAGGCTTTTCTTGCAAGTCAATGAGTAATGTTATGGCTGAGATGTTTAAATACAGACCTCTGTATCTGGGGAAATATTGATTGGGTCAGACTGTAAATTCATATTTAACTTCAATGCACTCTTATTATTCACGACGGCACCTTTAGAGATGACATAGTCATATGACATATTCAAAGACATAGGTTGGTTAATAAGCCACCCTTCCCTTCTGGGAGGGCATGTGGGAGTGTGGTGATGTTGTCGTAAAAACCACAGCTCAACAGCAGAGTCAGATGGGTTTGCAAGAGTTCTGGGTGAATACTACAGATCAAAGCTTCCTAGATCCAAACAAGGGCATTATGGTATCGTTGATGAGGTAAATCCCCATATATAATAGAATATAGAAGTTTCAATCACAAACATATATCAATAATAGATAAGTCCTCACTGTGCTGGTAATAATGGAGCCCACAGAGACTCAGTTTGGTGGTATCCTGGGCCTTGCTGAAAGAAGTTGAAATTCTCATGAAGTTTTGTTGAGCTAGGTTACGAAAAAGTCTATCAGTCATCAGGATTGCAGTGGCTTTAAACATTTCATCAAAGAATTCTGAGGTTGTCACTACCAAATGTCTGTTTCCATCAATTCTTTTCACTTTCTCTTTGGTGTTTTTCCTTTTATTGTTCCTCTACCCTTCTCCTCCCTTTTTTGAAATAATAAAAAAGCAAAAGTGGTAGTCATGAAATATAAATTAGGAAACATCCTCAGAACAGAATTAAAATCACTGAAAAAAAATGATTATTTGTAAGGAAGATGAATCTTAAAAGACTTGCCACATGTAAAATGTAGAGGAAAAATTCAAATATTTTCCTTTCTTTTTTTTTTTTAGAAATCACAGCACATTCTTAACTTCCCATTCAAACAACATGGCAGCTGTGATACACGACAGAATGGCCAAGAGGCAGGTGAGCTGGGGGAGCCTACGGGAGTCGTGGAGTCGGCTGTCTTTGTGATCAGAGTTACTCCATCATCAGAACCTTGGGATGACACTTTTTGTAAATGACCCTACTGACAATTCTCTAGCGTATTTCCAGGATTCCCAGGGAGATTAAATATGACTTCATGCGGCCTAGAATATCCTCCCTACCAACTGTCTGCAACCCTAGGACCTTTGCCCCAGTGTTGATGTGTTTTCTCGTAGGACTGAGCTCATGTGGGTCGCTAGTGCAGGTCACAAGAGAGATTTAAATAAGCCCCTTTCAAAAGACAGAAGCTGACAAAGAAGTAAAATCTACCATAGTTTAATCGCTTTGGTAGGACAATGCTGTCTGCAGTGTGAGAAAGGAGGAAAATGGAGAGATTTCACTTGAATTTGTTACACTTTCTGGAACTAGCCTTCCTGGGGATGAAAGATGTCACATGGATAATGCTACCCATGTTTGTGTCCCGGACTACTCTGTGCCAATACAGGAAGTCTACTTCTCTCCATTCCCTCTCTCACACAGGCCTAATTGAATTTGTTACCCTGGGAGAACTAAGCACACAACTTACTCTTCTTCAGAACTGGAACTTACAAGGACTCATCAAACTGCATCCCGTTCTGTGCTTCTTGTCCAGCCTCAGAGTCCTTTTCTCTCTCTGTGAGCAACAGTGTGACAGCTACAGATCCAAGAATGATGCCCTAACTTTTATTTCTACTTCTCTGTGTTTCTCTATCTGTATAACGGTGTGCAGTAATGCACTAAGAAATGTGCATTCCAGGCTGAAGAGAAAGCAGTGGGCGCAACTTTGCAAACAGCCTGGTTTAGAAGTGGGAAAGCCATTTGTGCATGTTTATGCTCAGCTAAATTATTGCTCTGTGTTTTCTTAATAAGACAGTAATTTGTACAAGAACTCCTCTCCCTCCTTTGACCTTTGGATTCTTTAGTACTGCTCTAACACTATAACCAGCTGAAATCAGCTTTTCAGGTTCTTCCACTCTACATCTTCTGAATAAATCTCCAGCTCAGTGTGGTATTCAAAAGGTTAATGCAGGTTAATTCAGAAGGGCTTAGTCCGAACAGAACGGTTTTGAGCACCATTCCTCTTTGCTATTGCCTTATCTGCAAATGTCCAGGGTCAGCTTATCTTTCATTACCCAGCCTTGAGCCGGCAGCCTGTCGCGATAATACGCGTGGGCTGGAAGGTCAAAGGATGTATCTTCTGCAGCGCTCGGCTGGTAGGCAGCCACGTACAGTTCCAGATCTGGGACAATCTTCCGAGACACACCGCATTGTGCTACCCAACCTCCTTCAGATCTGGAACTTTAGGCAATAGATGGCAGTGTTGGACTAAAAACTTTGGCTGGCAAAGGAAGGTGACTTCAGGGTCCTGCTGATGGCACTCTGTCTCACTGCAGCAGGGAGAGAGCACCTCTTCCATCCTCTGTGTACAGCATCCCTTGCCATCCCCACTCAGCCAGCTCTGGGGGGCTGCTGTGTTCACTGGCCTCTTCAGGAGCTGTGCCACAGAAGGACGCTCATCCCTTCTCCTCTCTCCTTCTGGTCTTTTGTTTGTTGTCAGATGATTAATAGCTCCATGTGAGTAATAACTAAAAAGAAAAGTTACTTGCAGTGCGCTGCTGTTATTGAATAACAGACAGATTAAATGCTGGGTGATGCTGAGTTCCCTAACGAGAGTATTTACTCGAATTTGTTTCCCTCTGTTGTGTGTGTATTTTTTTATGCTAGTAGAGAGACTCCATTGATCAATAGGTTTTACAAGGCACTATGTATTTTAGCAGCAAATTGTCAGTTACAATTCTTTGCCACTTGGTTTGTCCTCCAGCACTGTTTACTTCATTGTTCCCTATTAATCACAGCAGCAGAAGTGAGGACAGCTAGAAAAACTTGTGCTGCATGTTTCTGCTCATTAATTTATTCTCTGATTTGTTAGTCTTCCCATCCCTCAGAGCCTTCCATCCCTCAGAGCCTTCCTGCACTCACTCAAGTGGATCTACGTCATCATCCCTAGGGCTACAAGAAGAAAGTGCTGATTTTTAATTTCTACTGAGCTGAAGTCTCAGTTTTTTTAGTTACATCAATGAAAGTCTCAGTTTTGCAGTTTTGAGTGGTTCTGTACCAAGATGTTAAAAAAAATTCATCTCACAGCCCCCTCAAAGGCAGGTCAGCCTTGTCTAATTTGGCAGTGGAAGCAAGAAGGTGTGGATATTAAGTGTCTTGTCCAAGGTCACACAGCAGCTTTATAGCAGAACAGGGACTAGGCCACAGACTCCTCACTTGTCCATTTTGTTTCTTCTGCTCTTCTTTCCCTAGATTTAGGCACCAGGCTGCACTAGAAAACTTGGTTTGCAATTAGAATTAAATCTTTAAAACTGCAGGCAGAATAATAGAATCATAGAATTGCTTTGGGTGGAAGTGATCTTTAGTATCATCGAGTCCAACTGTTAACCCAGCACTGCCAGGTCATCTCTAAAAAATGTCCCTCAGCACCACATCTCCATGACTTTCAAACCCCTCCAGGGATGGGGACTCCACCACTGCCCTGGGCAGCCTGGGCCAGGCCTTGACAAAAAAAGAAATTATTCCTCATGTCCAAACTAAACCTTCCCTGGCACAACTTGAGGCCATTTCCTGTTATCCTGTCACTTGTTCCTTGGGAGGAGACTGACCTCACCTGGCTCCAACCTCCAGCCAGGGAACTGAAAGTAAGAAGGTCTCCCCTGAGCCTCCTTTTCTCCAGGATGAACAACCCCAGGTCCCTCAGCTGCTCCTCACAACACTTGTGCTCTAGACCCTTCTCCAGCTTCATTGCCCTTCTCTGGACAAGCTCCAGCCCCTCAATGTCCTTCTGAGAGTGAGGGGACCAAAACTGAACCCAGGATTTGAGGTACAGTGTTCAAATGCTGGTTTAAGTCCCAGGGATAAACACAGTCATTGAGCAAGGATGATCAATGACAGTTCTCTGATGGAAAGATGACAATTCCCTGATCAAAATGTCTTCCTTTATAAGACAGTCTATGTGTAGACCTCAATGGTTTATTTGCATTCTTACTGGCTTTCCAGATACTTTATTCCTTTCAGTCTCAAGTAGCAAGTGCTGCAAATGAAGAAACTTCATTAGTGAAATATGGAGAAAGTTCAGATTCTTGAAACAGAATAGTCGTACCAAAACTACTTAGACTTTGGATTTAAAGTATTTTGAAAAGGTGACAAAATGCCAGGGGCTTTCATTCAAAAAGAGAGCAGCCAAATATTTTGGAGTTATTCAAGAACTTAATAAATGTACAGTGGTACTTTGCTACCAGTGTTATTTCTGTGTGCACTGGCCTCACTCTTTCAGAACAGAGGAAATACAAGAGCTCATTGCACTGTCCATCTGGAAATTGCTTTGATGTAGTCCATAAAAAGTGTTGTCTGGGCTCCTGGCATGTTATTGCTCTTCAGATCAATCAGAAACAGATTGAATAAGGATGACTGGTAGAAGGATTCAAACACATGGCTGTGGAGAGAGATTATGGTATTAAAAGAAAGTATTGTGCTGAAAGCTACCATAGGCTTAAGTTCCAATGAAGACGAGCGTGGAAAGATTAGAGAAACACATCCCTTTGAATATGTTGAGATTTACAATAAATCTACCAATGTGGCTTGGTAAAGAAAGAATTAAAAATGTTTGGAAAAGGGGGAAAAAGAGGGGAAGGGAGAACAATGTGGAGTCATTTACTGCTTGGAGGGAAAAGCACATCAAAAAAGAATGACCAAAATGTTGTGTCAATGCGTGGGAGTTAAAATGGCTTTTAACAAGTGCATCGGGAAGGAAAGAACGGGAGAGAAATGAAAAATATTCATAAAAGGGCTGAAATTAGTAAGGCTCATCTACTATCTGATGAGCTGCCTTTAAAAATTATATTTAATGAGGCACCAAAGAAAATGGAAGAAGAAACCAAAATCTGAAATAAATGTCTTTTATGGTCTTTAGGAAAATGAGGAAATAGTGATTTTTTTTCTCATTGCCCTAAAAAGCCTGTCCAGCTAAGTCCTGCAGGGCAGTGGGTCTCTCTGAAAGAACTGTTGCCTTTCTTCGTGGCCAGAGTAGTCATTCAGAATTGAACAGTAAAACCTACCCAAAATATCCTTAGCCACTGAAGTCAGTACCAGCAATACTGCTTTAGATGACAGATTCCAGGGCTTTTTAGTCTCCTTTTTAGCAGCGATCAGTAAGAGATGCATCAGAAAGACACAGGATCATAGAATCATCAAATGTTTTGGATTGGAAGTGATCTTTAAAAGTCACCTAGTCCAAATCCCCTGCAGAGAGCAGGGACATCTGCAACTATAGCAGGTTGCTCAGAGCCCCGGCCAACCTCATCTGGAATGGTTCCAGGGATGGGGCATCGACCACCTCTCTGGGCAACCTGGGCCAGTGCCTCACCATCCTCACCATGAAGGACAGGGGTTCAAGCACTGTATGCTGTCGTACATGCATAGTGCAAAGTTCTTTTCTAATCCCGGGCTGGCTAAAGACAGATTTATTTCTCAATGAGTGCAGAGTGAAATTTATAATAACTAGGAGCTCTAAGGATATTAATCCATTTTTATCCCACTATGTTCTTTCAAATGTGATGTTAAACATTCCCTGATTCTCCATAGCTGCAGTGGGGCTACTCATTAAAAATTAAACAAATGTGTATGTTTGTAGGCTGGGCCTGAGATCTTTGAGAGACCAGAGTTTTGGAAAGCTCTTCCACCTAACTGAGAGGCTAGGCATGATAAAATGGATATGAAGTTGCCAAGTGGCAGAAGAGCCAAGAAGAAAAGGGGGATTTTGCACAATATATGTTCCAGCAGGACCTGACAGACAGACCATGGCTGTAACAGTATATTAAATTTCTTAGTAATCCTCCAGAAGCTACTTTCTGTGCTATGTGGTCTCAGGAACTACCTCAGTTTCCCCGCCTCTCAAATAAATAGCCACCTGTTCATTCAGTGACTTCTTTTTTGTGAAAAGCTCTGATAAATGGGAAGTGTTTCATATTGGCAGCAAAGGCTATAGAATAATCATCTAGGAGATTTTCCTGAAGGTCACATTGATTTAGTCATTTACAGCCAAATTGGACAAAGCAGAGGAGATTGTTTTGTCAGCAACAGTCCCGCACTGGGATGAAATTCAGCCATACGTGGAGGATCAGAACAAAACTTAAGCAATCAAATCTTGTTTGGAGATTCTGAAGGTAATCTAGGTGAGGCACAGCGACTGCGTGGCATTTTATGAAATTCACAGAGGTTGCTGGGAAACACGGCCAAAACCTAACGTAGAATTACTGAGCATTTTCTTTCTTCATCGCCATTAATTGATCATGATCGTATTAGAGGGTCTAGTGATTGGACAACAGGAAGAAGAAAGAAACCTTTACATTCATCTTACAACGCAGGCAGTTGATGTCTCTGCTAAAAAAAAAAAAAAAAGCCTCATCCTATTAGTGTGTCTAGACATCTAGTCTTACATTCTACCTTTCCATCTCTTTGTTTAACATTTGCTTCAAGAAATCTAAAGGAAAGCTGAATGGTCCTAGCTGTTATTAGTTGATAAATGGCAGTAACTACTGACAGCCAAAAAGTTAAACCCACCTATTCTAGCGAAGCATGAAATAACTATCAAAAAAACTATCAAAAACTCTTTATTCTAACATTGGACCAGGGCCTCGGGTCTTCATGTTGTAGGCATATATCTCACTAACTTTTGTGTACTCTGCAGGTTCCTTGCTATTTTGCAACGCCCCCAGGTACCTCCTCTTCTCACCAATGAAATTCTCCAGAGGTACACACTGCACCCTACCCCTCTGCAACAGAGCTAACTATAAGGAAGTGCTGCTTATGTGAAATACCTTCCTTCAGGACCAACTGTAGTGCACTGTTCTAGACAGGTCACTGTGTTTGGGTCCCTGCCTGTTAAAACATGCATACTGAGTGCCCATTTCTGCACACGGCAAGTTCTACAGGTGTAAGGATGTGGAATAAAAACAAGGATTGAGACGTCAGTTATATGGATAAATTCCTGAGGTTTTTCCTTGATTAATGCTTTTGAGGTCTGCCAGTTCTTGACACTTATTGACCCTTGGAAGAGAAAGGTGGCTTGATTCTCTCACAGTAAAAAAGCATCAGTGTAGAGATTAAAGAAGAGTGATGGATGGTAGCATAATACCAGCCATTTCACCCATGCCAGAGATACGAATCTTTACCTTAAGATAAGAGAAAACAGTAAGTGCTCTGGGATCAGTCCTTCCTGTGTAGCCTGGAAACTGTCTACTGTAATGGAAGATGCCTTCATGGCCTGAACACAGACTACAGTTCTGCTCATCCGGTGCAGCTCTGATTGTTCAATTACATTTCATACAACATTCATTTATATATGTGCAAGAGGTGGGTACTATTCCAGGCAGAAAACCCAAACATGCTGTGTCAATAACATTTAATAGGTCAGTCAGTGGCCTCATTCATCACAGATCAATTACCAAGCATTTTAAAATGAAAATTAGTTTTGGCTATTGTATATTGCAGCTGAAAAGTTAGCAAAAAAACCTTTCAGAATACCTAAGAGGAAATAGGTTCAGACTGACTTTCCTTAAATAAGAGGAAATAGCTTCATATCAACTCTCCTTGTAAAGGCCATAAGCCTGACTTTTATTTGTTCTAAAAGGAGGAAGATCTTAAATGTTTGAGGATTGCTAAAAATAGAAAAACTAACATCCAAACTTTTAGCCTACCATAACAAACATGACTATGGTAAATGTAATTATCCAAAAGTATGCTACATATGCAAAAGGACATATCAACAAAGAGAGAGCAATAAAAGCCAAACAGCTTGGAAAACACTACGTGTGTGTTTCTTAGAATTAAAAGATGTAAGAGCAATTCTTTTATTCATGTTGCATTCAGGTATGTAGGACTTTTTATCCCATGATAAGTATTTACATAGATAGCATCACAGAAATGCTCTAACTGCCTCTTCCGTACTAAACCACAGTGTAACACTCCGACTAGATTTTGTGATTGTGAAGAAAAATTTGAGAACAGAATCTAAGGGCAGCTGAAACTGAAATCCAAGAGCTGTGGGGTTCGTTTTTTTGTCTCAGATATGCTTAAAAGTAGCTCTGAGTGAAATGGTATGGTGTTTGTCCTTGGAGCATCAACTTTGGCTTTGTTCTTACAGGTCTATTCCAGGCACAGGAGGAGGATACTGCTGTGTGTGGCCAAAAAGGGCTTGTGGTGCAAGACACAAGTTGGAAATCTCTGAAAAATTTTCACTTCATGTTGAATCCAAAATCAAATGTAGCAAACAGAAATATTTGGAGGGGAAAAAAAAAACCAAACCAAACAGAAAATAAATCAGAAAAATCTCTTCTGTCCTGACATTTTCCTTATCCAAAACAAAATAGCTTGTGTATTTGTATTTTATTTTTTTTTCTCCCACAAAAGAATTGCTGAAAAGTTTTATTGTCAAATACCCATCAAAGCATTCCAGCAACTCTAAAAATAAAGGAGTATTTCTAGACTTATTTAGGTTGATTTGTTTGGGTTGGACATTAAGAAAAACTTCTTCCCTGAAAGGGTTGTCAAGGGCTGCTCCAGGCTGCCCAGGGCAGTGGTGGAGTCCCCATCCCTGGAGGGGTTTCAAAGCCCTGCAGATGTGGTGCTGAGGGACATGGTGTAGTGGTGACCTGGCAGTGCTGGGTTAATGGTTGGACTCGATGATCTTGAAGGGCTCTTCCAAACAAAACAGTTCTGTGATTCTGTCCAACCTGAGGGGGATGAGCTGAAATATGACGGTCTTGAAACACAGGTCAGCCTATCGTCAGGAAAAGGGAAACTTGTACTGTTTTAAAACTTCTCTCTCAATTACTACTACACAGTGAGAATTAGGTCTTAGAATCATAGAATTGGTGAATTTTCTTCTTCTAGTGTGAAAACAGTAATTTTTTTTTAAAAACCCTTCACTTTAAATTTTCTGCCTTTTCCTAGGTACGTTCAAAAACTTTGCACCTGAACATTTTGTGTAGTGAATGTCAGGGATGCTTGATGTCCTTGTCCCTGATGGGATGTTGCTGGTCCAGAACCACACATCACCAGCGCTGCCTGCTCCCAGGGGAGCGCAGCCTGGCTGTGTCACTGTGCATGTCATGGCTAGGTCCAGAATTTGAGAAAAATAAACCTTGTGGTAGCCCCTATGTGGAGTGCACTCAGAAACGCACATTTTTTATTCTTTGGGGCAGTGGTAGAGGAGAAGTAGCTTTCACTGTTCTCAACTCAGCAGTGAAAGATTTGCATCTGGGGCAGAGGAGCCAAGAGGCAGATATGAAGGGCTGCAGACACCTGACTCTCAGTGGCCATGCCCCTCAGGTCTGCCACATTCTAGCAGGTAACCTCATGACAGGTTTTGATTCCTAGCAGCAAAGCTTTAATACAAAAACGGCTGCATTTAGCCCAGCGTAGTAATACGTGCTGAGATGGTTTAGGTTTTCAGCCCAGAAGACACCAGCAGTGGCCTTGACCATGTGTAGTAGGCACCGTGTCCTGCTCACTCCTCCACTCCTGGTGTTTCCATACAGCCTGTGTCCTTGGGGCACAGGGTGGCTCCCAAGTCCCATCCTCACCCTTCAGTCTCCTGGCCTCTCGTCCCGGTTTTTGTGTCAGTTTATCCTATTCTCAGAAGTGACAAGGCGATAGAAATCAGCTATTCAAAACCGACACGATGCTGTGGTGAAGGCTGACATCCTTTCCCCCGTCGAGAGTAGCCTGGGAGTGGCCCAAGCACACCTTTGTGTGAGGGCCCCGTCAAAGCCCGAAACAGCAAAGTCAGTGAGACTCTGAAATCCACTGTTATTTCTTTTCTTTGTTTGTTCTTACAACATGTAAAGCTGATTCCCTACCTGTTATTGACCAGTCAGGAAGTGAGAACCATGGTATAAAATGCCTGCCCTAAAAATACATCACTGGATAAATTAATTTCCCTTAACATTTAACCAGAAAAAAAACCCCTAATGCTGTTCATTTGCTGAAGAAATTACTGCTCAGCTTTAACCTTATTTAGGTAGCTTGAAAGTCTAATTAGTGTTTTTCCCTTTTCTGTACTTTCAGCATTAAAACACTTAGTATCTTTAGGATTTGGCAGTGAGCAGGCAGCAGGAACCAGGCTGCTTTATGAAAACAAGTACTTCTTTATGGATGGGTATGAGTGATCTCTCCATCTCCTGTTTTGATTCAGCTGAGCGTGTAGCTGTCATGGGCTTTGCTCCTGGAGAAAATAAACCTTAGCTAGAATCTGCACATTGGAAATTTGGTTTGTACCCTTAAGTATGATTGATAACACACTGTGGGCAAGGGGTGCTACAAATAAAACTGTGTTTTCCTCTCATGTGTTTAGCTCTGCTCTCTACCATGCACATAGTTGGTGTGCTCTCTGGAAGTGATCTCAGTCAAGCAGACTTATTCAATAATACTGCAACTATGTTAGGTTTTAGGTATAAAGTGTTACAAAGTGTTGGAAATTTTTATTTTCCCTGTAATGCAGCTACTCTTAAAAATATCCAGACACCTAATGCTGCTCATTAACAGATTCTGCAGCTATCAGCTTTTAAATGGCTCAATACTTCCTGTAAAGGCTCAATTCCACATCATTTATCTATGTGATCTTCTTCAGTGACATCCCTCAGAACAACTGTCTTCTTATACTCCCTGCTCGCTACTTGAACGAGCCAAAGAAGCTCTTTTCCAGCGTTGTAGCTTGTCTTGCTGTGAAACCTATACAGGTGGGGTTTTGTGGCTTTCTCAGAAATGCTGTGGTAGTGTCATCTTGGAGTGTAGAGTATCTTAAGACAGCAAGAATGTACTAAAAGGCAAGTGTTGGTTTTCAGATCTTTTGCTTCAGTTGAGACTGCAGTTTCCACCCTGTTTGAGTGGGAATTGTCTTCTTTTTGCAAAAGATCCCCTGTCTGTAAAACAGGGCTGTAAAAGTGGAGCATCTCTGTGTTGAGGGAAAGCTGAGAGCCCTGGGGCTGTTTAGCTGCAGAAGAGAAGACTGACAGGTGATCTGATCAATGCTCATCATTAACTAGAGGGCAGGGGGCAAGAAGATGGGGCCAGACTTGTCATCAGTGCTCAGCAACAGGACAAGGGGTAATGGGCACAAACTGGAACCCAGGAAGTTCCACATGAAAATGAGGAAAAACTTCCTTGCTGTGAGGGTGGCAGAACCTGGCCCAGGCTGCCCAGAGAGGCTGTGGAGTCTCCTTCTCTGGAGAGAATCCAAACCTGCCTGGACAATGTGATCCTGGGCCCACCGCTCTGGGTGATCCTGCTTTAGTGGGAGGGTTGAATGAGAAGATCTCCAGGGGCCCCTTCCAACCCCTACCATGCTGGGATTCTGTGAAAAAAAAGTACGAGGAATCCCTTTTGTTGTACACCATCATTTGAGGTAGTATCTTTTCCAGCTTCTTTCTGTCATAATCTGCCATTTGCATGTAGTGGAACACTTCTAGGACATGCAGAGGCACGAGCAGCTGCTCTGATTTTTGGCATTCTGTGCCTCGTTAACAGTGGGATTTTCACAGTGCTTTAAAAAAAAAAAAAAAAGCCTTACTTAAAAATAGTTGACTGAGGCATTCATTGACCCTCTTTTTAAAAATTTATGTATTGGAGTATAACTGGATCATGGGGGGTGGGAAATAGAAGGTTTGGCAAAACTTAGAAGTCTAATTATTCAGAGAGTTTGAGCTGTGCAGGTAACACATGAGACTCCAAAACTTAAGGATTTGATTAAACTGCGATGTCTTTCGTTGTTGTTGTTGCTATTACACAAGTTCTATGTCTTTCTTTCTGAACCAGGTTCTTGGTGTACTTTGTGATGGTGAATAAATTTGCACTGTGCTTTATAAAGAAACTTTCACCTTTGGGCAAAGTTGAACAGAGAGCACTTATTCTGAAAGTGGTTTGCTGGCAGGCTTTCCACAGCGTAGCTACAGTAGCTGTCAGAGGTTCAAGGAAAGCTTTTCAGCACTATTTTTTTTTTCCTGATTACTGTGTTTGAATTTAAGTCAGATTCTTGCATTTCAAGTGCTTCATCTTGAATGTCACAGCTTCAGCATTTTGGAAGAAGAGTAAACAAATGCAGTGCTTTGTCGTGAGCCTAACGCTTCAAAACGAGTAAGTTGGAAATGAGTTTGAAACAAGTAAATTGGAAGAAGCGTCCGTTCCGGCGCAGGAATCTCCACTGTCCTCGCCACAAGGCTCTGCAGATTAACATCTTCTCTGTTTCATCCTATCACATCCTCGCAGGGAGCTGCTTATATTTTGCAAAAGATGAGATAAATCGCATTATCCATCTGTTTTTCACTTGTTGTTGTGCTCTATTTTCCTCACCAGTTAATTGTTTAAAAAGTGAAGTTAAATGACACACATCTACAGCAGAGCTCAGAACCAGTACACGCTTTTACTCATTCCAGCAGTCCCAGTTCTGTATCATCAGCCAGTCTGGTGAGGCTTAGTAAGACAGGGGCTGTGTACACCCTTTATTTCAGAGCAGGAGCTTTCAATATGCAGGGGAGCTGTGACTATGAACCAGTTTGTACCATAAGATCACATACAGTTAAATAATGGATACAATGTGGATATAATGTGCTCTTTCCCCAAAATGCTCCAGTACCATTCATACTGCTTATTGTTTTCTGTCTGAAGAAATCTTTTCTTTAATGGATGCCATGAAGATGGAGTTGAACTGTGCGAAGGCAGCGGATGTAAAGAAAAATAAGTTGATATTTTATGCAGGACTTGTCTGATGGAACCAGCCTCTTCTTGGTTTGTTTTAGATACTCTTTGCGAACTGGAGGCATTTCCACAACCAGATCAGTCTCTGGGTGACTTAAGCAGAGATGATGGGTGTCTGTAAGAACACAAGCATGGAATCATAGAATCATCGAGGTCGGTAAAGACCTTCAAGATCATCAAGTCCAACCATTAACTCTACTCTACATGTCCACTGATAAACCGTGTCTCTAAGCACCATTATCTGTGTGACTTTTAAACTCAGCCAGGGATTGGTGATTCAACGACTTCCCTGGGCAGCCTGTTCCAGGCCTTGACTACACTTTCAGTTAAAAAGATTCTTCCTAATGCCCAACCGAAACCTCCCCTGTCACAACTTGAAGCCATTTCCTCTTGTCCTAAAATGAGACTGAAAGAAACCAGTATCTTCTCAAATCTACCTAGAGTCTTTAGAGTATTTTTCTTGTGGGAAGGAAGGGGTGTAAACCAGAATAGTCTCCAGGTAGCCATCAAATACGTTTTACTTGGCCTACTGTATTTCTGACTAAAGAATTGGCAGGTGAGTGAAGCTCTGAAGGCTTTTCCAAATCTTTGGGGGGTGTTGTGTCTTAGACTTTATTTTTTTTTTTCTTCTAAGTAGCAGGCCCCAGGAAAGTTCTGGTATGTCTTGTGATTTTATTCAGGATATAATTTTCTCGGCTTTGAGATAATGGCTGCACTGAAAAGTACTTTTTCCAGCTCTAGAAACACCTAGCACTGTAAAAGAAAAAGTGTTTGATCTGGGGAGGGGTGCTGTAAAAAGGTGGATGACGAGCCATAAGTCTTGACAGTATTGCTGGCTGGAGCCAAGAGGAACAGGTTGCAGCTCGAGAACCATGTGGTGAGCGGGGTGTTGAAGGGCTCACCTCAAGCTGAGTCAGACTGGTCTGTTGATCTGGCTGAAAATTAACTGTGTAATCATTTTAAGTTATTTTTCATCTGATCTGACTGTCCTGCTTCTCAGGGGAGCTATAAGATTACAGGTAGTAAGAAAAGGGAGCATTCCCCTATTTGGATCAGTTGAAGCAGACTGGGAAATTGCTCTTCAGATTCTATGGAATTCTTAAGTTTGAGCACCATCATCCTCCAAACTGATTCCTGTTGAAGGCCAAGTCGACATCTTTTTCCTCATTTGCAGGCATGATATCATAAGATCTCCTGTGGTTTTCTGTTAAGAATCTGTTCTCTCTGTGTCGTATAGCATTTTTTTTGGTAGATCTGGATGCTTTTTATTTCTCCGTTAGTGTTTTGTAATGCCTTCATACTGCAAATGTATGAACAGAAGAGGAGAAGAACTGATGTGATATATTCAGCTCACCGTCGAAAGTGCTCTGAACACCTTGGTGTGCAGGCTCTGTAAACTTGGTGTGATTGTCCAGTGGAGCTGCTTAATTTTTCCATACCAGTTCTTTTTCTGAAGTTATCACACCTAAAATGGATTTATTTAATTTTTTTTAGGAGCTAATAATAGTCTTTGCTCTGATCATTTATTGCAGTGGAAATCTTGAACTTTGAGAGTCAGAAATGAGCAAATGTAAATAAATGTAAGGTTGGATTTCCTACTAAAGTTCTGGATTTAGAGCTTTTTGTTCACACAGTGAAGTATTGGCCTTGAAGAGATAACGACTGCTAAGGTTTTTTAATAACATTAACTTTCTATGAGGTTGAAGGGTTTTGCTATTATTACAAAGTGCTCATTCACTGGTGACAAACCAAGGTCAGATCTGGAAGGGAAAATCTGAAAGCTAAAGGAAAAGGCCATGCATGCTGCTTAACTTGGGATGATTTACTGGTGGATTGACATAACTTTAAGAATTAATTCAGCGATGTTGCTGTTTGATTGTTGTTGTCACTTTGGTTTCTGCTGCCGGGCAATGCTTGGTAAGAATTTGGCATTTGTTGCGTTGTTTTTCTGTCGAGCTGTGCATGCTGGGTTAGTAACATACCACTCCAGATTCCCAAACACTAAATTCAGACCGAATGCTCACGAGGCTGTTTTATCAAAAGTTAAAGCCAGAAGCTGTCCCTGAATATCTTTCTGTTTCTGAATCAATAAGCTGAGATCCTTCATCTTTCAGGATAAGGCCTTCTAAATGGTGATGCCTGCATATCTTCCTGCAAAAAATTGCTCCCCAGTTGCACTTTGTCACTGGAAGTGGAGCTGATAGTTGATTTTGCTCTCGGTGACTGTGTAGTGTCATGCAAGCAGCTTTGAGATGCCAGAGGAGCAGTGCTTGCAAGGAACATAGACTTCACAGTTGGTAGTCCAAAGAAAGTAGATTTGAACTTCTCTCACTCACAGCTGAGAGAATATGGCCCAAGGCTTCATCTGTTGACATGGCACATTAAAATGACCAGGAAATTTGCTGTTGATTCAGTTCTCTGCGGTAAGAGAGAGTCCCAGAAACGTGTCCAAGTTGTTCTGACAAAAAAGGAAGAGCTGGAGCTCAGGAGGTTCTCCTGCACGTGTATATGCATCAGACTTTCACCTTAAATTGTAATGTCACCAAGTTTGGTCAGATGCCGTGGAGGTTAACAGCCAGTGCAGAGGTGTCAGCGCTGACACACAGGTAGTGCTGATCTCTTTATGCAGTTGCTGGTTCTGTGTCCTGAAAGCTTGAATGGAAACTGAGCAGCCCCAGGAAGATCTTGGTGTAGACTATCTACCAGAACAGTCATTATGTTAAAAATGCAAGTTCTTGCTGTCTTTGTCTCCCTTCATCCTTTCATCTTGTCATCACATACTCCTGCCCATTTCCATGCTTCTGTTCTCATATGCATTGAATCCTCCATGAGCTAATTTAACGTACTAGTTCAGATAAAGCAACCGATAGAGGATTAGTCCTGTTCAGCTACAGAGTTTGGGTTAGCTCACAGGAGAGCCTGGTGGGCACCAGAGCTGCCATGCAGGACTAACTGGTGAGGGATTGGAGGAAGCGGGGTTGGAAGCCTGGAGATGAGCCTTTTGGCTGCGGAGAGCCTTTGGATCAACTGCTCCTGCACCACTTCCTGACTTCTGACCACCTTTCCTAAAGAGGCATAGTGTAGTCTTCTGTATCGGATCGTTCGGTCTTCGCCTGCTTACCTCTTGATTTTGTTCATTTGCGTCGTGATCCCGAAGGCGACAGACCTTTATGCTAGGCCAGTGGGTTGAATTAGTTGCATAGAGGAGCTGACTTGATGCTCAAATACTTTATGCTTGTTGAGGGACATGATGGAGGAATTTTAAAGCCATAAAAGAAAATAAGTTTCGTGAGTTTCAGCAGTAGTATTTCACTATTATTAAAGTACTCTTAGCAACATTTGTTGTTAGTTTACTTGCCTTATGCTTACAATTTATGTGCCTGAATAACCTGGGATAGGTTTACAGTTAAAGCACGATTTGCACTGGGTTCTCAAATAACTTTGTTTGAAGTACAGATTTAAATTATGGACACAATTATGAATATGTCATAATATGAGTGGGGAGAAAACTTCTGAACAGGCAAACTGGAATTGAATGAACATAACTTCTTTTAAAATTGCACTACTTAGGAAAATGTCTTACGTGATGAACTGTTGAAATGTCTTGCAGGTGGATTCACCAATGAACTTGAGGAACCCGCATGATTTGGTAATACTTATGAGACAAGAAACAACAGTTAACTACCTCAAAGAACTGGAGGTAAAGCATAATGTTAAGTACTAAATAATTTTGTAAAATGCAGATTTTTTCCACAGGCTTTTTAGTGATAGATTTCAGTGGGGAACTCAAGTTGTTACTGGCACAATTCTGCTTCAGTGAAAGGATGAAGAATTCTTCAGATCTCAGGAGTTTTGTGCCTCAAGTTTGCTCAACTGTTTTTTTTATTGTCCCCAGCTGCATCACTCCCTGTTGTTATCCATAAATCCTAACAGTTCTAAGTAAAGCCATTTAGGTACTGGATTCTGTTGCTCATGACTATATTCTAGAAGAATAGAGAGCAGGTGACCTCTGTGTTTCTTTAAAAAAGGGTCTGAGAACAGCCTTCTGAACTTTGAACTAATGAAGTTTAAATATAATACGGTCTGGGCAAGCAAACAGCTCCCAGCCTTTCTTCTGGCCATGCACTCCTTTCTCTTGTGCCAGCTTTGGTGTTGTCAGATTAGCATAATTAGTAAACTTGGAAGTTAGATGAGCACTGGAGGTAACTTCAGGTGAATGGCAGAAGTGGAAGGGAAGAAACAAATCAGAACTGCCCCTTGTGTGGCTATATTGGCCCAGGCTTCCTCATCAAGGTATACTCATTTTTGTGGTAATGGACACTATCTATGCATGGAACAAAAGTTGTGAGCTTTTCAGGATGGGGTTTGTGGGTTCATAACTTACTAATGTACAATTTGTGGCATGCAAATGACTTTGAGCAGAAGTCCTTTACTGTAAGATCTTGTACAAGTTGCTGCTACTGTATATATCTCAGGTATTGAGTAGTAATGTGTAATCAAATATGTATGGCTTTAATTAAAAATGAAAATTTTCTTCTCATTGCACATGTACAATTCTTTACATTATTTAATGGGTTTTCAATTTGAAGATCTAGGTGAGAATGAAATGCAGTTTACTGTGCTGGGACAGATCACTAGTCCAGTCACTGCTTACAGTAATGGATACCTATGGGCTTTATGGGGCAAAAGGTAGCTCCTAAGGCTCATCATAAGCTGATCTATTAAAAAATCAGTTCTAATTCTTGCACCAGCCTGTCAGCTCAGTTGTACTTATGGTTAAACAGTTCATTTTGTTTGCAATCTCCAATATTATTTCCATGAGGTCTTCCAGTAGAAGAAAAGAGTCCAAATATGGAAAAGTTGACATACTGTTAACAATTATTTCTTTGTTTTCTGAATTTGGAATGCTATTAGCCTTCTTTTTAGGTACAGCAGGAGAAATAATGGCCCATTCAAATCATACTGTCTCTAGGGAAAGTATTTATATTGCATCTAAACCAAAAAATGTCCTACAGATATAAGAAAATATAGGAAAATATTCCCCAAATTTGAAGAGAGTGTTTTAGGTCATCTTCAAATGGACTTTGTTTTAAGGGAAAAGTTGGGACTGTTCAACTCCTAGCAGCTATAGAGTTTCCTTTCATCCGTATACATTCTTCTGTTTCCTTTTTTTTGTTGTTTTTTTTTTTCTTCCTACAGAAACAGTTAGTTGCTCAAAAGATTCATATAGAGGAAAATGAGGACAGAGACACAGGGCTGGAACAAAGGCATAATAAAGAGGATCCGGACTGCATTAAAGCAAAGGTGCCCTTGGGGGACCTAGATCTATACGATGGCACGTACATCACCTTAGAGAGCAAAGATATCCGGTAATAAGATGCTTTCTATTTTAAGATTTTTCCTGAATGAAAAATAAAAAAATAAAAAAAATATTCAGCAAAACCTCTGAATGCCACTAAAAAGTAAAATACTATCACTGACTTCTCTTTAGATGACAGTTACTTTATTTTGTGTTAGCACGGAATAAAATTGAAACCACCTCTGCTGCTAATTACGAAAGGGTGCGACACAGAGGTGCTGTCTCTCCCAAACTGGCAGCCCTACCCTCCATCTTCTCCATTCCTTTCCAAGGCTCCCAGTCAGTATTCTGTACTGATGTGACCCAACATGTGAATCAAAACTGCGGTGCATTTTGTAGAAGGGGGTTGGATTTGCTTAAGTCTGCTCTGGGTGTTTGAAGAAAGATCCCCTTCTCGTAGTAGGAACTGTCTTCACTTAAATTTGAAGGAAATTCTGTTGGTTACCAAGCCGTTGAACTGTCTGGTCATATTTCTTCCACCATGTTCACAAGTAAAGGATGTGTGTGGACAGTTTGCTCAATATCCGGCTTCATTGGTAATTCATCTTCAGGGCTGACTGTTGGGGTTTTTTTTATATATAGTTTGGGGTTTTTTTTTTCCATAATCAGATGAGTACTTGAAGTGGGAAAAGAATAATTTTATCCTCAGATACCTTCCTTTGGGCTTCTCAGTAATATTTGGGGTTTGTTGGTGTGTTTCAATTGAAGGGTCTTCTAGTCTGCATGCATTGCCATTTCCCTGCAGATCATTAATTACCGTAGTGATCCACTTGCTAGGTTGGCACTGATACATTTTGGAGCCTACCCAAATGTTGATGTTTTCTGTAAAGCAGACGGAAATTTATGCACTTCATTCTATAGTGATGACATTCTGATACAACTGAAATCTGGGAGGACATCAGAAATGTCTAATGTGCCCAGACATAGGATTTTTGTCACGGTCAAATCAGAATATTCTGTCTGTCAACTACAATACTGTCTCTTACAAAATTCATCAGTGGTGTAATCTGGAGTCTGCTGTGTTATGTTACGTCCTCAGCCCTGAAGACTATATAGACACAAAGTCACCAGTGCCTCCAGACCTGCAGCAGCCAGACTGTACAAAAGTTCTAGATCTTCCATACAGTATTCATGCTTTCCAGCACTTACGGGTAAGCAAATAAATACAAGTATGTTGTTCCACTCCCCCCAATCAGGAAGAGAAATAGAAGACCCTTAATGGCAGTTCTCAGTTGAGTTTTGAGAGCTGTCGTAATCTTTCAAGACTGTTTCAGACTTTTTTTTCTAAACCACAGTTGTGCCCCAAGTGAAGTATTTGCTTATAAGAGGACAGTTCCATCAGATACACAGCCCTCGTTTCTCCTTTGTTACTGTTTGCCTTACTTTAGAGGGCATTTTCAGGAAAGTGGAGTATTTTGCTTCCATAACACAGATTTCATTAGTAGAATGATGGCTTTCATTAGAAAACCTTCTAACTTGTGAATCATTTCAGCTGAAATTTGGAGAGTGCTGAGCAGGGTTGTTAAACTGTATGAAGATTCAGGGTCAGAAAATTGCAGGCTTGGTGGTGGCTCCTCACATACTTGACTGTTGCTTTGGTATTTGAATGCCAAGCCCTAACCCAGGATGAGATAATTGTTCTTTACTAGTACAAAGTTCATCTGCTTTAGAAAGGTTACAGTGGAAGTGTGGTGCAAAAATTGGTTTTGTCAACAGGTTTGTATGAGCAAATTTTCTAATGCAGATGCAGCTTTAGTGCTTAGATCTTGATATTTATTTTATTCCAAGTCTTTAAAATAACTTTTCATTTACAAATAAGGATTTTCTTACAGACAAAACAGGAACTGAAGATCTTTTAGCTCTGTTCCTAGGTCTGGATGTGCTTTTGAAAGGATAATGTTGTTGGGGAAGGAAAGAAGGGAGAGAAGAGATGTAGGAATACTTTCCTAGTGTGCATGTAACCTGACAAACACGAGTACAGGGCTTCAGTGCTCATGAGTGAAATCAATAGCTGCCAGGCACCCAGAAGTGAATATTTCTCCTGTACCAGTCACAATCAGAGGCTGCTTCTAGTGTTCACCTATCTATAATAATGTATATTATTCATCTGTCAAGGGTAACATTATCTGGTTAGGTCCCTAAGATCTTGATACAGAAGAATGATAGTGCCATGGTCTAGCCAGTGTAGTGGTGATAGGTCATAGGCTGGACTTGTTGATCTCAAAGGTCTTTTTCAGCCTCAATAATTCTGTGATTCTGTGAATGTAAAATAACCACGCTGTCAATTTTCCCGGAAGTCATGTTCTTGTTTATGTTTCTCTACTTCTGTGTCAGCAAATACCTATTTTCAACTTTTATTTTAGGGTGTCCAAGAAAGAGTTAATCTCTCTGCACCCTTGTTACCTAAAGAAGATCCAATCTTCACATACTTATCACGGAGACTGGGAAGAAGTATAGAGGAAATAGGTCATCGCATTTATGACGGGCTAATGAAGGTATGAAACTGTAATCTTACTGTAAGCACAAAAGCAATGCTAGAAAGGTCTGACGAGATTACATATGCCTGGTACGTGCAATCACATCCAGTACTAGTTTTGCACGTGTATTTTCGGTTTACTTTTCAGTTACTAAAGGCAGACCAAAAACATTTTCTGCTAGGCGAGCAAAAGCAGAAGGCATCAGCAAAGCCACTAACCAGATCCTTACTGTTATTTTGATGACTTGTGCATTTGTGTGGTCTAGTGAGCCACGTTCATTGCTCTGTCTAGGTAATAAGAGCTTTTAAACATAAATACAAGTACTTAAAGAAACAATAGTACAGAAATGTGTATGTTTGTATTAAATGCCTTCCTGCAAAATATAGGAACCCTCATTGAGCGCCCACTAAGCTGCTGATGCTTAAACTACCAGCACTGCTTATGTGATTGAATTTTTACCTGTCTGAAAGGCAGAAATTCTGATTCCCTAGTTCATTCTTCCTGAATATTCACAACTATTGTCAAATGGCAGCTTTCCAGAGGAAGAAGATGACTTGGAGCAGGTTTGCTGCTCAGCTTTCTATTCCATAGTAATTAAAACCCTGATAAACCTTTTATTTCATATCTTAGTAGTTAGTACAGTGCATGTATTTCTCTTCACTCCAGAACTCTTCTTCATGGGTACTCTATAATATGGCTTCTTTTTACTGGCGAATAAAGAATGAGCCGTACCAAGTAGTAGAATGTGCCATGCGTGCCCTTCATTTTTCTTCAAGGTAAGAATAGCTACTAAAGATTTCTTTGCAGATTCCTTTTCTAGATATAGAATCATAGAATGGTTTGGCTTGGAGAGGAACCGTAAAGATCATCCAGTTCCAATCCCCCACCATGGGCAGGGACATCTCCCACTAGACCAGCTTGCTCAAAACCCCATCCAACCTGGTGGTTGGATGCCCCATATCCTGCTTAGTAAACATGTTTTCGTTTCTAAAACTATATTCTAAGGAATAATCCATGTTACTTGTTCTTAGTCTTTATGTGCTACACTAGGCATATATGTAGTTTAGACATTTTTTTTCTATCAATTTGCTTATTTAATGTGTGACTGACAAATGAGTGTATCCTTACGCACGATTCTAACACTGTGTGACCTTTCTAATGTCTGTTTTCTCTTTATTTCTTCTAGGCAAAATAAAGATATTGCACTGGTAAATTTGGCAAATATTCTACACCGGGCTCACTTCTCTGCAGATGCAGCTATTGTGGTCCACGCAGCTCTGGATTACAGTGACTTCTTTACCAGCTATTACACTTTGGGAAACATATACGCAGTAAATACTAACTTTATTTTCCAGGACTTGTAGAAAAGCAAATATTCTTTAATCTTTCTGGCCCAACTTGGAATGCTTTACTCTTTTACAACGTGTTTTGCGTTCCACATGCATTTCACACTTAACGTTTAAGGTTCTGTCAAGATACCAAGATATTATCCAACAGTCTGTCTTTCGGTAAAGGTTTTTATATGCACTTAGAAATAAAACCCAAAGAAATTCTTCTGCAGCTTTATTTTTTTACAATGGCTTGAGTTTCAGAAATGACAGGCTGCTTGTTACCACAAATTAAAATTTGAGTTAATGATTTCTTTAAAAATGGTATCTTTTTTTATTAAATGTTACCAAACAATGGCTAATTCTCTCTCGGTCGTTTCTCAGATGCTTGGAGAGTACAACCACTCAGTCCTGTGTTATGATCATGCTCTACAGGCCAAACCAGGGTTTGAGCAAGCTGTAAAAAGGAAGCACGCTGTTCTATGTCAGCAAAAACTAGAGCAAAAATTGGAAGCCCAACACAGGTAAATAACGAAGCATCCTAGTGGCAATTCATACAATCCCACTTCTGTTGTTCTGTTGCAGCAATTATTTGCGTTCCAAATAGAATAGTGGTTTTCAACATTATATGTTTATTTGACTATGCAGTAAAATTATTCATTCGAATATTTTTAAGAAACCCAAAGTTGAAAATGGGCAACGTTGTAGGAAAAGCCAATGTTTTAAAAAGCTGTCAATCTTTTCTACTGTTGAATTTTCAAGATCTCTTCAGCGAACATTAAATGAATTGAAGGAATATCAGAAGCAGCATGACCATTACCTCAGGCAACAAGACGTTTTAGAAAAGTACAAGCTTATCCAGGAGGAGCAAATCTTGAGGAACATCATTCACGAGACGCAAATGGCAAAAGAAGCTCAATTAGGTACAACTTTATAGAGTTTGTGCTCATTATAGCAATGAACTGCACAATATTCAAATTAATGTCAGGACTTAACTTCTTTCTATCTTAAGATGGCCCTGAGTGGCTGTCATGTTCTGCTTATTAAAACAAGGGATTGCAAAATGTTCTTCAACAGAGTTTGAATCTGTCAAAGGCAGAGTTTCCTCTCTGCTGATTAAATCAATAAAGAGGACTGACCCAATTACGGGTGGAGGGATTGACTATATGCTGCCTTTGCTCCTCGGAAACCTCACTTATATAGTAGGAAAAAAAAAAAAAATCTGTGTTGTGCTTTGTAGGGAACCATCAGATTTGTAGACTGGGCAACCAGCAGCATAGCTTGCACTGCCAGTGGGACCAGCCAGTTCGTTATCACCGTGGAGACATCTTTGAAAATGTGGAATATGTTCAGGTTTGTCTCTGAATTGATACTGCTGCTTTAAGTTGCATCCCATTTGCCTCATTAGCAAAATAGTTCCATTTTTGTGAGGCTTGACAAAGGGGGTACATTTTGGGTATGGTAATTATAGTGGAAATCATTTAATGTCCTTACCAGAGAGTGAAGTATTTAATGCTAATTTATTTTGCTAATAATACAGGCTGAGATTGACTGTGGATTACAGAAATTTAGAGGTTTTATCGTGTAAGACTTTGTTTTACTTAAGAAAGAGATATGTTGGAATTATTTAAATGTAAAAACTTTACTTTAGTCCAAAGTCTTAGTTTCCTCTGAGTTACCAACCACTTCTATATTGACTCCTTTGCTTTTTCAACCTGCATAGAACAGCCAAGTATTTTTTTCTAGGGAGAACAAGAATCCTCACTTGAGGAATTTCAGCTTTCTCTTACATAAATGAACTACATTTCAGGCATTTTAGCAGGAGCAAAACATATTTAATCTTCCAAATTTAGTTTCCTTCAGAGAGGACAGGAAAAACCTTTGGGCAGCTAATGTTAATGAAGAGGCAAAAGTTTTCTAAGGAGTTTTCTTTTCTAATGCATATGTGGTGTATGGAACAAGAATTATTATTTAGTGGAAAGAATATTCCAACGTAACAACTTAAAAGTCTATTTAAAATAAAACTGTATCAATAACTTAACTCTACAGCTTTAAAATGGATCACAGTTTCTTTTGTTTATTACGCTGCTGTATGACTCAAGCTACGCATCTTTTGTGTTCTCCTCCCAATTTAGTCTAGAAAGACTTAGATGACATTTAAAGGGCCCTTCCAACCTAAAACATTCTATGATTCTATTACATTTTCCTACCAGAAGCAGCACAAAACTGCCATAAGCAACAAACAAATGAAAGAGCAGAGCTCAGTGGTGTTGTACCTGGTGGAGGCTTTTGCAGCCCAGAAATAAGGTGTTATCCTGGTGTTCTGTGCGTTTGCTGGTTGTGTATCTCGATATAGAAAGTGCAGCAAGGAAATCTGATAATTGAGAAGTTTTGGAATCAAGGTGTATACCGATACTGAAAATCCAGAATGACAGCCACCCAAGCAACACCACTGCTGTGTTAGAGCTACAGATAAAGATTATGGTTTTGTTTCTTTTGCAGTGCGGAATGTCTGCTGGAGTTTCCCCTTAACTGGTTTAAGAAACAGGAATGGTTATTTTAAATTATGTTTTCTTCTTGGGTGTTCTCCCTATTATAATAATTTTAAATTATTAAAATTATAATAATTATAAGTTCAGATTAGCAAGATAATTTTGCAAGCCATGAGTCTTAATAACTCTGACTTGAACTAGAGCTGTGCAGTCTAGATAGGTATATTTTGTTTGTGGTTTATTGGAAATGTTTGTTTGGTACCTTTTAGTTTTTGTTGTTTGGTTGTTTTTTCCATTGTTGACTTATATCATGAATATTACTTTTCCCTGGTGTGAATCAATCAAGAGCCTTAAATTTTCTCTTTGTTTTTTTCCTACTACCTAAATTTCAGCTCATCAGTGAGGCTTAGCTACATAAGTAGTGGGGAAAAAATAATGTGCAGAAATTTACCCAGTAACCTACCATCTCTTTTCTTTATCAAATAGCTGGTTTTTGTCTTGTTTCTAGTTTGGTGAAGACTCTTCAACTTCTAGTATGACCTCTGTGAATTTGGATCTTCATGCAAACCAAAGTGACCACAGCCAGTCCTTGCAGTCTTCTCCTGTTGCTCGTTCTATTGTTTCAGTATGGAGCGTAGAACCCAACAGAGTAAGTGAAGGGGATAAGCTTCACCATTCCAAAGAGGAGCTGTGAAAGAGCGAAGCTTGTCCTTGTTTATCTGAAACTTCTTAGCGTTTGGGATGCAGTCTTGATGTGTGGCAGCACTGGAGAATGTAGCATTCTGAAATTTTTCAACATATAAATGTCTCTGTAGTTTCTCTGTACCTGTTTCCCATCATTTGAAACTCTACTGCAGTGCAGAGGGGGTTGTTCTTAGCTAGCCTGGTGAATAAGCATCTACTGCAAAGGAAGCAGTACAGCTGAGTAAGGATTGAAAACTGGACTGTTGATATTCCAGAAAAGATGGAAAAATAATAGCTTTAAAGGTCTCTGCTCTTTTTTCCCTCCAGACTATTCCTTATGTTCCTAGTAGCTTGTTTATTAGAACATTAAAAATGTTTCAAAAGTCCTTGCTTTCCCCTTTAGGACAAACAGCATATTCTTTGGCCTCAGCGATCAGAGTGCATGAAATCTTTCCCCAGAATTCCAGATCCAGAAGAACTGCCAACTTACTTTCTGCCTCCAGAAAACAGGGGATTCAGGCAAGTGGCAGTTTTTAAAAATTACATTTGTAAGCTTTTCACAGCAATGTCTTAATGAGTATTGGCTTTCCAGAGAGGATGGATGCAATTAGTAATCAACAGCATAGATGTGTTTGCATCTTTTCTCTGGCCCTTCCACAGAGTGAGGGTGTTTTCCTTAATTGTCGTCTTTGCTGTAACTGTAACTGATCCATTTTCATGGTGCTTCTTCCCGAGGTGAATATGTGAAGTATCTACAGTATTACTAAAAGAATGAGGATTTAATCACAAGTCTGAATGTCTTGTAGAGCATATTTTAAAATAATAATAAAAGACTTCGAGAGGAAGAGAATGAGGTGTTTATTTAATAAATACAATTAACTGTTGGACATCACATACATCCTCTAGCTTTAGTAACAGAAAATTGTGAAGAACAGAAAAGACTTAAAAACGATTAGGAGTGGAAATCCCTGGCTCTTTCCTTTGGGACAGAGGTAGAAAAACAGCTTGGTTGTTGAATAGTCAACAGTATTTGTTATTGCATAGGATATAATAAACATGTCTCTGTTGCAGTAGCAGTTAGAATTGCTACTCTAATTAGAACACAGCAATTAGAATTTCCTAATATCCTACTCGCTTAATGTTATAATGGCAATAGTAAGAAAGCTTTCTTCTCCTAGTGAGTATAATTCTAGTATTGAGCATGTATTAAAGCAGAGGTTCCCATCCATAAATGTCCTGAAGATTCCTTTGGAAAATACCTTAGGATGTTCTTCCCAAATTACTTGGTTACCTCTTAATGTTTTTCAAACCAAACTTTAGTTTAAAAAACTTCAGCATTTTCTTTTTCACTTATCTATTTAGTCTTAAACTTCATACAGTTAGCATTAGCATGATATGAGATCCTTCTGTGGCTTTACTGCATTGTCCATTATTTATAGCCATTCTCTGCTTATAAATTGAAAGTAAACACCTTATTTATTACTGACTTTTCAAAGGGAAGGGTGGTCCTTGAAGTCTCCTGGTTTGCAGCTCATGTCTCGTGGCAGTCTACAGCAGGAGGCTCGTCAGTTGATACGTAGCCGATTCCTGTGTTGGTAGATCAGTGATGTGCTGTGCGTGCTATTAATTTCTCTTGGTTCCCCTCATTTCTAGAGTCCACCCCATCCTGGGTATCCCAAGAGATGCTGTTGGGCATGAAACCCAGGCACCCGACTGCTCTTCCATTACTGATGCTCGTAACAACGAATCTCTAAACATACTGGTTAAGGAACTAGACAGTAACCTAGATTTGAAATTCAAGATGCCGGATGATCAAGCAAGACAAGTAAGAAACGTTCTTGTTGTTTCTCTTCTATTTTAAAGTTCTCCTCTTTATTGCCTTAAAAAGCTTATTCAGAACATGAAAGATTCTGATATTTAAAAGATTACTTGATATCACAAGCCAGTCGGTACTCCCAAAGAAGGGGAGCAAGGCTGGAGAAAGGCAGAACTTGTCACTCAGCGTAAGACTCGTTGTCTGACTTCTTTCAAATGCTGACCAAAAGCACACAGAATAGGAAATTTAATTTACGATTTGAAATCACTGCTTTCTTTTAAAACTTCTGAGTCACTTGGCACAATGCATCTTCTTGGGGTTTGCAATAACTACTGTATTTTACCAAGTTGTTAGTTTTAGGCAGAGATTAGTCCTTTATTCTTTTTCCAGGGACTGGCTGCTTTAATCGTTACATGTTCACATAATCTGTTTAGAACAATTTATTTTTTTTAACCCCCCACTTTACTAAAGCCAAGACTTAGGGAAGTAAGACTTGAATGACCATGTAAAATTTATGTAGCTCTTTAAAAAAGGTTATTTAAATCTTTATTGTCCAGGTTTTGCATTCTCGTATCGACAATCAGACTATTACACAGGCGAAGATAGGAGCCTTTCTAGATCATGCCATGAAAAAGGTAAGTCCAAAACTGTAGTGTGAATTAAATGCAGAATTCTTACTTGAGGCTCGTTTCTATGCTTCTAAAGAAGTCAGTCAGTGATGTGCAAGAAATGCTCTTTTTTGCTGCTTGTAACTGAGAAGAAACTAACTTAAAAATCCATGTTTACAGGTAAAGCACAAACATATAGACAGTATCCATTTAATTTAGGGTAGTGTGGCCTAAAGAACCCTGTAGTTACTTGTTGTTGTGAGTGCAGGACACAGAACAGTAAGATATTAGCTAATTTTGGCAGATGTTTGTTGAACTGAGAGAAATAGCTTGGAACTACTCCTCCATCTTTCACCCCTCCCTGTGTTCCTGCCTTTTGCTCTTCTTCCTCCTCCCTACAACCCTGCCTTCCTTCCCACCCCCCCTATAAAGAAACCAACCCTCTGTCAATCTTCTGTCAGGATAATTAGCACTCTGAGGCAAAGGATGTGCATCTGTCGAACACCCCGTGGAATGCCACCTCCATCTTGCGTGGGGCCTTTGAGAGTCGTCACGAGTCAAATGACGGGAAGCATTGAGATAGAGGTTGACTCTTTTTAACGTGCCAAGCTGATAATTCTCAAATTAACTCCCTTGTACAAGTTGTGTCAAGGCGGTGTCTGTGTGTATTGTTTCTGGTCTAATCAGGCCCGCTTACCATGTGCATCTGTCTTACCCAGAAGAAAAATTAACAGCAGGAGTTGATTCCTATTATTATTCTGTTCAGAATAGTCCTGTACAACTCTTAACAGTCTTACTGTTGCTATGTGTAGGTATTTTGGGTTTAACTGCAGTATTCTGTTGCTTTCACACTAAAAGTCTGAACTTCTCAGTCATTTAGATGCTGATGTAAGAGCGCTGTTGTCATTCCTGTTCTGATGGTGGTCGCCATTCTAGGGCAAGAGTGCCACAGTTGGTGTCTTTATACCGGGAAAGACAAACAGGCTGAGGATTTAGTTGAAGAAAGGTCATTGAGACCTGTGTACCTAGAGTAATTCAGCCTGAATAACATGCCAGTAATGTTACGTATGTGCATTGCAAAATAGGTGTGATAAATACTCTTGCCATTATAGATTAGGTCAGGTACTCTGAACAAAGAGCTAATATATCCTAGCGATATCATCCAGTTCATCTCCAACCATAGGTGGAACCCTCCTGTGTGAGGCTGTTTTGAAAATCTGGAAGAAAATCTTTGTACTGATTAACTTTTTTAACATAGTATTACTGTAATGCCAGTTATATTGCATTAATACAGTACTGCTTTGAAGATCCTATCTGTTTGGCTTCTTTTACCTTGGCTGCGTGTTTCCTACTCATGCACACACTTGGGCTTCAGGTGTGTAGGCTGGATTGGCCACTAATTTCAGTTGTTGCTTTTAAACCTTTAACTCTTTGTCAAATTGGTTAATACCCAAAGTATTAAAAACTAGAATCTGAGTGTTTCTAAACCATTTCAAACTGCTCCATCTGAAAGTGGATGTTTAACGTAGCTCTGTCCCCCTGTCAGGATTTTAAAGCTTTGCTATTTCTCCTCTAGGGTAAGCGTTTGTTTTTTCTGTTGTAGGTGAAAGAGGAGGAAGGAATGTTCAAGGTGTATTTGACATTCTCCCCACTCTTCCGCCTGCCCTCCCTTGTTGCTTGCAATTTTACAATCTTTAAATAGTATCTAATGCCCGTCACTCATCAGCTTTTCTAAAGAGAAAACTAAATCTAAGAAAACACAACTCAGGACCCTTAAATTGAAAGGAAATCTTGATGTTGGATGGAGAACGTGGAAGGAAATCTAACTACAATTTAAGAGCTGTCTGACCTTCAAATTGTAATATTTCTACATAAATCTCTATTGATGTAATTTGAAGACTCTGAAGTGGCTCACAAATGTTGCTTCCTGAAGCAGGTTAACCATTATCACTTGTGTATTTTAAGGGATTTTTGTGGTCATGAACAGAGCGTGAGCAACAGCTGTTACTGAATTGCAGTTCAGACTGTTAATTGCGTTAATTAGAATAGACTGATTAATCTGGTAGCCATTGGAGCAAGGAGTAATTTGTATCTAGTTAATAAGGTAGTGTGTGCAAGGTGAGTTTTATTTGGCTCTTACCAAAGAGCAGGCAATTCTGTCTTCCTGCAACCCCTCTTTGAGGGTGTTTTCATCCTTTTCCCTGACTCTCCTATAGCCAGAAGATCCCCTATGGCTTGTGCTTAATGAAGCTGGATTGTACTGGCGTGCAGTTGGGAATGGCACCTTTGCTATCACCTGTTTGCAAAAAGCATTTAATTTGGCTCCACACGAGTACCAAGACATCCCTCTGGTCAATCTTGCTAACCTCTTGATTCATTATGGTCTGCATTTGGACGCCAGCAAGCTCCTGCTGAAGGCTTTGGCCATCAATGCCTCTGAGGTAAGATGATGGGTTTTGGCCAATGGTGAGTGTCTTTTCCTCTTTTATTTCTAAATATATGTTACTTACTTGCTCTTACTTATCTGTGCATGCAGTTCAGCTTCCAGCTTGTGATTGGCAGCAGATATTAATTTTCATTTAAACTCTTGATAGCACTGGGGGTTGATGCTGATCTCTGAGAATACAAACATCTAGAGCAGAAGTTTTTCTAAAATAGATGACACTTTTTGCCTTCCAAAGCCTGTATGAACTCAGCAGTGCCTCCAAGGAATTTAATCCTGGTGTTTTGGCAACGTTTTCATCTAAAACAGAGATCTGTAATGCTGTCAGCATTGTATATTGACTTTCAAAAAAAAAACCCTTAAAGTAGCACGTCTGTCACCAAGATCGTTGGCTGTATAGATGCTCTTCTGTGCCACTTGACTTTTTATCTGCATTGTTTGATTTGTCCCTAGATTTCATCTATATACTTGAAGGAAAAGCTCTCTTCTGGTTGTTTGGTGACTTTACTTTCAACTGTAGGTTCAAACCAGGTTTTTTGTATTTCTGAATGGTAACATTATAAACATTTTGTAGGTTGTCAAGTACAAAGTTTCTGTATAAAGTGGTTAAGCTACTGGACTCACCAGAATAGTTGTGAAAGGGAAACGGGGGGGATGGATGACACCTTTTCTTTAGCAAGTCATTTTGGTCTTATTTTTGAGATGCTTCAGTAAGAAGCTCAAGTGACTTTTTTCCTGGGCTTCTACCTCTGTAGTTAGATAAACAGAACTTAAACCTGACAGGCCACCAGTCATCTATCACATTAAAAAGCTAAAACCAGAATGAGATTTTTCAGTGTAGCATTCAGGAACAGTTCTGCAATTGTTGGAAAGAAATCTAGCCCATTTGGGTGGCAGGGCAGAGTGCAAAAAGGAACTATAGAAAGAATGATGCTTAAATGATGTGCCTTGAGAAGAACACTTGAAAGTGCAGCCTGGAGAGGAAGGAGCCTGGGGAGCCTTAAGACTGTGTTGTGTGAGTAGGGTTTTCCCTCAAAACCACCGTCAAATCCTACCTCATTACAACAATGCCTGCTCCAATTTTTTCTTCAGGCATTCTCAGCCTTCTAATGCCTATTGTATCAAAAACTCTGGAAGGAGAATTTGTACTTGAATAGTATTTCCTGGAATATAATGGAAAGTAAATACAAATTTAAATGAATTGCAGCTACAGGGAGCGAAGTATGTGCTGTATTAGCAAAAGCTTTTTTAAAAAAAAAAATCTTGTTCTGAGTGGTGTTTAATAATACAAGACAAGATGAGTTTGAGATATCTTAAGCTACTGATCAGTCTCCATATTTTCAGATGATGAGTGTAAAATTATACCAGTGGAAAAAAAGGACCACTAAATTACAATGGTACAGTCATTATTCTAGCATTATACTGTTAATTGCAGCAAATTATGTTGTGGAAGTGAAAGACTTTCCAGTCAACAAACAAAATGTATTGTTCTACTGTGTGCCTGTATTAAAGTGCTAATTACTTTCTACCCAGTGAAGAAGGTGTTTATAATTTGTACTTGTGAAAAACAAACAAACAGATTTGAGGGAGGATAGACAAAAGCAGTGGACAAAAGTATTAAGTTTTATTAAGAATTGAAAGTAAACATAAATACATACCCCTAAGTTAGTGTAACATTGGTGTTTTCAGTAACCCAGTTCTGCTCAAGTAAATCCTGCACACTGCTGACAAATTAAATGCATCCATCCTGCTAGAACACTAGTAATGTTTGTATAGTTTTTGCTGACTTTTAATCATTCTAAAATGTCTTCCAGCATTTCAGTTTATTTTTTTGCTGCTCTGAACAGTAAGCATTATGTTTGTGATGGTTTATAAGTATTTAATGCTTCATTTCAGCTTGTGTGGTATTTAACAGCTGGTTTTCATGGTGGGAAGATGGAATGCTGAGCACAGCCTTATGTCAAAACAGCTTTCGTTTAGCACCAATGCATCAGGCTGTTAGCTCTCCATTCTAAGAATAAGCAGCCCCTATTTAAGAAGTTTTCTAAATTCTTTCTAGCCAAATTTGGGAGGGTGTGGATCGGCAGGGTATTTTCCTAGTTGGCTTCAATTTTAAACAGTAAATAGACTTATGCAGGGGTATGTCGCTTTTCTCTTTGCAGCCCCTGACTTTTTTGAGCCTAGGAAATGCGTATCTGGCTCTGAACAACATTAGTGGATCCCTGCAGGCCTTCAGGCACGCGCTGGATCTGACAACCAAGTGCCCGGAGTGCGAAAGCAGCCTGAAGATGATCCGCTGTTTGCAGTTTTACCCTTTCCTGTACAACATCACCTCTTCTGCATGCAGTGGTAAGCAACTGCTGAAAGATGGATCACAAGGGAGATAGTGTCTGTTTGCCTTGGGTGTTGCGCCTGCAGTTCATGAGTACTCTACTTTTTTCCCAAGGATCCTCCCTTTTGCTTTATCTCCCTGTAAGTACCGAGGTTGAGGCACTGGTTTTAATGGAGAAGGTACAGTCCATTAAGAAGTGCTTGAGGATGACTTCTTAAATACCTAGAGGGCTGCCACTGAGTGCAAATTGCTTTCTGAGTGTGTCAATAATACTTTAACCACTTCCCCGGTATCTCTTGCCGGTCACTGAGGAGGAATGCTGGACTGAGTATTTATGAAAGTGCATAGCTACTACTGCTAAGCTACTCAACAGCCCCTCTGTACCTCCCTTTGAATTTTACAGTTAGGTGGATACGTTTTCTTAAAGCTGAAGAATTTGATTGAAAAACAGTTTAGTTTTAATTGCAGAATCACAGAATCACACAGAATTTCCTAGACCGGGAAAGACCTTTAAGGTCGCCTAGCCCAATCATTAACCTAACACTGAGAAGACCTTGACTAAACCATATGCCTCAGCATGACATCTACACTCTTAAATAACTCCAGGGATAGGAACTCAACCACTTCCCTGGGCAAGCCATTCCAGTGCCTGATAACCCATTCAGCAAAGAAACTCTTCCTCATATCAAATCTAAACTTCCCTTGGTGCAACTCAAGGCCATTTCCTCTGTGCTTTGGGTTGTAGGCCTGTGTGGTAGTGGTGGTTTTACTTCACCTGTGTCATGTGAAAGGATTAAGTAGTTTGGCAGAAAATAAACCCCCTTGCATTACAGCTGGTCCTCAGATATCAGAGAGTGGGGGTGGCTAGGTTTAGATTCTGAGTGATGTCCAATTTGGCACTATTAGTGCAGTCGTGTTCAGTATATCTGAACTCTCCCAGCTTGGGATTCACTAACAGTGCACTGCACTCCCCCGCTAGTCACACTCCATGATCTCACACAGCCGGTGAGGAGCTCGAGAAGATTTCGATGTTTAAGAGTCCAGATCTTACCCAAAAGTGTCCCTAAGGGGGGAGAAGCAAGGTTCAGCCTCTAAGCTGATCCCAGGAGTCAGAGATGATCGGCGATAGTATCCGCCCTGACTTGTCCACGGTGATGTCTTCCCTGACATCCCCCCTTATTTAAACCATTTTTATAATCATTTTTACCTTCAAGGTGGAGCTTGAGGGACTCTAGTCAGAAATACCTTTGTTATGATCGGTGTAAGTTTCTCTCACTTCGCTTTTAAAGATGTAGCTGAAGAAAATTCACAGCACAAGCTGATTGAGGGATGGTTGCGCTTTGAAGGCGGGTAGCCTTTGGGATGGAGGTGTGTTTCAGGATTAGAATAACATTATAATGAGCAAAGTTCACAAAAAGGACAGTACTTTGTCAAAAACTGGCAGACTGTTGGCAGAGGGTCGCAAGCAGGCAGCTTATCAGTCCTGTAGTACCATCAAATTCCCATCTCTGCTGTGATTTCACAGGGCCTGGCCATGGAATCTTCACTCCACTCCATCCCCCGTGCTGCTTGCAAGCAGTGTTGCACAGGGAACTTGTGAAATGGATTCCTGGCGTATCAGTTGTGCTCTACCCCGAAAGTTTCTCCGATATTGCACCTTTCCTTAATGTGTGAACAGTGCTCCACCTTTAGTATGACTTTAATTTGTAAATCACCTCCAGTCATTATTCCACAACCTGTCAAAAGCTTCTATTCAGGAGGACTTGAACTAACTAGTGAGACACAGAGTTCCTTGCTCTGCTGCCGTGAGTCATCAGCAGAATCCAGCAGATGGTCAATGGAAGTTACATGCTGGCACGGGTAGGAATATGGGAGAAAAAATCTGAATTTGTAGTCTGATTTTTGATTAGAGTACATGCCTGGTGTATATTTCAAATAGGTGAAATATGCATTTCCTCAAACGTGTTGGGACATTGGCTGTTAGCACAGGGCTTTGGAAGTGTGATACACTAATGCAGATTTGTTGGACGCTTGATTATAGGCTTCTGTTTCTACTGCTGCTTGGTACTTTTTTTTTTTTCTTTCTCCTAATTTACCTCTTTTCTAGATATAAATTTGTATTTCAAACCCAGGTCACTTCATGCATGTGAGAAGAGGAATTAAAAACCTCAGGCCAACACTTTTCCATTTAACTTTCTATATTAAAGTATGTAAAGGTTTAGTTTCGTTGTAAAAGGATTTCTAAATCTGTGAAGGTTTTTGGAAGTAGAGGCAGTGTGAGTACATCATGAATTTATGTGCACACCATCAAGACATCTCCGAGTGCTTTTATGTGCTGAGTGTGTTTGTGAAAGCAGTGCACGCTTCCTTCCTTGTTGACTTAGTTCTGTCGTGTACAGCAATAGCTTAATGATCTGCTTTAAGTGTGGCTTTAGTGCCCTCCTGTGGCACAAGCACCCTGTACCACATGAAATTAAAAATCTTGGGTTAGTTCATCTACTTCCTCTGAAAATAAAACATGGGGAAAAGGTATTTGATCTTCCAAGTGTATGGATTTTCCTTTGTCCCCCAGCACTTAAGTTCTTAGGAAGTTAATAAGCTTAGACCTTTAAGCAAATTGACCTGAAGAGGAGAGGCTGACCTGAAAGGAGAATCACTGCTTGAAACTCTTCGTAGGAAGCTTATGGACAGATTAAATAACTTGCTTAAATCAACATCACAGTTTAAGTCTCTGACTCTTAACTTGACAGCTGCAGTCACTTCAAGTTCCCTACAGTGATTTCAGATGCACAAAAACTAAGCAAAAACATCACATCTGTGTTAAACCATAGAGATGTGAAATAATTTGCACCTTTCGCTTACTGATGCCCTACAAGCTGTGACTGACTTGGTAGTCCCAGCAAGGGGCTGCTAAATTTTGTTTCCATTAGGTCCTTTTAGACTTTTTTATCATGTTAGGATTTTAGTTTCCTTCGCAAGCTGCTGTATCTTTTTCCTTCAAGGAATGCTCATCATTTTGTGTTAATAGGTGGAAAGAAGGGATGTTTACTCTTGGGGTGACGGGTTTTGAGCTTAGCTCAGAATTTAATCTGGTTTTAGTTGAAGGAAAAGACCAGATCCTATATCAATCATATGGGATTCTGAACTGAGTGCTACTGTATGTTTAAAATTCAGCTTTCTTGTTCTCTGACTTGTGGGTCGTGTAAAGTCTTAAGTGCTCCCAGACCTTGTTTGGACTACCACAAATGTTAGTACTCTTATTTATCTGGTTATATCAATAACAGGCATGAGATCTGTAACCATTCATTTCTCTTCTGCTTTTACACTCTCTTCATTGCCTTATGGGAAAGTTCATCTGTATAAATGCAATAGTCAACCCTGGTAGGGTTTTTAAACAAGCAGAATTCTGGAAGCATGGTGACAGCTTGGCAGAGCTCTCAGAAGCACGCCGTGGCAAATGTTTGCATTGTCATTTAATAATAGCATAGAGAAAGTGGGGTTTGTCCTCAGCCGTAGCAGTTCTAAAATAATTTGAAGTTAAATACTCAGTTACTTATTTCTACTCACATTACTTCTTGTTCGTCCTGCAAGTTCCACCTGGGATCAGAAAACTGAGCTGGATTCATTCTCCCTCAAGCATCTCTGATAGCGGAGATCACGCGTCGATAAAAAAAAATCATAGAGTGTCAGTCCATCTGAAAGATCTGTTGGTAATGCCCAAGTGGGATCTAGGTCACTGCATTTGGTCTCTGGAGTTTAAGTTGTATTCATGCAGAATGAAAACACCTTGCTGAATGCAGGCAGGTGGGAGATCCAGAGAACAAGGACTGCTTTTTGTCCTGCTGGAGACAGACGTCCCATGGGACCAGGGTGTTGGGAAATGTCAGACATGCTTCTGGCTGGGAGATCCAGGAGAAATCTGATGTGAAAATGTGCTCTGTGGGACTAACGTGACCCGATTATTCTTTCTAGTTTTATTCTACCATTTCTTCACTGCTAGCCCAGCGAGGGAAGCAACATTTCATACCATCTCCTCTTGCCACAATAATCATGGCATTCCTAGAAGATAGTTGACCAGATGTAGGCTTTTTGATATGTTTTACTATTTGATTTGGTTCCTGCTGTATAAATCAGCTCTTGCGCTGAAAAGTCTCTTGTCTGGCATCTCTGGTGTGGCTGGAGGAAGTTGAAAGTGAAGGACCTCACCCTGATAGTGCCATGCCAAGATCACTTTGAAACCAGTCTTTCCAAACTCAGTGTGTTTTAATTCTGAAAACTATACAGAGATCTGTAGATTGAGATTCTTAAAGTCAAAGAACACAGTACTGTGTTAAACATGGCATTTTTAGCTACACCTGTATCCAAAGGCTCTACAGCCACTGCTCATGCACTTTGCTTCCAAGCTTCTGCTTGCTGGAAAGCCATTACCCATCTTAAAACTGTCTGTAACCAGCAAACAAAGGGTGCTGTCCTAAGGATATCTCTGTTGCTCAGCTCCTCTCTCTTGTGCTTGTTAAACATGCTCATGGGTGAATTTGGTCTGCAGCTTCTTTTTGTTCTAACATTAGGCAAATTCTTTGCATGGCACAAAGTCTGCCTTGCTAGCTTACATACTTACTCTGATTATTTACAGCCTGGCAGCGTCCCACCAGTCATCGGTCTTGCTTTGCATCACGTGTCTGCAATATTTAGCATTCTGTATTCATTCTGTCTTTTCCTAGGATCTGAAGGCCACAGGCTGGCAGAAGAAGAAGAAAGTCGTGGCCTCATCTGCAGGAGTAACAGAGGTCACGGAGGAGTAAGGGGATAGCAAGGTGGAAGGGAATTTAGAATTGTAGGAGAGTTCAATGAGAGTTTACTGATGCAAAACTACTAATATATGAAGGAAAAGCAGTACAGTATTAAACTAAATACAGTATGACATTTCCCTTTATAGTGCAAATGATTCTTCATGATGCGTTACCTGGGTCATCCTTCAGTTACTGCAGCATAACTACGTGCTCATGTGGAAGGAAGAGAATCATCAGGGCTTAGAGTGGAAGAGAGAAGTTTTCTTTCAAAAACATTTTTCAAAACCTGATACTTTCAGTTAACAGACATATTAACATTTCCCTGCAATGGTTTTGGTGCTTTTTTTTGTGATAAGAATGTGGAGAAAATGAGACATACTTGCTACTATCTGTGTCTTGAAGATGCTGGAGCCTGGCCCAGGCTGCCCGTAGAGACTGTGGAGTCTCCTTCTCTGGAGAGATTCCAAACCTGCCTGGACAATGCGATCCTGGGCAGGCTGGATGAGATGCTCTCCAGAGGTCCCTTCCAACCCTCATCATGCTGGGATTCTGTGATTCTTCATCTCTTTTTAGGAGGCTGCCTTTTCCTCCTTGCACGTAGGTGATAAAAATTCTTACTGAACCTGGATAGTGTGCCTAGAACTGGACTTTTTAAAACAGATAGAGCAACTGTAGAACTTCAACAGCTTTTTTAGGAGGTATAGTAATTCCCCAGCCTATGTCTCCAGGGAGTTGTAGTTAGAGGAGCAACTTCATAGTAAAGCTGTACAGTCTGAATTAGTGAGTTGGTTAAAGCATGTTTGGAAGAGAAGGAACACGTCTACGCATGGGAGAACTGGCAAGGTGTAGTTTGGAGTCACTAGCAACTGGCCAAGGCCTTGAAGACTGTGCTTGCTTGGCTTGGCTTAAACCTGAGAACTTGTAACGTGGAGCTGTGTAGCCTCCACCTGTAAAGAATCATGTGGAGATTGTCTCAGAGCAGCATGCGATGCCATGTGCTCAGATGAAAATGAGCACTGCACACTGAGCGATGGCGTGCCAGGCACTTTACTACCACACATCTGTCTACTTTAGGGATTTCTTTTTGCCTTTTAAGGTTGGTTGCCTGGTTCATGGTAGTTTCTGTTGCCCTCTGACCATCCTCAAAGCTTTAAATCTATCATCTGTTCTGGCTACTAGTGACTGACACTAGGACAATTGAAAGCTTCCCTAGAGGAAGAGATTGATGCTTCTTAAATGCAACCATTTTGGGATAGAAGAGATATTCCTCCAAAAAGTCCTAGTCTTTCTGCAACCACTGTTCTATAGCTTTGTCCTATTCTGGCAGTGCGAGGAGAGTATTTTCCTGCCAAATACTAAGCTTGGGTGGTTGGCAGTATTCTTGTCATACTTAACCTGCTGCAGGTATTCCTTACCTGGACTCAAGACTAATGCAATTCTTGTTCAACACTCCTTCAAAATCAAGATTTTATTTTTTTTTTTACATCTTGTTTGTAGCAACAACTCTTCTTCATGGAGTCATGTAAAATGTGGCCTGTCAGACAAACTGCTAAGCACTTAAGAGTTCTCTTAGCTTAGTAGGAGACACACCTACCTGAGCAGGTAACATACTGTTTTGCTATTTGAATGTGTTGGTGTCTCTGCTTTGCTGTCCAGTTAGGAGGAAGATTGCAGGGATATCTATATAAATAGTCATGGATTGAGTCTGACTATTAATCTGCTCTTGTTGAACAGCATAACCTAGTGAAGAGATAAACATAAATACAGCCTACCAAGAATAGCTTCTTCAAATAAAAACCAAGAAATCAGGTCCCTGTGAAATACTGTTTAAATTCCAATATGCAGTGCAAACCATACAGAGTGGTAGTCAAGACACACGTAAAGCCATTACTTGGCTTTATCATGTCAAGCCCATCTGTAGAGAGATGCGGAAAGAACAATAACTCCACAGGATTATTTATTTAACTGGTGTAGAGTTCAGCTGCATGATGCCATTTCTTGTGAGTGGGTTACTGTTGTGCTTAAGTTTGAAAGGGACTTTCACAGGTGCTGCAGGATCTAACATTTAGCCTAAGAAGAGGGATGTGGCTTATGATGGAGGGAGGATGAGAAAGAGAGCTGAACAAATGCAGGTCACTGTTGCCTTTGCTCATGCTACTGTTTCTTAAACTAAGAATTTCCGTGACTTAATTAGAAACAGATTTTAGAAGTATGTTGTGTACAGGGAACTAATTAGTCATTCGATATTCAGACATTATACTGTGATCTGCTGTGGATGAGTGTTTATTGTTAAGGAATTAATAAGTTACTATTTTCTTATCTGACAGTAAAAAAAGAAAAAAAAAGATTTGGCACATAGGAGAAGTCGCTGAGGACAAGCCTTTGTCTTCAGAATTTAGATGTGCTTGTTTCTCTTGCTTTCTTTCCCCAAAACAACAACAAAATAATCAAGCTGTTCTTGAAGCACAGACTGAAATTCAGACTGGAGTGCTACTTTCCTACTGTATAGGCAGGACCAGGATCTCCTGAAAGAGACAATTTTTAGTCTCTTTTATCCACTGACAGGGTTGGAGAGTTTAAATTTAGATGTTTAGGTGTTTCTATGTTTGGGGCCCTATTCCTAGGCATCGTAGAGCAGGTTACCGCTTCTAGATGTGCGTCATAAAAACCCCCAAGCTCCTGTTTTAGTGGGTGGTGTGGAAGGAGGCGAGTGAAGGCTTTAGGTAGTCAACCTCTTCAATTTCCCCCCTCCCCATTTTTAACTATGGGATAGGTGTTAGGGGGGAGGGTTGACGTTTTCTTCTCCATTATAAAGTAGCCTACTGAAATCTTCCAAGATGTTTTGTGCGTGCGTCCCTTCTGAAACTGCAGTGTGTTCTAATTTAAATAGGTTTGTCTTCCTCTTTTAATTTTTTTCCATGTTTTATTTATCGCTTCTTTATATTTCATAAGGAAAATTTGTGCGTCTGTTCATCAGGGACTGGTCTGTTACGCAAGGTATTTCTCTCAATATGAACAAGAAATCTGCTTATGAATTGTTGGCATTTGTGTTTTGAAGGTTTTAATCAGAACTGCTGTAATGAGACAAATAGATAATCTTTAAATCTATATCTAAGCCAATTTACGGACATCTTTTAGCTACAAATCAGATTTAAAAACTATTCCCCTACAAGTGAAAACAGGGGGTTTTTAACTATATAATCCTCTTAATTGAAAACTGGTTGTTGGAATAAATAATAAAGAAGAAATACCTTTTGTATGCTTCATTTTCTGTGCTTGATTCTAAATTTTGACCACATAAATCATAATCATGTTGTTTACTATGCATCAAACCAAAGCTTGTTATGTAGCACGCTCTTCTGACTATTCTATTTTGAGCATGCCTCTCATCGTGTCTGAAGAAGGGCCACTGCCTGCTCATCTCAAGGAGGAGAGGGCAGAGGTAGGAATTTATGAAAATCAACTTCTAAAATACTTCATATTGCTTTTCATTATTTATTCTCTATACTTAGCTTTTATTTTTCCGTTAGCCATAGGTCCTACCCTTTGAAAATGTTTATTTTTGTCCTGTAACTTCCAGTTTTGCAAAGGAGAATTTAGATTAAAAGAAAAAAGCTAAAGAAGAAAACACACCAAAAGCTCAGGCTGAATTTTGGGCACTACAGCTGCCATTTCCTGCCAGTACCCCTATTGATATTTAACTTGAAATGCATGACCAGAGAGAAAAGTCGTTACAATCTGGCTTTCATTATTCTAGAATAGTAGTTATGACGTTACATGGGTAGTAGATATATTTGGGGGGGGTGGGGGGGGTGTGATTTATCCAGTCTGTTCAAATGGTAAGAAAGTGCTTTGTCGGGTTCAGGGGGAGCAAGACTGGCCGCAGCTGGGTGGGCTGCTCAGCTTTTCAAGCCTGCAACAGCGCTTTGAAATATTTTCTGCGGCTGCAGGTGTAGGTTGCCCGCCTGCTTTGTGCCTTTCCTGGGTGCTGTCATGCATAGAGAGTATGTAGCAGGACTTGTATATGTCTCTTCAGTTAAATAGAGATCTGTCAGATGTTCCCAGGTCAGTATTGCATAGCCAGGTAATTGTAAGGAAGAGCTTCTACTGTTCTTCTCCCTTTGCCTCCCTGCTCCGTTTGTCACTTTATTGATCATTTTTCACTACAAATAAACTGAGAACTCTTTAGTCATGGGGTCTTTTTACACTTGTGTGTGTGTGTGTGGAAAGCACCAGGTTCTCTTTGGCATTGCTTCTGGAGCACAGTGCCATCGTGCATTTCAGCAGTTACAGTTTGCGACCTTTCTGTAATGCTTTCGGTGACAGTCCTGGTCAGTGGTTTGCAATTTCTGCTTTCAAAGCTCAGTCATGGGATTCGTTTTGAAGTGTAAGTATGTATTTTTTCAGGAAAACAGTAAGAAAGGGAATGCATGAATTTTACAGTAAAATCTTAATAGAACCATGCTAATGTATAATTAAAGCAAGCAGAGCAGCAATAGCTGCTAACGACGGGTCCCTTCTCTAGATACTGCCCATCCTATGGCTTTTAAAATTCATCTCTAAATAACTGGCATGATTTTTTTTTCCCCTTAACAAATGTTGTGCAATCAAATACCTGTTCGTATGCGATTGCCCTAACATGGTTGCTGTAAATGGCGCGCACAAGGTCTTTAGCAAACTCATGTTCACCTTGAAGCATCAAAGTAATTTGGGTAGATAGCATGTTAATCACCAGGGGTAGCGTCGCTGTGAAAGTCAAAGCTCGTGTTTTATGTTGTCTGAAGGATGGTCTCTCAAACAGCATTTCCCCATAACCCTATCCTGGCTTGTTAGTGTCATACTGTGGTGAAGCCACTGTGGTGCAGAAAGTCAGATGGTTCTTCAGATGCTAGTTTGACCCATGTTTTGATGGCTGAGATGCCAATAGCTTTAGGTGCGCAAAAGGATTCCAGTTCAAGAAGGTGGTTAGTATTAGATGGGATGGATGATGTGGCAAATCTTCCCTAAACAGTAGGAAAAATCTAATCACCAAGCTTGTGAAGGCCTGTCCCAGGCTGCCCAGGGCAGTGGTGGAGTCCCCATCTCTGGAGGGGTTTCAAAGCTGTGGAGATGTGGTGCTGAGGGACACAGTTTAGTGGTGACCTGGCAATGCTGAGTTAACCGTTGGACTTGATGTTCTTGAAGGTCTTTTCATTAAACAATTATATGATTCTGTCTTTTCTGTATCTAAAACTTGTGTTCTGTTAATGCTGCTGTACAAGTGCTGCATTCACATTGGCCCCAAAATTTACAAACTAGAACAATGTGAGAAATAGAAACCTTTCATATATAATACCATGTTCTGCTTTTGATCTCCAAGATTTCAATGCTTAGTTTAGTTTGTATTGGCTTTCTCTGTCCAATGGATTTTCTTGATAATTTAGGAACCATGCTCTTTTTTTCTTTCCTCCCAATTTCTACGTTAACCTGGCCCAGTCAGACTATTTATGTGAAGGCCCAGACACTTATTTTGGGCCATCTCTACAGCATCTTTGTTTCACTGCCTGGAACATAGCAACCAGGTCTCATAATACACAAGGCAGGACAGACTCTGATCCACCTTCTTCTGAGATTTCTGATTTTCAGTGTTTCGGTACTGCCAGCTTCATGGTACACTCATCAGAGACCTTGAACTTCCACTGGGTTTTTTTTTTTAACCAGCGTTTCTTTTTTTTTTTTTTTCCCTGCGACGTCAGACATCTGAAAGCAGCAATAGGAAAAAATTAGGCCACTCAGGTTTCTATATATAGCAGCTCTCAGATCCCAAGAAAGCTAGTACTCTCCTCTAGTCTGCTTTTAGCTGCCAGTGTTTGTGAATTAATATTAGCAGTTGGTCTTAAGTAGAATTTTAAGTGCTGTCATGGTTTTGGGGTTTTTTTCTTCTCCTTGCTATTTCCAGCCTTTTTTCCTCATTTGGGCATTTTTATTTCAATTAAAAATAGTTGTCTTATTTTCAGCCTCTTTGCTTTTTTCTTTATACTAATGATGAGTTGACCTTCAGCAAAGGGAATTGTGGTCATCACATTACTGAGAAGCACCTGACTTGCATCAGAATCAGGCTGTTCTGGTGTCAGGCAGGGAGACAAGTTTCAGCTTTAGGGTTGTGTGCACACCATTTCTCATAAATTACACATGAGGATCTCCATATGTTGATTTTTGTAATTTTTCTTTTTTAATGAAACCAATTAATTTTTTTATTGACAGCGTGGAGGAGGTGGGGAGGGGATTAAAGAAAGAGTCAATGACTGATTAGAGGAGGAAAGGCAGAGTATAACTGGATGGCAGATGTTAGAAGAGTTTGCGACATTAAATTCTTCCGGTTTATATATTTACTCATAAAATAACATTTGACTCCTTTTATATACAGCAGAAAAAGTAGGGCAAGAAATAGTTTTCACAAAGGATTTATAAATACAGTTTTATTTGTTTGATTTTGGTGACTCCCCTAGAAAATGCTGATCTGTATTTCCTCCAGGGATGCCACCTGAGCGTTCACAGATGCCAAAGTAGAGAGCATACAGTAAAAAACTGTCATTTCACCTTGCTGAGAAGTGGTGGAATAGGTTACCCTTAACACAAGAGTTACAACCAGCCTCTTATCCTGCTGGCCTGATAGAAGAGTGAGACCTAAAAACAGTCTTTTGTAACATGGGGCCATTCACCAGTCACTAATCTACTTTATTCTTCATGTTTTATGCTGCCAGTTGAAAAAAAAATGTTTTCCATCCACATGGAGCAATAAAATTTGCATTCATGAATGGGGAACATACTTAAGAATCTTGCATTTCGTTTAAGCTTTCTTCGATTTGCTGTGTGCTTCTTAGTTCAGTTGTGTATGTTGCTGTTTTCACTCACAAGTGGTTGAAATCAAGGAGGGAGGGACTGGAGAGCAGCAGCTTTGTTCAGGCAGTATGTTTTTCTCTGCAGTGACAGGCTTCCCATCTGACGACAGGCAGGTCCCTTGGTCCCTTGCTTTTGGTCCCATAGCTATGCAGTGGGGTTCGGGATCCTAGGTCTCTGTATTTGGTGGAATTTGAGCCTGTAACCTCACCACAGAATTACAAATGTTAAGTTTTCAGCAGATTAATACCCGTAGGTTTTCTCTGTATTTAATGAGCTAGTCATACCTACATACTGTCTATTGCTGGCACAGAGGGTCGGGGCCTGGCAATCCCATCTCAGTCTGTCTTGGCCCTTTTTCTTTTGCACATAAGCAGGGCAAGCACTGTGGTGTTGAAGTGAAGTTCCTATGGCCTGCATCTCCCACATATGGTTCAGTGGCACTAAAAATATGTCTTGGGCACGCTCGTTGGAGTTGCTCCCAGCATACAATCATTTCCTACCAACTGTGCAACCTTCCCTCAAGAGATATCTGAATTTTCTTTCATGAGTTCATAGTGTGTACCTAATAACAGTGTTTCCTGTAACTGTTTTAGGTGATCTGCCTTGTTGAGTGGCGAGATCAGCTTTTTAATCACTGAATGAAGTCTTTGATACTTTGTGGAATTATTCTGTTAAATATACATAGAAAGCTAGAAGTCTGCAGTATAGCTTCTGCACTTGTATCCAGAAGGAGAGGGCTTACAGGGTGTATTGGTTTCTTCTTTCAGGCCACTGTCACGAGAAAAATCCAGATGGCAGTCACAACAAGGAGAAATACTTTGACGACCACCATGAGTCAGTTACAGCAGTGGCAGAAGGATACTCTGAGGGAGGTACAGAAGATCCAGAAGTCCTTACTCAGAGTTCAGCAAGGGATCCCTCCTTCCTGAAACTGGAAAGTAAGTCAGCCTTAGAAAATCAGCGCTCGCAAATGAATCAGTTTCTAAATTTCTCAACAGCTGTCTTCCTTCCTCCAAGAAGCTACATTCTCTCACCCTCTGTCTCTAAAGCGCTAAGTAACCCTTAAAACCGGTTTCATTCAATTCATTGTTCTTCTTCTCCAAGCCTAACATCAAAATGCATTAAATCAAAAATTTAAATCAAGGTTTAGATTCTTTCCAAGCTAAAAGATGGACTTTCTTGCAAGACTCTACAACTTGTTGTTTGTTGTACTTCAGTGAATTCTGTATCAGCTGTGCCACACAGCAAGGAAGAGAAACAGTGTCTTTGGTTTGGTATGGAGCACTCTATTTGGTGTTTAATGCTCAGTTGTAGAGAAAAAACCACCACCTGTTTGTTCTCTCAAACAGGCAGAGTTCTGGTTTGGAAAGGAAACTGAGGAAAGTGCTCTAGACATGTTGATTTTTGAAGCAACAGTTGGTGCTTCTTTGCAATGGGGAATTCTGCATTTTCCAGTCCCCCTCTCTCCTTGCAGCATGCAGTAGTCAGTGATACTTAGTTTGTCCAAGTGGAGGAGTTGGGTCACAGAAAAAAGAGCCTTTCTATACAATTTATGGAAGCAGCAGGAAAAGGATTTTTGACATTTTTTTGGTATTCCTTCTTAGATGCAGTCACTGCAGAAAGCAATGGTTCAGAAGGAATGGAGGGGTTAGAAGATGATCAGATGTCTGAAGAGATGCTGGCTTTGGTAGATGAGTTTGAAAACTCTTGGCCTCAGGAAGCTTTTGAAGGGGCACTGGAGGTAAAAGGCCGTCGGATGGACTTGCAGGGAATCCGGGTCCTAAAGAAGGGATCTCAGGATGGACTTGCTAGCTCCTGTTTTGGGGATTGTGGTGATGATGATGATGAAGCTGAATGGGTAAGTTTGGATGAGTTTTCTTAAGTCTTGTCCCAACTTACTATTGTGGAGGAGGGAAAGATGAGGACAATTCAGGGGGTTCAACATAGATAGATAGATAGATAGATAGATAGATAGATAGATAGATAGATAGATAGATAGATGGATGGATGGATGGATGGATGAACTTCCCCTATGGACCTAGAAGAGCTGGTTCATGGCATGTGTGAAATGTAGTTTCAATCCATCTTCTAATGGAAAGGCCTCCACATCACTAAAACTGATATAATTTAGTCTGGAGAGAAGGAGGCTCAGGGGAGACCTTCTCACTCTCAACAGCTCCCTGAAAGGAGGTTGGAGCCAGGTGGGGTCAGTCTCTGCTCCTGGGGAACAAGTGACAGGACAAAAGAAATGGCCTCAAGTTGTGCTTCACGGGAGGTTTTGGTTGGACGTGAGGAACAATGTGTTCCCCACAAGGGCTGTCAAGGCCTGGCCCAAGCTACCCAGGGCAGTTGTGTAGTCCCTGTCCCTGGAGAGGTTTCAAAGCCCTGCAGATGTGCTGAGGGACATGGTTTAGTGGTGAGCTAGCAGTGCTGGGTTAATGGTTGGACTTGAAGGTCTTTTCCCACTTAAATGATTCTGTGATTATAAGTCCTGTTTATTGGCATCAAGAGCTTAGAAGTTGAATGATGCTGAGTGCCTTCAAATCTCTTGCTCACAGTTACAGAGGAGAAAAGTTTCTTAAAGTTTAAAAAGTTCTTGTTAGCATGAAAACAATATCATCATGGTGTCATGTTACAAAAAGTGTATGACAAATGCTGTTCTGTTCTCTAGCAGTTAAATTGATTTTCTCTTACATTGGTGGCTGAAGCTCTATATTTCATTTGCACGGTGTGATGCAGTGAAAGGGAGCAAGCTTAAAGAGTGGGATGAACTGGGAAGGGAGGGAGAGAGAGATCTCGTGTAACATCTTTGAAATGGAATCTTTGGGCTAAAACAAGTCATGTATTGGATCTGATAACATTCATGGTGTTTCTTACTGTTAACCTTGCCAACACTGTTCTTTTGGTAGATCACTTTTCAGGTCAAACGTTTAAAGAAACCAAAAGCTGAAAGCTTGGATCTTCAGGAGCCAGCTGGGAGAAATGGAGAAGGGACTAATGGAGAAAATGAAAACTTCTACCAAACTGCCCTGGAGATCAGTGGACCAAAGATACCTTCTCCTGGACCAATAGGTAACCTGCTGCTTCTAGAGATAGCAAGTCCTTTGCAGCTTTTGTATTGCTCTGGTTTATTGCCTTTTCAGTTTTTTTATTACGCTGATTGATATAAATCTGCATCACAAAGACTATGTAGTGAAATATGCCTTCTAGAGGAGTACCTGGAAAAACTGGATGTTTCTTCCATCTGCACCTTCATGAAGTGCAGCATAACTTTGCTTGTTGAATGACAACTTCCTAGTGAATTCCCAGAACTTGTGGGGATGAGGTGGTAAGAATGGAGAATGAAAGAGTAGAATATTTTGCGTAAAAGTAGCAAAAGAGAGTTAGTTTCTTAAACTAACTTCTCTGCCCATTCAGTTTTAGTCAGATGAGACACACCCCCTGGGGGACAAACACAGGATGAAGGCTTGAATTGATTACTGACTAAACATAAGACACTCAAAACTGACAGGCAGAAAACTTGGTCTAAGAAAAATAAACTAAGTGTTCTGTAATTCGCATGGTGATATAATAAGCGAAAACTTAAGAGGCTGTCTTCCAGAAGACTGGAGTTACAGAAGAGTAAAGTTTTGCAGCGACATAGATGAGGCAGTTTGGAGAGAGAGGTGAAGTTTTTACTAGGGGAGTAACACCAACTGGAGAGTGGTTCCTTTGTTGTGGTGGAAGCTGGTTCCACTGGTGTATTCAGGTGGATGGAAATCATCAGCACAGGATTGCCTGGGATGAAGTTTAGGACTGCTCTGGAACCTATTGGTGCCAGAAGAGAATCAGAGTCATTTGCCTCTATACTTTTTGTGTTACCTTGGTTTCAGTAAAGGTAAAATCTTTATGTGGTTGGGCTGATGCGTAAGCAAAGATGGATTCTCCAGTACATTTTAGTCCTTGACAGTTAGACGACCTAGAAAGTGATTTCACATTTTCAAGGCTTTTACATTAAATCTTTAACAAGCTCACTTTTTTAGTACTGGACAAACTTATGTTACTGAATTAAAAATTTAAATAGGAGGGAGGGATTACATGAAAACACACTATCGCTTATGAGCACATAGCTGGCCTTTCCTTGATCTGTCTTCTCTCCCTTGAGCTACTTTTATGGCTTCATTATGTAGCATCCCTTGCTTGTCAAGTAGTTCTGAGTATTCAGTAGTTCCTAACACTCCTGTGAGGCAGGATCCACTGACATCCTCTTTGCAAGAGCTAAATCATCAGAAGTTTAAGTAACGTATTCAAGCTCACCTGGGGAGTTCCTGGTGGAAGAGGGAAATGACATGAACTGTCCTGGGTTTGATACCTCTCAGACTACAGAACTGTCTCTGGGTAACATTTCCAGACCTCTCGCTGTTTTTTGATGTTCACACGATTAAGAACCTCCAACCAGGTAGTTCACAGTGGTGGTGGTGATGACAACTGACCATTCCCCTCTGAAGTTTCCCAGTGTTTCTCAAAGTTAATTTTCCTTTGCTCAGAACACTTTACAAAAGACGTGGTATTACAGACTTTGTCAGTGTTTTGCAACATTATGGTGAAGCATTTCACTATGCCTTGGATGGGAAATAGGATTTGCATCCAAATGGGCAAAATTTCAGGTAACGAGAAGTAAATACTGAAATCCTGCCTACGTAGCTGGTGCAATAGTATGGCACATTGTAAAACTTGGCTTTCCCCTGTGCAAATTTATGGCTACAGAGAATTTTTCTTAGATTCCAAACAGTTCGGATGTTTCTGATATGAGAGGAAAACATTTCCTAACAGTTAACGCAAGCTGGATTCTCAGGAATTTGTAACAGATCCACCAAATGAAAGGGACAAACTTCAGTAGGCTTTGGTTCAAATGCAAAGATCAGATTCTTGTTTCTCCCGGTGATCTATTTGTTAACAAAGCAAGTTATTTAACCTTTCCCTGCCTCAGTTAACCTCTCTGCAAAATGGGGGGGCTGAAGTGTAACTGCTTAATAGTTACAGAAATGTTGCTGCCTCGAGTGTGAGAATGCAGAAAAAGCCACCCTCTGTCTTCAGTAGTCATTGAAAAGATCCAGCAGTGTTTTTCACCTGGGATCATCAGAAGATGGAGCAACCAACTTTCATTAGCTTTTACTGTAGCTGTAGAACATAAATGATGACTCGCTTACGAACTTTCTTTAAGGAACACTTAAGGAGAGGCATTGCCTCTGAACAAGAGCGGCGATTGTTCTTACTGTGGAGCTGTTGCAAAAGTGTAATGAAACAGGTTTTCAAACTCCGCCTTCTCATCTGTCTTGCGTAGGATCTGGTTCTGTTTGGATCCTACAAGGTCCAGTCCGTTCACTTAAGTTCAGGAATGTTCTTCAAGACATCTGGCTGAAGGATCGTGACTTTTATAACGTAGGGAATGTATCCATTGTACTGAAGTAGAATGGCTTTCTGCTTCCAGACAGGTTCTCCTGATTTGTTTAATTAATTTTTCTTTTCCTTTCTCCAGGTAAAAGGCGTGACTATCGTAGCCTTGGCTGGCCAAGTCCTGATGAATGCCTGAAACTCCGCAGGGTAGAGCTTACAACTGTAGCCAGCACGTGGCTTGCTGTTTCTGCTAAAAACATTGAGTAAGTATTTTTTAGATAGACTTGAAGTTACTCGCACAAAACAAAAACAGTTACGTGGCGTAAACTGAAGATTTTAGTATTCTATAAGAAAGAACTGCCACGATTTCAAAGAAGTTTAAAAATGTGGTGTTTCATCAGTAGACTTGTAAAGGAAAGTGCAAGTGCAGACAGAAGATCCAGTTTCTCTTGTTTCTTGTGCTACTCTACTAAGACTTTGCCGGGTTCAGGACAGCTTATGCTCACTAGAGAATTTTGTAATGACCCTTCTGTTTTCTTCTCCCAGCTGATCAGCTTGTTCTATGACCTTTGTAGCATTACAGAACACATCGATTTTGCCACGCAGCTGCAAGAACCAGCCATGGAGCCCCTTTGTAACCCAAATCTACCAGCCAGCATGCATACTTTGGACCACCTGCAAGGTGTCTCTAGTCGGGCCAGCTTGCATTACACCGGAGAAAGTCAACTGAAGGAGGTACAGCAGAGTTGAACGCTGTCACATGAAAAGGGCTGTGCTGTGACAGATTCACGGTGCATTTAGCTCAGTGCCGTGTCTCCAGAAGCGACCTTCAGTGAGTGAATGCCTGGATAAAACTGTAAGAACAATGCGAGCTGAAAGCAATATTTTTCCCAGAATGCTTTTCCTAGCCATCTACGGTCTGGTCTGAAGGAAATCCTAAAACACCAGTAGTGTATTTGTAGCTCTTGATGTGTGAGTTAATGAAAGAGATTAGGCTGGAGAGCTGGGCAGAGGGGAACCTCATGAAGTTTAACTAAGGTAAGTGTAGGGTCCTGCACCTGGGAAGGAATAACCCCATGTGCCAGTACAGGTCAGGGGTTGACCTGCTGGAAAAGCAACTCTCTGGAGAAGGACCTGGGAGTGCTGGTGGACAACAGGTTCACCATGAGTCAGCAATGTGTACTCATGGCCAAAAAGGTCAAGGCATACTGAGGTGCATTCAGAAGAGTGTGACCAGCAGGTCAAGGGAAGTTTCCCTCCCCCTCTACTCTGCCCTAGTGTGAGGTCACTTCTTGAGTATTGTTTCCAGTTCTGGGCTCCCTACTTCAAGAGACAGAGAACTACTGGAAGAGAGTCCAGTGGAGGTTATAAAGATGCTGAGGGAACTGGAGCATCTCTGTGCCAAGGAAAGGCTGAGAGCCCTGGGGCTGTTTAGCTGTGGAAGAGAAGACTGAGAGGTGATCTGATCAATAGCAGGGGGGGTCAAGAGGCTGGGGCCAGACTCTTTTCAGTGGTGCCCAGACATAGGACAAGGGGCAGTGAGCACAAACTGGAACTCAGGAGGTTCCATATGAAAATGAGGAAAAACTTCTTTGCTGTGAGGGTGGCAGAGCCTGGCCCAGGCTGCCCAGAGAGGCTGTGGAGTCTCCTTCTCTGGAGAGGTTCCAAACCTGCCTGGACAATGTGATCCTGGGCCCCCAGCTCTGGGTGACCCTGCCGGAGCAGGGGGGTTGGATGATCTCCACAGGTGCCTTCCAACCCCTACCATGCTGGGATTCTGCGTTTTATCAAGCTACATAAAGAACAGCCATTCCTTGTAACACGTATAGATCATTTTGCCTCCCTCCAATTCTAAATTTATGGACTTAATCCCTTTATTCCCAGATAACAAGCTCAGCATTTTAAAATACTGTTTTCTGACACCATGAGTTGTTCTGTATCCAGTAGCTACAGCTGAGAGTGCATGATCCGTAAGGCAGGGACTCTGGAAAGCAGCTCTAGCACTTTAAAGGCTTATTAAAGCACAAGTACAATTTCAGTCAAGGATATTTAGCTTATTTCTGGAACCCATTGCTTAGGTAAATTGCAATAGAATCAGCTGGAGCATGAGACTTAAGAAGCTGAAGACCAGGGACTTCTAACTGAACAACAAGTAACAGGACAGTTCCTCTCTTTTTAGGCTCTACTTGTAATTACAATAACCTGGCGTCCAGGGGTTAAAGTACACACACACCCCAGAACAGAACTTCAGCAATTTAAACAAACCTGATACAGTCAAATGACAGAAAATTCCACCAGGGAAAGAAAAAAATAGAAATTGAGCCACCCCCTACATAAACAAACACTAGCTGATACACGTTACCTGCAGCAGAAGCAAACCAATAAAGGCACAGGCATCAGAACAAAGGATGCAGATAGTTTTTCTTAGCAATAAAGGAAACACAGGTGCCTTCTCACAAAAAGGCACTAATACCATTATTTCATTAGTAGCTCCACTTTGAGAAGGAAAACTTGGTCTCCTGCTCTGTGTTCCCAAGTCATCCTAAAGAACACATACACACGCACAGTACAAGGGCTGCTTTCCAAAAATATAACCCAAACCCCACCTTTTTTTCAGCCCACATTTATCTTCCTAAGGCCCTTGAAGAGAAGCTGCCTGGCTCAGCTCTCACCCAGTTTAAGCAAATGAATTTCCCGTCAACGGCTGCACTGGTGCAGAGGCCACTGAGATAAGCACCAAAGGTCTGCTAAGGGAAAGATACAGTAATCACAGAATCATAGGGTGGCTTGGGTTGGAAGGGACCCTTAAAGGTCATCCAGTCCAACCTCCCTGCAGGGAGCAGGGACAGCTGCAACTAGAGCAGGTTGCTCAGAGCCCTGACCAACCTCACCTGCGATGGTTCCAGGGATGGGGCATCGACCACCTCTCTGCACCAACAGACTTGTACCGTCCTGTCCCTTACCCCGTCCAGCCAGGGAGCTACGGTTACTGCCCATTTCTGGGATCCTAGTGAGCAGTCTGGTGGGTATCCAAAGTATTGGTGGGCTCAGAGGTATTTCCTCCACTTTTTAGATCACCTAAAGTGTACATGTTATGGGGAAGGGGAGAACATTTTATATTATTTTTTAAAAAGGGGCTTTATTAAGACTTGTGTATTAGCAAGTCACAGTTTGCACATTGGTTACTTTCATCTGTAGTTTCCACTCCAGAGTCAAATGTTGTGGTTCTAAACTGGCACAGCTTTGGAGTGGTTAACTAATTTTTTCCCCCCATCAACTTGATATGCCAAAGCTAGTTTAACTCCAAGCGGGGATGAAGCTTTTAAGTTCTGTTTCTCCTACAGCCTGCCTTCCAACAACAGTTACAAACCGACTGCAGCTGGCAGAGCTTCGAGCAGGCAAAGCAAGAAGGGTAGGAATAAGTAATTGTCTGTAGAAGAAAGCGACACCAACTCGGAAGTGTGATGATAACACATTTACTCAGTAGTCAGACTAACTGACGTTGCTTCCCACTTCAGCCATCTGCCGTCTCTTCCAGGAGAGAAGGGAGAAGAGTGCCCAGGCAGCTCTTGCACGAGCCCACCAAATAGAAGTTGGCCTGAATGGAAGCTTGTGTTGAAGCGCTGGCTGGTTTTAAGGCAAAGAAGGCAAAAATCCATCTTGAAGGGGGAAGGGGAAGAACAATAAGCAAAGGTGTCCAGTCACGAGAGATACTCTGAAAACAGCTCACTCTTAATAAATCCCTGTAGGCACTTGCATCAGGCTGGAGATGTTCTACCCCAGGATGTTACCTCTAGCCAGACTTCAGCAGCTCTGGCCATGAGGTATTTTGCAAAATCATTAGACAGATTGGATGACATGATTTCCACAGGTGCCTTCCAACCCCTACCATGCTGGGATTCTGTGTTTTAGCAAGGTAAAAAAGCAACAGACAAAAAAAAAATAAATCATCTAAATCTAAAATCCCCAAATCATTCATCCAGAACAGATTCCCATCCTAAGACAAGCTTTGTTTGAAAGTAGCCTACACACAGGCAGAGCTGACACGGGCAAGACTACAACATCTTTTCTCCATTCTGAAAAACCTGCCCAAAGCCTCCTGCTCAGATTCAGAGCGCACACAGCCTGGCCCTAGCAAGTCCAGCACACCAAAAGGAACACCTCTTGCTCTTCTACATAATGACACTGTCTTGACTGGCAGGACTAGCAAAATCATTGGTATCACAGGTTGTAACCCATTATCTGTGTGCAAGGGGTTTATCCTCTACTCCCAGTTTTCATTTCACTTGTACATGAACAGTCTTATATTCCAACTGACCCTTGATCCTATTTAAAGCAGTAGACAACAAGTGGGAAAGCTGGTAAAACACTTAAAATCCCCATCAGTGCTAGTCACTACTGGACACCAGATGAGTGTACATGACTTTGAACCCAGCAATGCTTTGGACATGCAAGTGTGCAAAGAGAAACTTGCAGTGTAGTACTAAGGTCTCCAAACGGAGACAGCAGGATGGAGCATCATCTACCCACAGATGGGGGAAGAGATCCCATATGTAGGCTGGAGTCTTTCAACTGCCATTGCATATACAGAAGTCATCTGCCGAAGACGAAGCCTGTGAAACACGGTATGTAAGCAGCCAGTGACTTTAGGAGATTAATGTGCCCAGTAGTACATGACTTCAGGGGCTAAAATTACAGGCTTATCTCCAGAAGAAGTTCTCCAGAAAAAGGATTTTGCCTTCCCAAATAAGAAGTCTCCTAGAAAACATCTACCACCTCCTAAGAGGTACACAGGGTCATAGAATCATAGAACAAAGTGAGTAATAGAGGCCAGGAAGGCTCTACCTGTGCCTGAGATGCCAGCTTTCCCTCCTGCAGCTGCACTGAAGCAAGTTGAAAACAGGCACCCCCTCCCTGTGACAGCCATCCCCTTATATAGGGGCATCACATCAGTATGGTATCAACTACCCCATTGGCTGGTTCAGTTGTTTATCCTGGATGCAGCCCCTCCCAACTCATCAGGACAGCAGCTGCTGGTAATAATTAACCCAAACTGAACCCAGGATATCATCCACCTCTTATTCTATACCATCTAAGTCATGCCCAGTAGAGTGAGTTACCATCAGCCCTTCTGGAGCAGAGACTCTCATCCCAGCTCTACAGATTATCAGAGAATTACAAAATGGTTTGAATTGGCAGGGACCTCAAGGATCATCTAGTCCCAAGCCCCCTGCCATGGGCAGGGACACCTCCCACTAGACCAGGTTGCTCAAAGCCCCATCCAACCTGGTCTTGAACACATCC